>CM077201.1:2393332-2438332 GCA_039654625.1 Rhinogobio ventralis | reverse complement strand
AGATTATTACTGGCTTTCTTTGTTTTAACTGCGTGACAGGTACGGTACAAAAGAACCCTGTACTGTATAATAAACAGCAAACACATTTTGTCGACATCTTTCATGCGATTCGCATGTTGAAATGTGTGATTTTGTATGTGCGCACGTGTGCGTGTTTATGTAATGACATGATGTTATTGCAAATCCACAGATTTTTTGACACATACTCATAAACAGACACCCACACTTCACTCATTTTTTATTAAGTTATGCTGTGAAAATCCGTAATTGCTCATATGTCAGGGCGATCTAGACCGTATGAACTCAGTTGTGGGATTTTGACAGGTTATAATATTGACTGGATAGAAGACAGCTCAATATAGAGCAGAAGAAATGAAGGCCTTTCTAAATGAAAGTCCACTCTTGGTTTCTGTAGGAGGTTGTGGCTGCAATATATCATTTGAACCCATGATAAAAATTATCCATAATATTGGCCTTCACTTCACATTATCTGATATGAGTCATGCCTATTTGTGAACAATGCTGGTCTTGTGTTTCACTGGGAAACAAGTCAGTCTTCAGATTTGATAAGATTATAAGCAACTACATGATAAACTCGGTCCCAGAGTTCAACAGACTGTCAAAGACTGTGGCCGGTTTCTGATTGTGTGCCTGTTTGCAGAGGTGTGTTTTTTTTGTTTTTTTAACTTTGAATTGACAAAAGAGTTAATAAATTTCAGGCTGATTTTTACCCATATCAGCGGTTTACATGCATCCTAAAGGGGTCATGAACTAGCTTTTTTTATACTGTTGTCTGAGGTCAACTTATGATGTTTGCCTAGCTCTTGAAACGCTCTGTTTTTATGAGCGTGCCGCATTGAAGACTTAGAAGTAAACGCCCACTGCTATGATTGGATAACAGTTTGCATATTATGAGTTTCGACTCCCCCGTCAGTACACGTGGGAAATTGTTGATTCGCCCATACATGTTCGACCCAGAGTCTGATCCCGTATCGCAGGACAATAAACCAACAACACCTCAAATACAAAGGATACTCCAGCCTGTGACAGTGTGCAAAGTTATCATTAATTAGGTTTAGTTAGATACGTACACATAACCAGTAGATATCAAACAATCTGTAACAATGCAATACTATCACATATAAAAAAACATGTTTCACTCACATAAGTGTGTTGCTTCATTCCTGTTGGATTCAGAAGGCACACCATAGCTTTTTAATCTCATTCTGTCTGCAAATCCAGTCTCTTGTTTACAAACGAATCCGCAGTAAAATGAAGCGAACAAACGCACAATGTCTTACCCACGTGAGCTGGATATTCATTAAAAATAAAGTTCAACCAAATTCCTAATATTGGAATCCTAAGGAAGCTTCTGCAGCGACTGTGTTCTTCCACAACCAGGCACTGCACAATATTGTGTAATCTTCAATGGCATGTTTATTGCTTGGTAGCTTGATCCGGTTTAGCACCATGTAGGCCTATGTTATTTGCCTATTACATGTCATGCGCGAATCGGTGGGCGGGACTACAGAATAATCCATTAGTCTTCTTCAGTTAAGGTGGCGTTTCGCTGCTCTCTGACGTCACAGGGAAGCAAATTCGCAGATTGATCGTTTGCTGAGCCAGCTGTCAATAAAAGCTTTTCTTTGACAAGGAAGTTTTCAGCTCTGAAACTTACAGGATATTCTTATATTACGATGACCTTTTATATATCAAAAGCTCAAGGAAAAGTTGAATTCTCAATTCATGACCCCTTTAATGCAATTGATTTATAGTCGTAATTAAAAAAATGTACAGTGACATTTTACAGTGTCCTTGTTACTTAAGTTACTTACCATAGTAATAACAGTAAATTATGCATGCAACTAACCCTCAACCAAACCCTAATCCTACCCTAACCCTATAGTAAGTACAAGTAGTTAATTCATATTACTCAGTACTTAAATATATTGTAACAATGACACCTTAATATAAAAAGGATCCGAAAAATCTTCACATACAGGAAATGGCTGATCAGATCAGAATAATGTGATTGAACTGAAAGAGGTGGTGAAGAACTTGAATAATGTGAACTAAAACAAATTATTAAAAACATTTATTTTAACTGGAATAAAGCTAAAATAAAATATAAATATTAGTTGGAAAAACTTAAACTAAACGAAAATTAGAAATGCTGCCTTGGCAATAACCTGAAATAAGTTAAGTTGAAGCACTAAAATTATTAACTGGAAATAAATAATTAAACAAAATATTTTAAACATAAATACATAAAAAAAACTAATAAAATGACAAAAGCATATAACTAAGTTAGTCAAATTAAAAATAAAAAAAATTAACAAACTAAAAATATGAAAATAAAAGCTAATAGTCAGGCTTCAGAAGTAATAGCTCCATTCATTTTCTCCATATGGAAATTGATTTTTAACTAACTTATAAACTATTAAAGTCAGCCCTACTGTGAGCGACGAGGTTGTTAATCGATGGTATTTGCTTCTGTTGAAGCCGTCACACCTTGGTTTTACTATAGTCGTGTTTAACAGCAGAATTTGTGCTAAAAAACTACATTACCCATGATGCTGTTCAAAAAATCCTCTAAATAGTCCAAACGAGCACAAAAGATCTCTTTAGCTCCGCCCACTGTCATTAAGTAATCTCCCTACGCTCTCAAAATACTTAAATATTTCAATATATGTGCATATTTTGCAATAAACTTAAAATGTATTCATTGTTTTTATATCAGTAGTTTGATATTTGACAGTTTTATTTATTTTGATTATGCTGTTGGCAATGCTTCATGGGATTGTAGTTCTTTCCCTCATATGTTCATAGTCTTGTACCTTTTGCATTTTTGTCCAATTTTCAAATACTTGCTTCAAATCACAGTTTGTAATGTTATGATTCTCCTCGTAGCTGGTAAAAATACTTTTTTGAAATCCCTATGGAAAAAATGAATGGGAAAAAATAGTTCTGGAACCAGCTCCGGTGAAAAAGTGGACGGGCACTAACGCGCTCTATTCAAAGTATAAGTAACACTAGAATAATGTGTTAAATAGAAGAATAATTGTAATGTAAACCTTGAAATCTGAATTAGATAAATAATTAAAGTAATTTATTTCAGACATATGGGGAACATTTTTTTGGCTGAAGTTGCAGTGTGTCAAAAATAGAAAGTCCATCATCTGAAGGTGCTTGCTTAGACAACTTTATTGATACCCTGAGAGTCTTTCAGGATGCTGCTTCTGCATCATATCTTGCAGGTCAAGTTAGCAACATGATTATATATAAAGGACCTGAGCTTCCTAACTTTGGTCAGCTGACTTGATGGCTGTCTCTGAAAGGACTTGCATGCTTCTTGTTGCTATGGTCATGTTATGAATCGATGATAAATGCTGTTTTGCATGCAATTTATTGAGGATTGTAGAGTTTAGAGTATGTATACACCAATCAGGCATAACATTTATTACCACCTTCCTAATATTGTGTTGCTGCCAAAACAGCCCTGACCCAACGAGGCATGGACTGCACTAGACCCCTGAAGATGAGCTGTGGTATCTGGCACCAAGATGTTAGCAGCAGATCCTTTAAGATCTGTATGTTGCGAGGTGGGGCCTCCATGGATTGGACTTGTTTGTTCAGCACATCCCACAGATGCTCGATTGGATTGAGATCTGGGGAATTTGGAGGCCAAGTCAACACCTTAAACTCGCTGTTGTGCTCCTCAAACCATTCCTGAACCATTTTCGCCATACTGCGATGCACTGTGTATTCTGACACCTTTCTATCATGACCAGCATTAACTTCTTGAGCAGTTTGAGCTCCAGTAGCTCGTCTGTTTGATCGGACAACACGGGCCAGCCTTCGCTCCCCACGTGCATCAATGAGCCTTGGCCGCCCATGACCCTGTCTCCGGTTCTCCACTGTTCCTTCCTTGGAGCACTTTTGATAGATCCTGACCACTGCAGACCGGGAACACCCCACAAGAGCTGCAGTTTTGGAGATGCTCTGACCCAGTCGTCTAGCCATCACAATTTGGCCCTTGTCAAACTCGCTCAAATCCTTACGCTTGCCCATTTTTCCTGCTTCTAACAACTTTGAGGACAAAATGTTCACTTGCTGCCTAATATATCCCACCCACTAACAGGAGCCGTGATGAAGAGATCATCAGTGTTATTCACTTCACCTGTCAGTGGTCATTATGTTATGCCTGATCGGTGTATGTGAATGATACTTTAGCTCAAATCTGTACATGTAAACAGTCAATGTGTTTTGTGCTGCTGTAATTAATATTTTGCGGTATCATAATCTACAAAATTGTAGGATCCTTTAATACTCATGTAAGATTTATTTCAAGTGATTGACATTATAATGCTAGTAGTTCAACAGGCATGTGAAATATTATTTCTTATATATGCCAAATGGCTAGCAACATTTTCACTTCAAATTTTTTAACTAGTTTCTTCTATCCCACACACACACACACACACACCATATGCCGTTTATGAATGCTGTAATAATTGTATATGAAATTAGAGTGAATGCCATAAAGCTTTCTCAATGAGCTTAGAAGCAATGGGCTTTATATGAAATAATGCACTACATATGAGAAACTGTAATGAAATATAACTCATTACAAGCAACATTTTCACAAAAAAAAGGCTGTGTTTGGAGGAAAGTTTAGGGATCATGGATACAGACTAGAAACGTCACGCCACAAGACCTGCTTGGCATTTGTAATATTCAGAGAAGTAAATCATCTATATGGCTATACAAGAGTAAATATGAGTTCCAGTTATGTTTGCACAACTCATGACATTAATGGTTTTGTACATGCGATGCGTTTCCATGTGTGAAATGTGATTTATTGCGTGTCTCACTGCGTTTCGCTCATAATCTTCTCTATTTTTATGTCTTCGGTGTGACCTTTGTGTCGTTCCCATGCTGCTATTTGATGACTGTTAATTGTGAATTAATCCTTGAGATTTAACGTTCACTTTCTCTGTCTCTTTAGATGAGTGGGAGAAATAACTATGAGAAATAACTATGTTAATGATCTATAAATTGACAGAACTGATCTGTGCGTACATTAACAGCAGTAGAGGCCCGGTTCATCCAGCCTGACTTAAAGGGATAGTTCTATTCTAGCTTGTGCTACTCTAGGTAATGTCCAAAACTTTTCAGGCACTTTGCTTTGTGATTTTTCGCCTCTTCGTGACGGATCGCTTCCTGTATTCCTCAGTTGTAAGTCGCTTTGGATAAAAGCGTCTGCTAAATGAGTAAATGTAAAATTATCCCATGGTTTACTCGCCCTCAAGCCATCCTAGGTGTATGACTTTCTTCTTTCAGCCAAACACAATCAGAGTTATACTAAATAATATCCTGGCTTTATAATGGGAGTGAATGGTACCTGAGATTTTAAAGCCTAAAAAAGTGCATCCATCCATCATAAAAGTAATCCATACATCTCCAGGGGTTAATAAAGGCCTTCTGAAGTGTGAAGATAATAATATTATCAGTGGCTTCAGTAACGGCTGTACACAAGTCTAGTTCTGGCGGAAGAGTGACCTCTGACCCGACGAATCGTTCTAAACCTGTATCCTTATGCTTTTTCATACAATATTTTTAGTGTTCGTATTGTTCATAGTTCATAGTGGACAATGCTACTGTCTAGCACTAAAATACACTTTACAATAATACTTAAAGGGACAGTTCACCCAAAAATGAAAATTACCCCATGATTTACTCACCCTCCAGTCATTCCGGGTGTATATGACGTTCTTCTTTCTGACAAACACAATCAGAGTTATATTAAAAAATGTCCTGGCTTTTCCAAGCTTTATAATGGCATGGCAGCCCAAAATTTGAAGACCAAAAAAAGTGCATCCATCCATTATAAAAGTGCTCCACACGGCTCTGGGGGTTAATAAAGGCCTTCTGAAGTATAAAAATATATTATAAAGTAAAATATCTAGCTTCCGGCTGACCGCCTTCCGTATTCAACTCACGCCGAAAGTGTATCGCCTCTCGCAGTTCAAAACACTTACCGACGTCCGACAGAATCTAATTGGAGTTTGAATGTAAGGAATTAGAATGAAAACAAATTTAAATGTATTTTCATATTTAAATTCAACTATAATTTAACCAGAAAAGCAAAGTTTGTCAAATCTTGGATGGATAGATAAATAAAAAGAATGATAATAATGATTATTAATGAATATAATAATAATAATAATAATAATAATCATTAGTATTAAAATGATAAATACAATAAATTATAAACAATTAAAATAATAATTTAGTTATATATTAAACAAATTATTAAACAAAAATATATATATTTTTATTAATTAACTCTTGTGTAGGGCTGCAACTAACGATTATTTTGATAATCGATTAGTTGGTCGATTATTTTTTTTATTAATCAATTAATCGGATAAAAGGCCCATTTAATTTTATTGACAAAACACACTATTCCACATCCTGTCCAATGCTGTCCTGCAAACAAACGTGTCAGCTGAGTGATATATAGACATAGTTTAACTGTATGGTATTTGTGTGGTTATACAAATGCTAATTAATACGGCAAAAACATGATTTTACTATCTAACAGAACCATGGATAATTTTCGTAAGGGTATGTTTGTGCTATACATTATATGCAAAAAAAAGTTACTAAGCAAAATGAGTTTAAATCCCTACATTAAAATATATTAAAGAAAAACAAAAACCCAAACTCCAGATCTGTTACCAGATAAGAGGAATGTTCTGCAGGAACACACACACACACTCTCTCTCTCTCTCTCTCTCTATGGACACAGTAACTGTTACTGTCATTTCTTTATCCTGTAGAAACGTCTTACATTTATATTCAAATACACGCTGTTGTCCCTTTACAGTTACTACTCTCATGAAATACTTGAATTACATGTTGACTTTTAAAACTAAATTTAGCGTCCAGCAGCAGATATTTCAGCTAAATGAATTAAATTGTCTCCCTCAGTCTCGACTGCGCTCTGTCTGTTTGACGTGCATGCGCGCGCCCGCGCTTTCATGCAAAATGGAAACACTCGCATGAATTAGTAGCATTTACAGATGAGGAGGATATAACTACTGTTCTCTATATAGATCAGTGGACCTGTAAAATGAACGTTTTGCGCTGAGGACGCACGCATCTGTCAAAGTGCATGGCAGGGTATGTTAAACGCTAATGCTTTCGCTTGAAGCTTAAAATAAAGAATTCTCATGTTTTGGGCGCTTGGATCATGTACCTTTCCTGCATCAGCTCACTCTGTTTCCACTCCACTATTTCTAGATGCATTTTGTCCATAAAAATGCGTTATTCAGTGCTATAATTTGGCGCATCTGGTGGAAGCTTTGCGTACAGAGAGCAGACCCGACTAATTGATAATGAGAATCGTTATCGATGATTTTCATTATCGATTTTATCGATCCGTTGTTGCAGCCCTACTCTTGTGAACTAGCTGTCTTCCTGTCATTCCAGGTCAATTCCAGTTCAGCTTCCTGTGGTTGCTATGAACTGTCATTTTAAAGGGGACATCAGATGCCCCTTTTACAAGATGTAAAATAAGTCTCTGATGACCCCAGAGCGTGTATGTGAAGTTTTAGCTCAAAATAACCCACAGATGATTGTTTTTTATAGCATGTTCAGATTGTCACTTTTTGAGGGTGAGCAAACACATGCCGGCAGCCGTGTGTCCCTTTAAATGCAAATGAGCTGCTGCTCCCCGCCCTCTTTCAAGAAGAGGGCGGAGCTTCAAGAGCTTGTGCAACAACAAAATCTGAGAGGCTCGTTTTTCCACATGCTTGCAGAAACAGGCTTACCAAAACAAAGTTACTGAGTTGTCCTTTTTCACGTTTTCTGGGTTGGCAGATGCACCGGGTTCCCGATTATAGCAGTTAAACACGGAAAGAGTCAGATTTTCATGATATGTCCCCTTTAAGGACAAAAAAAATGATTCTTAATTAAAAGTTTCTTCCTTACTTTTTTATGAGAAATACAGAGAACTGTCTAAGCAAAAAGTTGAGCATAAAATATGCGTAAAGACCTTCAGGTTTGCATTCATTATAAATAACCTGATGATAGTTTACTCTTCACAAAACCTGTTTATTCATTTATTGTTTATTTCTAACCCTCGAAAGTCCGTTTCAGTTATTACGGCGAAATCTTAGCTTCTCTCTAAAAATGAAATGACTAACACTACAAAAATTAGTGCCATAGACCACCTGCGAACAGCAATAAATTAGACAACACAAGTTTTATTGAGCTAGAAATAAACCTCACACATCAATCGAGTCCTATCAGCGTATCCAGAGTTGTTCCCTGTCACTGTCTGATATGCATCATCTGCTAAGGGTTGTTCAACTTGTCAAGTGCATTTTATTATTGACAACACGTGGAGACAATAGAAATGACGCACCTCGTGGCATATGTGTGTGATCATGCATATGGACGCCTGCGCGTTGAACTGAAGCGTCTTGCTGCGTTGTATGCCCCTGCTCCCAGCACAATGAAATTACATGTTTGTGATCTTCATCTCACAGACGTATTCAAGGCCCATTTATTTGGAATTGCTTTTAGTGTAATCCAATAAAGACATTTTTTCATTTATTTCCATGGTGAAATTTCTGCTGAGGCGATGTGGGCCTGCATTTCCTTCATTAGCAGTAATAATAACAGTAATAGCAATAACCGCATTAAAGGCAATTATTACACTGATCCTCATCATCATCAACATCAATAATGTCAAAGTGTACAGCACACTGGGCATTAGTCATTTATAGAGAGGATTAAACCGGGGGGATATTATGGAAGGGGGTTAATCGACAAAACGCAGAAGAAATGAGAGGCCTTCGTTCTGTGGTTCACTAGCCCTTTCAGTTCATGTATGAGTGCAGTGGGGGTGGGCGGTATGACAAATCATATATCACATTATTTATTATACCATGGTAACGGTATGACATTATTGTTGCTAGAAATTGGACTCAAAAGTTCATAATATAATGCCTATTTTGGGAAATCCACTGAATTATTTTTATTTATTTATTTTTTAGGACATGAATAAAAACATCAGATTATTCAAATGTTTGACGTCTGTGCAAAAACAGCTTCAGCCGTTTAGAATTTAGAATGTTACAAAGACATTACATGTTACAACAACATTCTATTTCAACAGCACAACTGTTTTCAACACTGATAATAACCAAATGTTTCTTTTCATCAAATCCTCATATGAGAATGATTTCTGAAGGATCATGTGACACTGAAGACTGGAGTAATGATGATAAATTCAGCTTTGATCACAGGAATAAATTATTTATATATATATATATATATATATATAAATGAATTTAAAAAAAGATATATATACACACCGATCAGGCATAACATTATGACCACCTTCCTAATATTGTGTTGGTCCCCCTTTTGCTGCACTAGACCTCTGAAGGTGTGCTGTGCTATCTGGCACCAAGATGTTAGCAGCAGATCCTTTAAGTCCTGTAAGTCAGGGGTCTTCAATGTTTTTCAGGGCAAGGACCCCTTAGGCGATAGAGACAGGGACCCCTGTAAGGGAAATTTTGACCATAACAAACCATATAAGGCGTTTTTTAATTATATTAAGCTTATATAAGATGTTTTTGTTAAATATAGGGGGAATTCTAGTTTTCTGTAGTAAACACATTTTTGTTTTGATAAACTTTGATACTTTTCTTAATAGAACTAGTGTTCGTTTTCTGTAGCCTTGAACCAGTTCCCGGGAAGTTGTGTGTTTTCACTGAAGGTGTGACAGCTGCAGATTACACCAACTAAGGAGTTTGTTATTGTGTTATTAAAGTTGAAGCCCTCACCCACTGAAATGAGAGTATAAAAGAGTTAGAAAAAGACACTGTCTTTTCTGACTGCAGACAACCTGCATGTCCGAATTGACATTCTTGGCATTAAAACTTATAAAAGACTTAAATTCCAGCTTCACCATGATAATTATTAAAGTTTCTTTTTTTCCACGAAACCCCAGATACAAAATGTGTCAAACAGAGCTACATATTAAGCATATAGCCTTTGATATTAATATAAACTAACTATATTATGATGAAGAATAAGTTATATGTTAAAACAGTAGATCAGAACTATGCACATTATTGTTGTTGCACGCATGACTGTATATTACTTTTTATTGTTAAAGAATAAGATTCATGCATCATAATAAACAACATGCTGTGATAAAAAATCACAATTCATTAGTTGTTTGCAGTTGTTGTAAATTATTTTAATTGGTTTGCAGAGTCATACATTTATTTTACTAATCAGATGGACAATTAAACATTTTAATTTTACTGTGAAATGGACAATTAAGAATCAAATCACTAGGCTATATATATATATATATATATATATATTTACAGCACGTATTTATTTTGACATGCCATATTTTTGTCCCGTGCTAGTTATCACTGTCAATTGCAATTTCGAGAGTGAGTGAATCACGCATTTATATGTAGATGTCATTTCCAAAACTTTGCAGCATGTAATTGGCCATCATTCCTCTTAGCAGCATGAAAAACAATACTTTTATTCAATGGATTATAGCTATATAGCCTCGAAAGCATGAAAGAGCGCTCACTTTACAATCACAATTAAGCTGTCACTCATCTCAGTTCGCGATGTCACAGCGTTCCATCAAAATCTGTAAAGTAGTCTACACTGAATAATGAATCTCTTACTTACAACGTGTCTTTGTTAATGAGAGGATTCACGAGAGCGAGCAGAACTCAGCACTGAATAAAAACTCCAGCGTTTTGAGAGGTGAGTGGATCCACTGATTGGCCATTGCGTTCCAGAGATCAACAAACATGTCTATGATCGGCTACATTTCTCACCGCTGTAAATAGGAACATTTCATGTTCTCCAAAACTCAAACGCAATGTTTGACAAATCTGTTTCGCCAATAATATTATACTATTACAGTATCAACGGATGGGTTCGTTTCAGGGTGCTTATATTTGAATTTGACTTTGTGATGTTTTTTTTCCCCGTTATTTTTTTATCAAAAAATTATTTGTGATCAAATATTAACTGGCGGACTCCCGGTTGAAGACCCATGCTGTATGTTGCGAGGTGGGGCCTCCATGGATCGGACTTGTTTGTTCAGCACATCCCACAGATGCTTGATTGGATTGAGATCTGGGGAATCTGGAGGCCAAGTCAACACCTCAAACTCGTTTTTGTGCTCCTCAAACCATTCTTGAACCATTTTTGCTTTGTGGCAGGAGCATTATCCTGCTGGAAGAGCCACAGCCACCAGGGAATACCGTTTCCATGAAAGGCTGTACATGGTCTGCAACAATGCTTAGGTAGGTGGTACGTGTCAGAGTAACATCCACATGGATGGCAGGACCCAAGGTTTCCCAGCAGAACATTGCCCAAAGCATCACACTGCCTCCGCCGGCTTGCCTTCTTCCCATAGTGCATCCTGGTGCCATGTGTTCCCCAGGTAAGCCACGCACACGCACCCGGCCATCCACGTGATGTAAAAGAAAACGTGATTCATCAGACCAGGCCACCTTCTTCCATTGCTCCGTGGTCCAGTTCTGATGCTCACGTGCCACTGTTGGTGCTTTCGGCGGTGGACAGGGGTCAGCATGGGCACCCTGACTGGTCAGCAGCTATGCAGCCCCATACGCAACAAACTGAGATGCTCTGTGTATTCTGACACCTTTCTATCATGACCAGCATTAACTTCTTGAGCAGTTTGAGCTCCAGTAGCTCGTCTGTTTGATTGGACCACACAGGCCAGCCTTCGCTCCCCACGTGCATCAATGAGCCTTGGCCGCCCATGACCCTGTCGTCGGTTCTCCACTGTTCCTTCCTTGGAGCACTTTTGATAGATCCTGACCACTGCAGACCGGGAACACCCCACAAGAGCTGCAGTTTTGGAGATGCTCGGACCCAGTCGTCTAGCCATCACAATTTGGCCCTTGTCAGACTCGCTCAAATCCTTACGCTTGCCCATTTTTCCTGCTTCTAACACATCAACTTTGAGGACAAAATGTTCATTTGCTGCCTAATATATTCCACCCACTAACAGGAGCCATGATGAAGAGATCATCGGTGTTATTCACTTCACCTGTCAGTGCTCATAATGTTATGCCTGATCGGTGTATACACACACACACACAGATGCACACATATATAAACACAAACTTTTATGTTAGATGTGAATAATCGGGATTAATCGATTTGACAGCACTAAATATTTCACAATATTACTGTTTTTACTATATTGTTGTTCAAATGAATTCCATGGTGAGCATAAGAGACTTATTTTTAAAAAAATATGAAAATTTTACTGACCCCAAACTTTTGATTTAGATCAGGCATTTCTGAAGTCATTGTAAAATAGTCAATGTACACACGTGTACCGCTTAGAGTTAGACTGCACCTCTGTTTATTTATGTGCTCGTAAAGTGGATAACACAGGCAATTTCTTCTTCTGTTCTCCCAGCAGTCCCAAAACACTCCATTTATTTTAAGTTGTCTTCAGGCGTTGTGTTGAATATCAGGAGTGAGATAACAACAGCAAAGGTAACCGGGTCAGAGAAGTCGAACCGAGAGGCCGAAACAAGACCAAAGGGACAGAAGATCTCCGCCAACTGGCTACCTACACAGAGTCTCCGAGGCTTGCAGGAACGATCGTCAGAGCAGCAAACTGTTTCCTGCGCCGGAAAAAAAATAAATATTTGAATATGCTCAGGCGCTTCTAAACCAGCTTAAATTGGATCATTTTATTGTGCCGCTCCATCCTGCCAAAATGCCAAGAGAGTGTGGGTCTTGGCGAAGGCCGGCACTCCTGAATCTTCCCCGCGGCCTGCGCGCCCCCCCCCAACCCTCTGCACTATCTGCTGACACAGAGTCTTGCCCCGGGCCGCCCGCTCTCCGCATGGCCAGCCCCCTGCTGGGACGAGATGCGCTGAGTTGGAGAGAGCTGGAGGCGTCCCAGCACACAACTGGCCAGCAGGCCACTCGCACATGTGTGCACCGCTCGGTTATACGGTATGCATCGGGTGCTCCTTCAAGTCCATAAATTAAGTTTTATTTGTTCTAAAGTCATACAAGTAAAACTTCTATGATTTATATTGTATGCAGGTATTTTTTAAGTTTAAATGTTTGAATTCAATTGAAATTTAAAGGAATAGTTCGCCCAAAAATTCCAATTCTGTCATCATTTACTCGCCCTCATGTTGTTCCAAACCTGTATGAGTTTCTTCTGCTGAACACAAAAAGTTATTTTGAAGAATGTTGGTCCCCATTGCCTTCTATAGTATTTTTTTTCCCCATACTCTGGAAGTCAATCAACTGTTTGGTTACTCACAGTCTTAAAAATATCTTTGTGTGTGTGTGTGTGTGTGTGTGTGTGTCTTCAGCAGAAGAAACTCTTTTTGGACAACTTTACGGTGAGTAAATGATGACAGAATTGTCATTTATCCCTTTAAAGGCACAATATGTAAGATTTTTGGATTAAAATATCCAAATACCACTTTGTTGACGTGTGTGCTTATATTATCCCAAATGTTTCCAAGAATGTTTAAATCCAAAATTTTGCAACAGGACATGGACTGTGTCGTCACCTATCAATGACATCATGCCCGCGTTACCCTCGATTTCCGGTTTTATTTTGTAGTAACCATGGAAACACCAAAGACGCTTTAATATATGATGTGTTTTATTAGACAGTAGGCAATTAAATTAGACAATTATATATTGTGCCTTTAATAGAAATGGAAATAAAAATATGTGTGTATTTAAATAACCCTTGTCAAGTAATGATGAATGTCAAAGACTAAAATGCATTTGGTCCGAATGTGCAGGAAAGCTATAGGGGAAAACTCAGTGGGAATATAGTGTGTATTTTTGAAAGGAGAAAGAAAATCATCATTTCAAAACAGTTTCATTATTTATTTTCAGGATGCTATATTTTTTTTTTAAACAAATATTTATCTTATTATTTAACATGAATGACTTCCAACAAGTTTTTAAGCATTTCATTGAATTAAACACTAATTAGCAGGTTATATTATTTTGTTTGCTAAATATATCAAAAAAGTTTGTGATATTTGTTGTTACTTAGCACCCAAATAGTTTGACAACCCTAGGTGTTAATCAGAATAATTACCTTTTTCTTTTCTTTTCTTTTTTTTTGACAAAAACATTAACTTTTTTTTGAACCTGACTTGTTTAAAAACCAGCCTGAAGTTTAAGGTGATTTGCATATCGTCACCTTCTTAAAATAATTGCCCAAGTCATTTGACAATTATTTTAGGAAGGTGACGATATATTTATCGCCACAGTCAAATATAAAGCATCATCACTGGTGTCCAGCAAGACCGTAAAACCTCTGAAATTCACATTACGTCATTAAGATAAGAGTAACAATTCAAATATAATGACACATTTTTCGCTTTGGTAATTTGGTATTAGATCTTTACAGAATTTTAACTTCATATTGTTATTAAAAAAACCGAGACTAGATTTGCTTGATTATATTCAGTTATTGTCATTTAATTTCTCTTGGCTTTGCTTTTAATCACTATCGTCGATTTTAAAACACTCATTTAGCTTTCATCACGTAATCTGAAGTATTTCTCTGTTTTTCTCAGCACTTTTTCTCCTTTCATCAAACTTCTCTCATCAGTCCACCGTAATTGGCTCATTAGATTTCTGTTAATTATCCTATAACGCCTAATGCACCTTATTTCTTTTCATAGCCTTTTGTTCTTACATTAGATCATTCTTTCTTTTTGAGTTCTGTAGCACATGCACTTTTCCCATAATACAGCATTGAGCAACAGTGACCTTGTCTACATTTCATGCTTTCTTGCCTACAAACTGGGGGAATATTGCATTTAAGCGCTTCTCTCTGTTCGGCTTTGTTGTACGAAACGCATCACATTCCACTGCCTCCCAATTTAGAGTCTCTTTGTACGTGTCAGCCTCGTATTTAACTGTGAGAAAGTTCTAAGAGTCAGTTTGTTTGTAAAACAAGGCAATTTAAACGAGCAGCTGGCACCAGAGATCAGCGTCTAACAACACTTTTTCTGCTTCCTCCCTGATGCGGTGCAGATCGATGTCTAGACATACATCTGTTGGTGTGCCCCGCTACTCTTCATGGAACGGTGCATTGAGAGGCATGCATTGAGAATGTGTGCGTCTGCTCTGTTTGCACAGACTCTCATTTAAAAAGAGCCAGATCCTTCAGAGGGCCAATGAATGACAAATCAACAATCTGTTTGAAGACATTCCAGTCAGTTCGGCGTTCCCTCGTACTGGTCGACGGTGCCCCCTCACACATATAGAAGAGTTGGCTCACCTATTCGTCATTTGCTATCGTCATGATCATTTGAATAATATTGGAGAGTTTGATATAGGGTTCAACGGGGCTAAAGGCGCACTGGGGTAAAAGGCTCCTTTGATTTTATTTTCCTCTAAACCACTAAAAACTTGCCGGAGCACGTTCCAAAACACCCGCTTTTCAAGATGCACGTGAAAATTTGTCTGATCCGTGACGCAATCGATTTAATTTGATCTAATATATGTGACCCTGAACCACAAATCCAGTCATAAGCCACACTTGATGTATAATATAAAAAATTGACCCTTATGACTGGTTTTGTGGTCCAGGGTCACATATGTCACATATGTGGGATAATTTCGGGCTACAGGCAAAACAAGTGAAAGATGTCGATTTTGAGGTTTTCCTAAAACATTAGTTCATTAAGCCCTTGTCTAGCAATCCCAATGCTCCATATAGCAATTAAACATCTAAAAGTATCTTTATTTGTATGTTTTCTGAGAGGAGTACCTTTCATTTGTCCATGTAAACTATCTCACTCGCGCTGACTGACAGATCCGATGTGTGCGCACAAAGACGTCTCAGACGCGCGATCCCGATATACACACACACACAGAATTACAGCACTTCAAAATATCTGTCTTGCCGAGTATTCACGCAAACATCACCCGTTATGTCTGATGTGAACGTTTGGGGAAAAACATCTGATGTGTAACATTATATTAGATCCGTGCGGCACAGTAGGTCTTAATATATAGTTTCATTAATGTTAAACAAACTATTGTGCTATCATGGGGAAAAAATGTTGAATATATATTTGGTGTTGACTTGGTGTGTGCCAAATGTGGTGTTATTACCAGGGATTTTAAGGAGATTTTGTTTTGGAACCTTCAGAAAACTTTAACTCGATTTTTCTTTAACTGTCATTTCTTCAAACAAATCATACATCATTTTTTTAATAGAGAATGTGAAAATAACTAATTTGCTCATTGCGACTCATTTTGTCAGCACGGATCACATTTGCTGTTTAAAAAAATGTTGGAGATTTACGTAGCAAATAAGAATCGCTAAAATTATTGAATATATTTTGAGACGAAGGTTTTTTGTTGTGCGGTGTATTTTGGGGCTAAAAGCACAATAATTAACATGATGATTAATAGTTAGCTGACTTTTCCATTTGTTGACGTGACATGGTTAGATTCAGATTGTAAATATTATATATCAAGTTGGGTGTCCACTTTAGAGATAATCACCATATTTATAATGAAACCATCATATTTAAAAAAATTAAGCATATCATTTAATAAAATATATATTTTTGTTACTACTGTAAATCTATATTAAATCTTCTTTAATGCTTCAGAATCTTTACTTTTTAAAATGATGTTGTTTCTATATTTTTATATTAACATATTTTAATGACATCATATTTATTGAACAAAATTTTTTTAATTTATCAAAATAAACCACTTTTATGATTTATTTTCACACAAAATCTGTTGCTCCATAAATGTTTAATACAAAATATTTTTTTCTGCAATCACACACTATGGGAGTAATGAATTTTCTTAATTTTTCTTACGGTGTGTCTTTAGCCCTGTTGTACCCTAAATACTGCTGTGTATTTAGAGGGACCAACCTATGAAAAGCAAGTATTTTAACATCACCTTTTATGCACATTATACCGGGAAAAAATCCCTAACAAAACATATGCATTACAGTGTCTGTTTTTCATATGCAGAGGCGTGCATTATTTCTTTTAGCTTCCCTGGCACTCCATCAGCAATCCTTAAAGTATTTCAATTTGACATACCCAAATCATTTTGTTGAAAATAATGCACATCACTCTGTGCCGAGTGGCCAATTTGTAAGCCGCTAACTTTTCCTCTGACTTCGCGCTTCTGTTCGGGCAACAGAAGCCGTTTGATGTGAATGTGAACACCCCGTCTGAATCCCGTCACTTTGTGAGCACAACTATTGTTTGAGATTGATCAGCCCTTGGCCCAGTTCTGTAGGCTTTGTAGGGGCCTTTCGCAATTCAGCATCCTTTTGACAGAACTACGTGCGACATAGCTGTAGATTTTTCCCCAATTCAACTCGTGACCACATTTTCTTACTTTAGATTGACCCCACTGATCCTCCTTTGTGCTGGAGTGAAGATTAGGGAGCGAGCAAGACGGGCTGAGGGGCTGCCAGCGGCTCGGCAAGCCTTATTCCTGCCTGAAACCTCCCTTCTGCAACATTCCCAGTTCCGGCCCATGCCAGTCTATATGACTTATGGAGTTTGGGCCTTATACTGCCAATCCCACTTAGAGTGCATTTTTCTGATAAACAAAAGCACATTCAAGCTTTAGCTTCTCATTTCACACTGTGTGCTTTGGCTCGGGGCAATGCTTTCCTGGAGCCCTTGGCCTACAGTCCAAAGAATGGCTCCAGTTGGCTTTCCTTAAAAAAAAAAAAGAAAAAGAAAAAGCAGCCACATGTGGAGGATTAGACTCCATCTTTCATCCTCCACACTCTCTACTCGCCCTCTTCTACCCAAGCCCACCGGCTCCCCCTCAGCGCTCATGCCTAGACGCGCGGACACACAAACGCCCACACGTGTATCCGCACCTCCAGCTCCTGATCAAACTTACCTCAGCAGCCTCGGTCCAGCTCATCTGCGGTAAGAACTTCTTTGGCAGCACCAGAGGCAGCTAGTCTATTTAGGGCACTTGCGAAAGACAATTTGCATTATCGTTAGCGTGTGCTGGTCTGTACTGGCCAAATTCACAGCTTGTAAGTTTCTAAGAAAGTTTGTTTCCGCTCACCGCCCACTGGCCTTTGTGGATGCAGAGGAATCGGTTGTTGTGTGTAAATAGTTTAGAAACACGTTACTATAGTACGCATATGGTGCTTCTAACAAGATGATCGTTGCACTTAACATATTCCATATTTTAAATGCATGTAACCTGAGAAACATGCACCAGATGGAATGATAGAGCAGTGCATGACAAACATGACTCTTAATACACCCACTATTAAAAATGCTGTGCCTCTGATCAGACAATAGGCAACCCCTATGCTAACCCTTTGTCTTCAACTCTACAGAAATATCAGAGCAGTTATTAGAGGAGGATGTGAAATGATAGCTGTGTTGCAGGTTGACCCCCAGGGCATGGGCTGTCTCTGGGAACAGATGTGCCACCCACTCGCAACAGTTGTACTCTTCCCACAATGCCCTGGTGGGAGTAGCTTGGGCAAGATGATGCTGTGTGTAAACTGCTTCGCCGTTTGCGTTTGGGACTCGGGCGCATCTTGGACAAGGTGTCAGAAGGTCGGAGACTTCCCAGCAGGTCAAAACTTCCCTTCTAAACGTTCTGTTGACTATAAGTAACTACATCTCCAATAACTCTCATTAGACTGCTTAATATCTGTTCATTTTCTCCTTAAAACCCTAGTGAACTCAAAAACGCGGTTTGAAATCGGTGGTGTTTCTGATGGCACAAACTACCTTGTAACCAATCACATCAATGTGTGTGTCTCTGAGCTGGTGTGAGTGAGTGGAGGCGGGGCTAATTTGCATATTCATGGGTACTAAATGAGGCAAGGGTGTAGAGTTATGTTCAAGCTATTTTAAGGCATGAAGATGAAAACGTTGAACAAAAAAACTTTTAAATATGTCATTTTGGTGACAAGGGATAAAATGATTGACTACAGGGGGACTTTAAGTTACAAAAACTCTCACACACACACGCTGTAGATGTTAAAATAGTGGGTGCATTTATTATTACTCGCTTTTGTTTTTCACCTCTCTCCGCCATTTTATGCTAGCGCGAGAAGCGTGTATGCGACGAATGACGTCAGAGAAGTGTCAGTAGGCTATAATCGATTATGGTTTATTACTGCATCAATGCAGAATCGAACAAGTCTGCATCACGATTAGGGTTGGGTACCGAACTCGGTACTTTTAAGGGCAACGATCAAATTATGTTGGTACTACCAAGTACAGATTTACATTAAATCAATCGGTACCAAATTTCGGTACCTGAGAACGCATCTGGTGATATAGACTATTGTCTGTGAATATTAAGCCGCAAAAAGACTATTTAAATACAAATCATGCGTGTCCTGCGTGTCTGTGTGAATGAATGGTGCAGACGAGCGGTTTAATTTACTTCACACACAAACAGAGAATCACGCTAACTTTCGGTCGTGTGTTTCCATCTCATACGAGGACATGAATGCATGAACTTCATCTCCAGAGCCGCTCTGAGAGTCACTTCATGAGCATTTTACTACCGTCATATCATAAACACACAGAAACTCAAAGCTCTTCACGGCAACCCGTCAAAATAAAAGATCAGTTTAACTTGACAAATATATTACTGTTACAGCTTAGATACGTCTCAGTGTAATAATACTAACACTAATGTAATAATAATAAATTATCCAAACTTTTTAAGTAATAATCACAGTTTTTCTTCCATGTTTTAATTTTAACAGTATAAAGCTCAGTTGTGCAGCACTTAGTTTGACAAAAAAGTTTGTTTCATTAAGTTAAAAGATAAATTAAATTAATGTTTTATGTCTTCATTTGATTACCAAGAAAATACGCAACTCAGAATTTGTGGGAAATCTTTCCATAGAAATGAAATTAAAAAGAGAACAAATATTAATACGGTTGTTTTTATGAATTCAATGAATTAAGTAGCTAGTAGCCTACTAATTACTAGTAAATATTACAGTAAACAAACATCACAGACAATGGCAGACAGAGACCAAGACATAATGTCAATAACACTTCTATAAATGACTTACAGCTTCTTTACAGTTAATGCTGTAAACATCCTTAAAGTACCGGAAAAAGGTACCGTTGGGTACCGGTACTGGTTAAAATGTGAACGGTACAACCCTAATTGCGATACAACTACATGTCGACTTATTCTAACCCTACCAGTCTACTAATACTCTACTAACACTCTAATAAAAGTAGACATGTTGGTGCAGTGTTACTTAGTCAACAGAATGTGTTAAAGGGACCATAAAGTGAAACCACTTCCAGGTAATCGCAGGCCGATTGGGAACCTAAATGGTGTTCCTTGAGAGATCTGTGGAAGTGATTGTGCATTTTTTTGTAGTCAGCTTCTGGAAACCCTACAGAAATGACCATTTGTAGCGTAAATGTAATTGGATGCGACTTACCAAAGGCCAATCTCAAGACTAAGGCGAAATGATATCCAGTTCATTCCCTCATCATTAAATTGGATGCACTGGGTGACAGCTTGACTCTTGGGGAACATGGCCAGACTGATGAAATGAGATCATAAGCGAGATAAGCGTTGTGAGTGCAGGGACTAAGTGGAATGAACGCTGTTGACACATGAACCGAGCAGTTGCACACGACTTTGTGTGGAAATTCGTGTGTCAATACAGTCGCTCATTTTCTCTGATCCCTTCCCACAGTCCCGCACCCCATCGGCTTCCCTCTGTACGCCAGCGAATGAGAGTGGATTATTGGAGTCTTTGGGTTCGCAATCACCTATTTCGCTGAACTTCCTCATGCCTTTTATTTCCAGGTATATTGTTTTTGATCCGAGGCGCTTATTTATTGTGTTAGAGAGCAGTAATTGTGTTTTATTGTCCGGGAGCTTTATTGGGTGTTTTGCCAAAACCCAGCAGCTTGTCTGCAGATAATCGTAAACTTCCTGTCACAACTGAAATTACTCATTAACCCCTTACTAGAAAGCCCCCATTTTGACAAGTGGGGCATAAATGACATACCCAAAATAATAAGGCTGCTGCTCATAAGTCATTCTGAATAGACCTGAGTTTGCAGTTCAAGACTCAGAATTACTCCGTTATTAATATGGAGATATATAGGCTCAAAAATAAAAAATATTAAAAATATAATTTTTAAATGTATACAAATATTATATAAATGTAGTATAACAACTTATAACCACAATTAATGTGAAGCCACAAGTGTGGTCATCTGAGGATTATATCTCTAAAACTATGCATTTTAATGATCATTTCATAAGATCATCTTATGTGTGTTATAATAAAAATGAAATTATTTATGGCCCCTATAACTCCCCTGCACTCTAATGTCTGGCGACTTTAAGAACTGCCCCATTCACGTTTCTGTTGTTCTCTCTCGACGAATGTTCATAATGTATGCGCCTTAATCTTCATTGTTCTTTCATCAATATTCTTTTGTTTTTATTCAGCCATTATTAGCCTTTTTCCTGCCATTAAATGGCTTTTACTTTTTTACTTACACTTTCACCCCAGATTCATTAATCCACCTATTACCTGAAGTCTTGCCCGTATTCTTGGGACCTTATTTGAATTCTTGTAACAAAATAGATCGTGAGATAGATATTGCTCCTGGCGCAACAGGTGCATTAGAGCTACAATTAGCATCAAAGCTAAATAACACAATTTAAAAGATTAATATTACATTTTCACTCAAAACTCACTTTAGTCCACCATTGAGTGTTTATAATACCGTCCGATTGTGATTGAATATGGATTTTGGCCATACAATTGAAATATGTTATATTTAGCCTTTCATATGGAACTAAGTGTTGCACCTGCTCAGCATGTATACTGGAAACATTCCTTATGCATATATATATATATATATAATGCAAATATTATGCAAATATTATATATATTATATATTATATTATCGCCTCCGGATTTTTTTCATAAACATTGTGTGGTGTTTTGCCACTTAGCAGAATGCTAACGCATCTCAGCTATGAGCTGAATAAAAAGCTTGAGTTTTCCAGCGTTTAAGGGGGTGCGTCGCTTCATGTCCTCGGTGGCCATTCCAAGGAAGGCGAACAGAAGGGACCGCCGCTGCCGAATGCACATTGATCAGCTTCGCCTTCCTCCCCCTGCTTATTTATTTAATCTTTTCAGAGCTAGATTTGTAGATTCATTCAAACTCTTGAGATCCCGTGTGTGTTATTCCCAGAGGGCAGAAATTAATTCCTCCTCCTTGTCCTCCTCCTCCTCCTCTCTTTCAGCACTAAGGTGCAGTGGGCTCTCTTTCTCTCCCCTCCGAGAGAATGCCGAAGAGGAGGAACCAGTCCTGAGGGAATCTCGTCTATATAGTATTTCATCCACACTTTAATCCGCTGCTATGTTGAATGGTTCATAGGGAATAAAAGACAAAGCTTTTGTTTATGATTCTAATATTAGCCTCTTGGCATTTCTTACATAAATGAGAGCCTGCCCTACGGCAGCACTATTGATTTCCCACATCCTCAAAAGTCAGCCTCCGTCCTTACAAAATAAGGCTCAAGAGATTATGGGAAAATAAAAAGCAAGCAGGGCTGAATTTCTGTTATTTTGTCAGAAACCGATTGACCGCTAATATGAATAATTCAGGCTGCCTCACCACTTTGTGGACTTAGGTTTGCTATAAGAACCGTCAGGAGAATTCGCCCCCAGATTCGTTAATAACGAGAGCAGTGATTTAATGACATGAGAAGTTAGTTATTAGTTGAATGTCATGGGTTTTGTTATCTATTTTAAATGCACATTTGCTTTATTAACGCTTCTGTCGGGTATACGTTTTTAGTTTTTCTTCACAATGAACAAAATGTATTTAAATCCTCGTCATACAGACACATGAGCGCGTAATCCCGCTCATGTGTGGTTCGTTTCCCATTTCAGGCATGCAAATGAATGTATTATTAAGCTAATAAACAGCAGAACTTCGGCATGCCGTCTTTATTAGAACCATTAAAAAATATTAAGCGTAGATTACACCTCCTAATGCAAAAGACATTTGCATTTTAGAAAACGAAGGACAAAAGCTCCCCCGTTCTTTCATTTTGAGGAAGCGCTTGGCAACCCTGAAATCAGCGACAGGTCTTGGAATGAAAAAACGTCAGGAAAAGATAGAACCGTAATCCCAATCAATGCACTTCATAAAGCACCTTCTTCCTAAAATGTGTGACTAATGTGCACAAATCTCTGGGTTTAAAAGCTGTCAGCGGAGATGGCTGGAGTTGTTGCTTTGCCATTCATCTCCCCAACGTAATAAACCGACTCGTTTGTTTGTTCTGTTTGCTTTCTTCCTTTCGTTTTGTCTTTCGTCTGAGCAAATGTACCTTGAGGTCTTGTGTAGGGTTTCCCTTTTCAAGCTGAGCCTCGACAAGCCTGCGTGCTTCGTGCTTCCGTAATGACATTAAACAGGAACATTTAAAGGGCTTTCGGCGAGAGCCGCATTGTCTGCTCTGAAGGCTTCCAGAAAGGGCTTTTATTATGTTGTGGATTTAATGCCAGTGTGTGTTACCTGATAACATTAAAGCAGAGAAGAACCAAGCAGGAATATTCCCACGCTGGCAGAGCTTCAAGAATATTGACCACCAACAGGATTTCAGCTGATGCTGGGCATGTGTATTCATGGGCGCAGAAGCGACTGATTACCGCCAATACAGAATTATATCTGGGGAGGTTTAATTCATTAGCTCTCATTTCTTTTTATCTAGCTTTTGAGTGCGAGGTTAGCGTGCCGGTGCCGAGCTGGATAAATGTTGTTTGTTGCCGTCTTCCAGATGAATGGATGCGGTGGGCGCTCGTGCCCTCCTCTTTTTTCCGAGCTCTCCTGGCGATCTTCGAGTTCTGTTAAAAGGAGCGAAACAATGACGCATTAGTGAAGTATTGTGTTCCCCGGGGCGCATTAAATGTGTGTTGCTTTGTTTTAAAACTCATTTGAGCACCTCAATCAGGCAGCGTCGAATGTGGACTTGTTCAGGTGTGCTTTTCACTTTTTAGGAAATGAAGTAAATTAAACCGATAAAATGAAGTTTGCTTCCAGTTGAATTGATAATTCCCGTAAACCTAGGAAAACTAGTCATTTTCACCGGCGTGTTGGAGGTAGAAATAATGACAGTGTTTCAGACTTGTTTGATCATCCCTAGCAAATCTGAACGGTAAATTTATTCCGCAGGTGTTGCACATGGAATAATGTTTTAGCATAATGAGGATAAGATGTTGATGGGCTACAGTACTCAGACGCTCAGTATTTTAGACACAAAAAGCCCCTGTCATTGATCCATGCTGAATGCCAACGGTATATTCACTCCAAGGTTGTTGTTAACCATCAGAAGTTGCATCTGTGTTCTTTTGCGGGAGTGAAGATTCATTTGCAGGATGTATAATTGCAGTGCCCTTCTCATTATGGCTAAGGCCTGAAACAAACTCTACGCTGGTACGCTTCTTGCAGGTCAGACACACGTACGTGTTGCATTTCTGCAAGGAGTGTTATAATGGGTACTAGTGTAAATTTAACCAGAAGTAGCTGTGTGTGGGCTGCGATATTTTGCATGCATAAATGATAAATATTTCATTTTATTGTAGTGTACTTTGTTTTATAGGTGACCTTTCTGTTTTTTTTTCCGTAATATAGGTTGACTACATGGCATTTATTGCTCAGGTGATTACCTAGAAAAACTGAGCTCCCATGAAGCAAAGATGGCAGCTAGTATGGGAAGTCTGAGGTGTATTACTGGCACTGCGCCGCAAGAACACATTAAAGTCACCATGGAATCAAAATGTAAGTGTTTTGGCTTTTAGTGTGAATATGTTAGCCTGTTATCTATAAGCTAGTGCGCTCCAAAACAATGACAAAATTCACATTTAGAAGATATAAGCATTCAAAACTTAGTCTCACTTCCGCCAATACGGATCAATGATTTTGAAGACATCACTCTGCACTTCAGCTTCTCATCAGGTTTTCTGTCCAATCAAATGCTCTTTAGAATCTGAAGCCCCACCCCCTACATTATAAATAGACGCTAATGCTGCGGCTGAAATCTGTCACTTGTTCACGCATTTACTATTTTACTATTTTCTACATGGTGAACGATCAGACAGTGCACTATGTAGGGGATAGGGAATGATCAGACAGTGCACTATACAGGGGATAGGGAATGATCAGACAGTGCACTATACAGGGGATAGGGAATGATCAGACAGTGCACTATATAGGGGATAGGGAATGATCAGACAGTGCACTATGTAGGGGATAGGGAATGATCAGACAGTGCACTATGTAGGGGATAGGGAATGATCAGACAGTGCACTATATAGGGGATAGGGAATGATCAGACAGTGCAATATATAGGGGATAGGGAACGATCAGTCAGTGCACTATATAGGGGATAGGGAACGATCAGACAGTGCACTATATAGGGGATAGGGAACGATAAGACAGTGCACTATATAGGGGATAGGGAACGATCAGACAGTGCACTATATAGGGGATAGGGAACCATCAGACAGTGCACTATATAGGGGATAGGGAACCATCAGACAGTGCACTATATAGGGGATAGGGAACGATCAGACAGTGCACTATATAGGGGATAGGGAACTATTCAGACAATGCACTATATGGGATAGGGAATGATTTGCCAACAAATAACAGGACAGTGTAAGATATTATATTATATTATATTATATATACATGCATGCATACATACACCATTCCCACTGGGCTTCAGTCCAATCAGGGATGCTCAATTGCTATTATAGTTAAACCCATTGCTCAACCAGACGAGGTGCTGGACTCGTGGTCGATCCCACGTGCGTCTATCTCGCCCATATTACTCTATTATCCTGGTAATATGAAGCAGAGCTAGTAAAGATTCAGCAGCGTCTAGGAATCTCTCGACTTGGGTGTAAATTACAGAGCCGCCTGGGGTGTTCTCTACCCTCTCTCGCTGGCACCTTGCCCCGTGTACAAGACAACGACTATTACCCGACACACCTGGGTTCTGGGCCTCACAATCTTCTTAATATCTTTTAAATCTTCACATAAGGTATGCCTTCCATAGGGCTTACAATACCATTTGCTCTAATAAACTCTTTTGGCAGAGGTGCATGCAAGCTGCTTTCCGCGGCCCCCGGAGAGAAGAACGTAACGCGGAGGGCGAGGCATCCCAAAATATGAGGATAAATCGCAGGTAATCCTGCAGGACCGGAGCCTTAGTAATCAACACTCTTCCAACTGGAAACATTTTACAATTCTTCATCTTAATTTAACTCTACCTGGTAGTTCTTAGCATTCATTTGCACTGGTTTTTGAAAGGAGAGGCTGCCGAACGTGAAACGGAGAGCTTTTATAAAGGGGGGAAGGGGCGATAAGCAAATCAAATTAATGACAATGAGTGTTTGTGGAGAGAAGGCAGGCAGAGAGCTTGTTTGAGCCCATCGTGCGTGCCATGTTAAACACTTCACTTGCCGTGGAGGGGCTAATCCAGTCTCCGACAGCTAGCTGATTATACGAATAAACTACACACGCTCGCCGTCGAGAGAAAGGAGCATCCCTCGTTAACGCTCAAGCTCACTCCAACAAGGAAGTAATTAAGACGCCACCCCTTCCCCCCGCAAACCAAAAAAAGAGGAGGAATGATTTTAAGTGTTGTCTAATAGACCGGCTTGAAGGTGTTTATTTTATATTGTCTCAGTGCAGAAGTCATTATGCGGTTGAAGGGGGCTTACGGGGAGCTAAACGCAGCGAGGCGAGTTTGTGGTTGTTCCTCTCCACTTTGAGTAAAGTCAGATGGCTCCGGGCTCACGCGCTGCGATGCGCTCCAGAGTTGCACAAGCATATGAACTGTCGCTTGTTGTTTTAAATAATAGATTGCCTTCCCTAATTTCCTGCCTGATATTTTTGGCAGAGTCGAGAGTCTTTTGGATGGGCAGCATCTGTCAGACCTCAGCGCAGGCCAAGAAAACATTCCCCACCCGAGCTGTAAGAGGAAAAAAGCACATGTAAAGCTGGAATATTGCGACAGTCGGCAGGTGATGCTCGGTTACATTCGCTTAAACTGCTTCACGAAGCCAAAGGCAGAACTTTTAATGGATTTTAAGAAGTTTCAAACCCTTTTTGAGTCCTACTTTCATCACCGGTCTTAGTTTTGCGTGCGATTGAGGGTTAAGTAGTTTAACAGTGATTACAGTGGAGTGATATTTGATTATTATCTCCTGAAATGGCAACTCCTCCGGCTTTCTGTTCTCTTAACAATAGTTTAATTGTTAGTTTGGACACCCACTCAATAGACAGGCGAAATGAAGAGCAGTAATGGAAAGGAATTATGGGGGGACATGGCATAAAATGAATACATTTTCAAAAGCACCTGCATCTCTATTTTTTTTTTTTTTTATGAAATATATTTTGATTAGCCACGAGAGCATCTTTACCGTGACCCTATAATGAGTTTTATCATTTTCTGACGATCACTTTGTGCTTCTGCTGCAGTGTGAAATGAAGGCCCGACGGATACGGTTTCTCCATGTGTGCCAGTGTTTCCTTCAACCCTGAAATTAGACTTAAAAACATTATATATTATATAATATTATTAATTATATTATATTATATTTAGTGTTGTCAAAATTAGCACGTTAACATTAATTCTTTCAGTTTAACGCTATTACCTCGACATCCGTTTATTTCTGTTATCCTTTGTCTAGCGTTACATTATATGATCACGCTCTTATTCATGCAAATGCTTTAAAACCATTCAAGCGCGACAAGACCGAAGAGAACGCATTGACTGTGAATGTCCTGACTATGACACACACACACAACGCTCAGAAAGACAGAAGAGAACGCGCTGTCTGTGAATGTCCTGACTGACACACACACACACACACACACACACACACACACACACACACACACACACACACACAGAAAGACAGAAGAGAACGCACTGACTGTGAATGTCCTGACTATGACACACACACACAAACACACAGAAAAACAGAAGAGAACGCGCTGACTGTGAATGTCCTGACTATGACACACACACACAAACACACAGTAAAACAGAAGAGAACGCGCTGACTGTGAATGTCCTGACTATGACACACACACACAAACACACAGAAAAACAGAAGAGAACGCGCTGACTGTGAATGTCCTGACTATGAGACACACACACGACGCTCAGAAAGACAGAAGAGAACGCACTGACTGTGAATGTCCTGACTATGACACACACACACAAACACACAGAAAGACAGAAGAGAACGCGCTGTCTGTGAATGTCCTGACTATGACACACACACACACACACACACACAAACACACAGAAAAACAGAAGAGAACGCACTGACTGTGAATGTCCTGACTGACACACACACACACACGACGCTCAGACAGACAGAAGAGAACGCGCTGACTGTGAATGTCCTGACTATGAGACACACACGACGCTCAGACAGACAGAAGAGAACGCGCTGACTGTGAATGACCTGACTATGACACACACACACAACGCTCAGAAAGACAGAAGAGAATGCGCTGACTGTGAATGACCTGACTATCACACACACGCCCCTCAGAAAGACAGAAGAGAATGCGCTGACTGTGAATGTCCTGACTATGACACACACACACACAGAAAGACAGAAGAGAACGCGCTGACTGTGAATGACCTGACTATCACACACACACACACAGAAAGACAGAAGAGAACACGCTGACCGTGAATGACCTGTCTGACACACACACACATGCAACAGAATCCAGTTCTTTCGCTCTTGGACGAACAATAACACACAGAATAATGCCAAATTATTTTTTGATGTAAGTACATAGTAGTTAAGGCCACCTAATATAAAGTGGGACCGAAGATTGTTTTAAGTTCACTTAAATTAAAAGTATTTTTTTTTTAAATGTAATAAATGTTGAAATTGATATAGCTTATACTATACTATATATATAGCAATTATACTGTAATGCTGAATGTCTATCATTAATGTTTAAAATAAATCAGACATCAGTATCAGTGTTAGTGTCAGTGATACTGGCCTTCATTCGTAAAAAGATATTTAAAATATACTGTCTTAAAGTTGTTTCTACATTAATTTGTAGAGTAACTGTGAAATTATTACAATATAAAAATTAATTTAAAAACTCACGAAAACACAATTAATTACAGAAGAAATGTGATTAATTAATTTTAATCAATTGACAGCACTAATATATACATACACACACAAAATATTATATATTTATCCTTACTGTACCTCAAACAGCAGAGCATTGTGCTCGCAACGTCAAGGTCTTGGGCCAAATGTAAAATATAATATACATTTATATATACTGTATTTAAATTGCTATATATAAGTTTGGAGTCAGTAAGATTTTAGTTTTTTGAAATAGTTTTATTTAGCAAGGATGCGTTAAATGAATCAAAAGTGACAGTAAAGACATTTATAATGTTACAAAATATTGTTATTTAAAATAAATGCTGTTCTATTTACCAAAAAATCCTGAAAAAACAATGGTTTACACAAAAATATGAAGCTGCAGCACAACTGTTTTCAACATTAATAACAATCATGTTTGTTGAGCAGCAAATCATCATATCAGAGTGATTTCTGAAGGATCATGTGACACTGAAGATGCTGAAAATTCAGCTCAGAATAAATTACACTTTACTAATATATTCTAGCTATTTTAAATTGTAATAATATTTCACCATTTTTACTGTATTTTTGATTAAATAAATGCAGTCTTGGTGACTCTTTCAAAACGTTTAAAAATGTTAGTAACCCCAAACATTTGAATGGTAGCATATGTGAGTGATTCATTCAAACCGATGCCCTGTGTAATCACGTGACTGTAGATGCGATATAAAATTGTACCGGCGCTCCCGGTGCAGGAAACACTGATGCGCATGATTGTGTCTCTTCACGCACGAAGCTTTAGTAAAGGCAGGCACCCTCTTTCTCTCTGGCCAGGGGTGAGCGTCCCGCCCCCTTGGCCCCGCTAGGGCCAGAATTCCTCCACTCGTGTGTGTGTGTGTGTGCGCGAGTGAGCCACGCTGGGATTGCTTCAGACAAAGGTGGCTCACTTGCCAGCCGCATCCCTATACCACCTAAAGCGACACATTTGTTCCCCTTCCTCTCTGCCTCGTCGGTCCACCAGGGTGGCGTCGGCCCTGGCGCTGGAGTGGGCCCCTCAGGAGACTGGAGAGTGAATAAAGAAAATATTTTTCATGCTTTTTTTTGTGTCTTTTCCAAAAAATATTGCGGGCTTCAGACGCAAGGTAAGGTCTGTGGAATTCTGAAGGCTTGTTTTGGAGAGGCTTGTTGTTAGTACCTGATTCTTCTCTCTCTCTTTTCCCCCCTCATCTCCCTTTAAAAATCAGCAAATCCATTCGCTAAACAGCTGCACCTCTGTACTGAACAGATAACAACCTGGGCCAGCCCAGCGCTGCAGCGAGTCAAGGCTGATAGGCCCAAATCTCTGGCCTTTTTTTTGAAAATGCTAATGACGGAGGAACACGTCCCAAGCCAAAAGCGCTCTTGTAGATCTGTCAATTGCTATTTTGACAGATATTTGCTTGTAAGTACACACAACACTTGTTCCCCGTGTCTTATCTGCGGCGCTGCAGAACACTGACCTACATTGCATCAAGCACAATATGATGCACAAACCCGCGCTGCTCAATACCATTTTTCATTTTCACCTTAAAAAGAGGATGGAGCTCAATGAAATGGCTGAAAATCCAATAAACGGAAGGTATTCTCTCCCAAATAAGTGTATCCGTTTTTTAAAAAGAAAAAGAAATCTCTCTCATCTGAAAGCATTTCAATGCCTTGTCAAGGGTTTCTGCATTAGCACTCGCTTACACTCATATACATGTACGGCAGTGAAAGGGAGTAACTAACTGATTTGGACCAATTTGTCACTTTGAACTTTTGCCATTAGATTCCCTTTTTTTTTTTTTATTGTGTTTTATTTGTAAATGAACATAATTCAGTTACACCGCACAGCGAGGAACGAGCATTCAGTAAATCTACTGAAATGGATCCCAATCAATTTATCTCGCAATTCTGACTTTTTTCATTCACAATTTCAAATTTACATAATGCAATTCTTACTTTTATTCTTACAATTGCGTGATATAAAGTCCAAAATTGCGTTTAAAAAAAAAGTCTGGATTGTGAGATATAAACTCACAATTGACCTATCGGTAAGCCTTAGTTACTGTTGCTAACTCGGACAAACAAACGGAGTTGCTAACTGTCTTACGATGACAGCTGTCAGTGTGAAAACCTTATCCCAAGTTGTTTTTGGACACAGAATGTAGCGGACCCCGTCCCGATTGATGGCTAAACTTTACTGATGGTTTATGAAGTTTATTGCGTCCTTTTTCACTCTAAAAAAATCAACGTAAGAGCTGAACAAACAAAGCATGAGTGCGCATTAATGTCTCATACCAATAGGTCCGTTGCAAGGGGAAAAAAGTCAGAATTGCGAGAAGAAAAATCTGAATTGCAAGGAAAGTCATATTGTGAGAAAAGTCAGAATTGTGAGATAAAAAGTTGCAATTACCTTGTATCCATACTTTACAAATTCCTACAGTTAGAGGATTTTTAAAATAAAGTTACATTAAAGTTAAGTTTTTAACTTTGGTAGGTTTTGTTTTTTTAAGGCCATGCATTGTCTTTTTTTTTTGTCAATAGTATAATATTTAGTTTTCGTGTTTTTAGAGGCCATGCATTTGTTATTTCCTGTCTTGTTTTGCCAGTATATTATAATACTTAATTATTTAACTATACTCTTTTTTTTTTTTTGAGAGGCCATGCAATAGTTATTTTTCTGCCTTGTTTTGTCAGGATTACCATGTTTAAATCATGAGAACAAAAGTCCTGATCTCAAGAAAAACAATGTTGTGCTTCCATATGTTTGGAAACCGCCATTACATTTGCAATTGCATTTTGTGTCGCTGTGAATTTTGGATGAAGGCATTCTCACAAACTAACCAGCATTGTGTGTTTCTCACAGTTTTGCTTCCATATTGGAAATCAATGGACGGCTTGCAGCGAACATCGGTTTAGGCTGAAACGCAACTACAGATCTCACTCTCTTTGTCTCAAATGAAACATGGGAGTCTTTAATGGTTTTCCCGTCTCTAGCTGTAAAAATATCCAGCCTTTGAATAATGTGCAAGGTAAAGGAAAACATGAAACTAGCCCTTGAGAAAGAGGTTTGAGGAGAGTAAACATTTTGTTCCCGCAAACAGCTCGATGCCAATCAGCGATTAATGAGGTGTAGTTGAAAAGCAGCGGCTGAGGGAAGTTAAACTGAGCTGAATTAAGGAGTAATATCATCCTTCACGCAGGTGCTCGCCGAACGAATAACCGCTTTAATTACTGTTATTCAATCACTGCCTTTTTTTCGTCCTCCACCCCCCTTTCTCTCCCTCCATCTCTGCTATGGCATTATCGGGTTTTCTTGTCAATTCACAAACGCCTGTCGCAAGACAAACTTGTGCTCGGCTGCCGGCGGTGCCCGGCCATATGTGACCTAAAAACACTTCCTCAGCGAGCGCATTGTTCAGAGCTGTGAGGAAACGCACCTCAGTCAGTCTTCAAACTCCGCGAGCTGTTATCTGGCGGAGGAGCGCGAGCTGCCCTTTGATGGGCGCATCTGCACGTGATGTGTGCTCGCCATGCGGAGGGTGGAGGTGGGCGGGAGGAACCAACACCTGCTACTGTATTCAGCTCCACAATGGGGAGCATTTAGTTTAAGACACGTTTGTTCAGCAGGGTACAAGAGGAGGGGTGCGGCTCTGTCGCCTCCAACAGGTTGGACAACCCTGGGCGTCAGAGGGGCGTGAAGAGGCTTCTGCTAGTCGAAAGACAACAGCATGACTGTCTATCCATCCGTCTGTTTACATCTGTCTGTCTCTCTCTATCTAGCTGTTTATTTATCTGTCTGTCTGTCTGTCTATAATTATATCTGTATATCTGTCTGTCTATCATTAGATCTGTCTATCTATCTGTCTGTCTGTCATATCTGTCTGTCTATCATTATATCTGTCTGTCTATCTGTCTGTCTGTCATATCTGTCTGTCTATCATTATATATGTCTGTCTATCATATGTCTATCATTATATCTTTCTATCTATCTGTCTGTCATTATATCTGTCCATCTATCTGTCTGTCTATCATTATATCTGTCTGTCTATCTGTCTGTCTATCATTATATATGTCTGTCTATCATATGTCTATCATTATATCTTTCTATCTATCTGTCTGTCATTATATCTGTATATCTGTCTGTCTATCATTATATCTGTCTGTCTGTCTATCATTATATCTGTCTGTCTATCTGTCTGTCTATCATTATATCTGTCTGTCTATCATATCTGTCTGTCTATCATTAGATCTGTCTATCTATCTATCTATCTGTCTGTCTGTATATCATTAGATCTGTCTATCTATCTGTCTGTCTGTCTATCATTATATCTGTCTGTCTATCTGTCTGTCTGTCTTTCTGTCTATCATTTTATCTGTATATCTGTCTGTCTATCATTATATCTGTCTATCATATCTGTCTGTCTATCATCATATCTGTCTATCATATCCGTCTATCATTATATATGTCTGTCTATCATATCTGTCTATCATTATATGTATGTCTATCATTATATCTGTCTGTCTGTCTAGCATTATATCTGTCTATCATCATATCTGTCTGTCTATCATTATATCTGTCTATCATTATATCTGTCTGTCTGTCTATCATTATATCTGTCTATCATCATATCTGTCTGTCTATCATTATATCTGTCTGTCTATCATATCTGTCTATCATTATATGTCTGTCTATCATTATATCTGTCTGTCTGTCTAGCATTATATCTGTCTATCATCATATCATATCTGTCTGTCTATCATTATATCTGTCTGTCTGTCATATATGTCCGTCTATCATTATATCTGTCTGTCTATCATTATATCTGTCTATCTATCTATCTGTCTGCCTGTCATATCTGTCTATCTATCTGTCTGTATATCATTATATCTGTCTATCTATCTGTCTGTCTGTCATATCTGTCTGTCTATCTGTCTGTATATCTTTCTATCTGTCTGTATATCATTATATCTGTCTATCTATCTGTCTGTCTATCATTATATCTGTCTGTCTGTCTGTCTATCTGTCTGTCTATGATTATATCTGGCTATCTATCTGTCTATCATTATATCTGTCTGTCTATCATATCTGTCTGTCTGTCTGTCTGTCTATCATTTTATCTGTATATCTGTCTGTCTGTCTGTCTGTCTATCTGTCTGTCTATGAATATATCTGGCTATCTATCTGTCTATCATTATATCTGTCTGTCATTATATCTGTCTGTCTGTCTGTCTATCATTTTATCTGTATATCTGTCTGTCTATCATTATATCTGTCTGTCTGTCTATCATTATATCTGTCTGTCTATCTGTCTGTCTATCATTATATCTGTCTGTCTATCTGTCTATCATTATATCTGTCTGTCTATCTGTCTATCATTATATATGTCTGTCTATCATATGTCTATCATTATATCTTTCTATCTATCTGTCTGTCATTATATCTGTCTGTCTGTCTGTCTGTCTGTCTGTCTGTCATATCTGTCTGTCTATCATTATATCTGTCTATCTATCTGTCTGTCTATCATTATATCTGTCTGTCTGTCTGTCTATCTGTCTGTCTATCATTATATCTGGTTATCTATCTGTCTATCATTATATCTGTCTGTCTATCATTATATCTGTCTATCTATCTGTCTGTCTATCATTACATCTGTCTATCATTATATCTGTCTGTCTGTCTGTCTATCTGTCTGTCTATCATTATATCTGGTTATCTATCTGTCTATCATTATATCTGTCTGTCTATCATATCTGTCTGTCTGTCATATATGTCCGTCTATCATTATATCTGTCTATCTATCTATCTGTCTGTATGTCATATCTGTCTGTCTATCTGTCTGTCTATCATTATATCTGTCTGTCTATCTGTCTGTCATTATATCTATCTGTCTGTCTATCATTATATCTGTCTGTCTGTCTATCATTATATCTGTCTGTCTGTCATTATATCTGTCTGTCTATCATTATATCTGTCTGTCTATCATATCTGTCTGTCTATCATTAGATCTGTCTATCTATCTATCTGTCTGTCTGTATATCATTAGATCTGTCTATCTATCTGTCTGTCTGTCTATCATTATATCTGTCTGTCTATCTGTCTGTCTGTCTTTCTGTCTATCATTTTATCTGTATATCTGTCTGTCTATCATTATATCTGTCTATCATATCTGTCTGTCTATCATCATATCTGTCTATCATATCTGTCTATCATTATATATGTCTGTCTATCATATATGTCTATCATTATATGTCTGTCTATCATATCTGTCTGTCTATCATATCTGTCTATCATTATATGTCTGTCTATCATTATATCTGTCTGTCTGTCTAGCATTATATCTGTCTATCATCATATCTGTCTGTCTATCATTATATCTGTCTGTCTATCATTATATCTGTCTGTCTGTCTATCATATCTGTCTGTCTATCATTAGATCTGTCTATCTATCTGTCTGTCTGTATATCATTAGATCTGTCTATCTATCTGTCTGTCTGTCTATCATTATATCTGTCTGTCTATCTGTCTGTCTGTCTTTCTGTCTATCATTTTATCTGTATATCTGTCTGTCTATCATTATATCTGTCTATCATATCTGTCTGTCTATCATCATATCTGTCTATCATATCTGTCTATCATTATATATGTCTGTCTATCATATCTGTCTATCATCATATCTGTTTGTCTATCATTATATCTGTCTGTCTATCATATCTGTCTATCATTATATGTCTGTCTATCATTATATCTGTCTGTCTGTCTAGCATTATATCTGTCTATCATCATATCATATCTGTCTGTCTATCATTATATCTGTCTGACTGTCATATATGTCCGTCTATCATTATATCTGTCTGTCTATCATTATATCTGTCTATCTATCTATCTGTCTGCCTGTCATATCTGTCTGTCTATCTGTCTGTATATCATTATATCTGTCTATCTATCTGTCTGTATATCATTATATCTGTCTATCTATCTGTCTGTCTGTCTATCTGTCTGTATATCTTTCTATCTGTCTGTATATCTTTCTATCTGTCTGTATATCATTATATCTGTCTGTCTGTCTATCTGTCTGTCTATCATTATATCTGGCTATCTATCTGTCTATCATTATATCTGTCTGTCTATCATATCTGTCTGTCTATCTATCTATCTATCTATCTGTCTGTCTGTCTGTCATATCTGTCTGTCTATCATTATATCTGTCTATCTATCTGTCTGTCTATCATTATATCTGTCTGTCTGTCTGTCTGTCTATCTGTCTGTCTATCATTATATCTGGTTATCTATCTGTCTATCATTATATCTGTCTGTCTATCATTATATCTGTCTATCTATCTGTCTGTCTATCATTACATCTGTCTATCATTATATCTGTCTGTCTGTCTGTCTATCTGTCTGTCTATCATTATATCTGGTTATCTATCTGTCTATCATTATATCTGTCTGTCTATCATTATATCTGTCTGTCTGTCATATATGTCCGTCTATCATTATATCTGTCTATCTATCTATCTGTCTGTCTGTCATATCTGTCTGTCTATCTGTCTGTCTATCTGTCTGTCTATCATTATATCTGTCTGTCTATCTGTCTGTCTATCATTATATCTGGCTATCTATCTGTCTATCATTATATCTGTCTGTCTATCATTATATCTGTCTGTCTATCATTATATCTGGCTATCTATCTGTCTATCATTTTATCTGTCTGTCTATCATATCTGTCTGTCTATCTATCTGTCTGTCTGTCATATCTGTCTGTCTATCATTATATCTGTCTATCTATCTGTCTGTCAATCATTATATCTGTCTGTCTGTCTATCATTATATCTGGCTATCTATCTGTCTATCATTATATCTGTCTGTCTATCATTATATCTGTCTGTCTGTCATATATGTCCGTCTATCATTATATCTGTCTATCTATCTATCTGTCTGTCTGTCATATCTGTCTGTCTATCATTTTATCTGTCTGTCTGTCTGTCTATCTGTCTGTCTGTCATTATATCTGGCTATCTATCTGTCTATCATTATATCTGTCTGTCTATCATATCTGTCTGTCTATCATTATATCTGTCTGTCTATCTGTCTGTCTATCATTATATCTGTCTGTCTGTCTATCATTATATCTGGCTATCTATCTGTCTGTCTATCATTATATCTGGCTATCATTATAACTGTCTGTCTATCATATCTGTCTGTCTATCATTATATCTGTCTGTCTGTCTATCATTATATCTGTCTGTCTGTCATATCTGTCTGTCTATCATTATATCTGTCTGTCTATCATATCTGTCTGTCTGTCATATATGTCCATCTATCATTATATCTGTCTGTCTATCATTATATCTGTCTATCTATCTGTCTGTCTATCATTATATCTGTCTGTCTATCTGTCTGTCTATCATTATATCTGGCTATCTATCTGTCTATCATTATATCTGTCTGTCTATCATATCTGTCTGTCTATCATTATATCTGTCTGTCTGTCTGTCTGTCTATCTGTCTGTCTATCATTATATCTGTCTGTCTATATGTCTGTCTATCATTATATCTGGCTATCTATCTGTCTGTCTATCATTATATCTGTCTATCATTATAACTGTCTATCTGTCTATCATTATATCTGTCTGTCTATCTGTCTGTCTATCATTATATCTGTCTGTCTGTCTGTCTATCATTATATCTGTCTGTCTATCTGTCTGTCTATCATTATATCTGGCTATCTGTCTGTCTGTCTGTCTATCTGTCTGTCTATCATTATATCTGGCTATCTGTCTGTCTATCATTATATCTGTCTATCATTATAACTGTCTGTCTATCATTATATCTGTCTGTCTGTCTATCATTATATGTGTCTGTCTGTCTATCATTATATATGTCTCTCTGTCTAGCATTATATCTGTCTATCATATCTGTCTGTCTATAATTATATCTGTCTGTCTGTCTGTCATATATGTCCGTCTATCATTATATCTGTCTGTCTATCATTATATCTGTCTATCTATCTATCTGTCTGTCTGTCATATCTGTCTGTCTGTCTGTCTATCTGTCTGTCTATCATTATATCTGACTATCTGTCTGTCTATCATTATATCTATCATATCTGTCTTTCTATCTATCATTATATCTGTCTGTCTGTCTATCATTAGATCTGTCTATCTATCTGTCTATCATTATATCTGTCTGTCTGTCTATCATTATATCTGTCTATCATATCTGTCTGTCTAACATTATAACTGTCTATCATTATATCTGTCTATCATATCTATCTGTCTATCATATCTATCTGTCTATCATATCTATCTGTCTATCATATATATCTGTCTATCATTATATCTGTCTATCATATCTGTCTGTCTATCATTATATCTGTCTGTCTATCATTATATGTCTGTCTATCATGTCTGTCTATAATTATATCTGTCTGTCTGTCTGTCTATCATTATATCTGTCCGTCTATCATTATATCTGTCTGTCTATCTATCTATCTATCATGTCTGTCTATCATTATATCTGTCTATCATTATATCTGTCTATCATATCTGTCTGTCTATCATTATATATGTCTGTCTATCATTATATCTTTCTGTCTGTCATATCTGTCTATCATATCTGTCTGTCTATCATTATATGTCTATCATATCTGTTTGTCTATCATTATATCTGTCTATCATTATATGTCTATCATATCTGTTTGTCTATCATTATATCTGTCTATCTGTCTGTCCATCATATCTGTCTGTCTATCATTATATCTGTCTATCATATCTGTCTGTCTATCATTATATCTGTCTGTCTGTCTGTCTGTCTATCTGTCTGTCTATCATTATATCTGGCTATCTATCTGTCTGTCTATCATTATATCTGTCTATCATTATAACTGTCTATCTGTCTATCATTATATCTGTCTGTCTATCTGTCTGTCTATCATTATATCTGTCTGTCTGTCTGTCTATCATTATATCTGTCTGTCTATCTGTCTTTCTATCATTATATCTGGCTATCTGTCTGTCTGTCTGTCTATCTGTCTGTCTATCATTATATCTGGCTATCTGTCTGTCTATCATTATATCTGTCTATCATTATAACTGTCTGTCTATCATTATATCTGTCTATCATTATAACTGTCTGTCTATCATTATATCTGTCTGTCTGTCTATCATTATATCTGTCTGTCTGTCTAGCATTATATCTGTCTGTCTGTCTAGCATTATATCTGTCTATCATATCTGTCTGTCTATAATTATATCTGTCTGTCTGTCATATATGTCCGTCTATCATTATATCTGTCTGTCTATCATTATATCTGTCTATCTATCTATCTGTCTGTCTGTCATATCTGTCTGTCTGTCTGTCTATCTGTCTGTCTATCATTATATCTGTCTGTCTATCATTATATCTATCATATCTGTCTTTCTATCTATCATTATATCTGTCTGTCTGTCTGTCTGTCTATCATTATATCTGTCTGTCTATCATTATATCTGTCTGTCTATCATTATATCTGTCTGTCTATCATTATATCTGTCTATCATTATAACTGTCTGTCTATCATTATATCTGTCTGTCTATCATTATATCTGTCTGTCTGTCTAGCATTATATCTGTCTGTCTGTCTAGCATTATATCTGTCTATCATATCTGTCTGTCTATAATTATATCTGTCTGTCTATCATTATATCTGTCTATCTATCTATCTGTCTGTCTGTCATATCTGTCTGTCTGTCTGTCTATCTGTCTGTCTATCATTATATCTGGCTATCTGTCTGTCTATCATTATATCTATCATATCTGTCTTTCTATCTATCATTATATCTGTCTGTCTGTCTATCATTAGATCTGTCTATCTGTCTGTCTATCATTAGATCTGTCTATCTATCTGTCTATCATTATATCTGTCTGTATGTCTATCATTATATCTGTCTGTCTGTCTGTCATTATATCTGTCTATCATTATATCTATCATATCTGTCTTTCTATTATTATATCTGTCTGTCTATCATATCTATCTGTCTATCATGTCTGTCTGTCTGTCTATCATTATATCTGTCTATCTGTCTGTCTGTCTATCATTATATCTGTCTGTCTGTCATATCTATCTGTCTATCATATCTGTCTGTCTATCATATCTGTCTGTATATCATTATATCTGTCTATCTATCTGTCTGTCTATCATTATATCTGTCTGTCTATCATTATATCTGTCTGTCTGTCATATCTGTCTGTCTGTCTATCTGTCTATCATATCTGTCTGTCTATCATTATATCTGTCTATCATATCTGTCTGTCTATCATTATATCTGTCTGTCTATCATTATATCTGTCTGTCTATCTGTCTGTCTATCATATCTGTCTGTCTATCATTATATCAAAGTATCACTGTGTAAAAGGCGCTTTCTGTTTTCATTGTTCTGCGAGGTCAGGTGACTCTGCGTTGTTTGAGGAGTGAGGTCATGGTGTTTAGCAGCACGCGACTTGAGTCGATTAACATTAAACAAACGAGGTGCCTGTGTAAAGACGAGTCTCTCCGGAGCCGCGCGCTGACAGGCCCTGCTCCCGCGGGAGAGCTGATAGAGATGTTATTACATGGCAGAGGAGCTTCCCTGACGCTCCCAGCTCCTGTTATATAATATCGGAGCATGCGGAGTATTACATGTTACGTGTTGAGTATATGCCGTATGATGTGTCTCTCAAACCTGCTGGGATTTTTTTCTTCTCCTCCTCTTTCTCTATTGTATATACAGTGGGGTACAAATGTTTGAGATCACTAATAAAATGGCTTCTATTTTGCAGTTGAGTTAGTAGCTCTCCAAAACAAAACTTATACTCTCATATGCATTGCATGTTTCAACACAAAATATTAAATATATTCATGCATTCATTATTATTATTATTATATATCTTAATGTTAGTTCATTAGTTTATTTGGTTGAAACATGCACTACACATATAAGGTGTGTGTGCATACACACACACTCACATACACCTAATATGTGTATTGAATGTTTCAACCAAATAAGCTAAAATAAACCTCTCACCCATAAGCTGCCGTCTCCTTTTGGGCCACCGATTCTCTCCTGCCAACCTTACAACCACAAATGAGATTTTGTTGCTCACGTCTAATGCACTTGCAACTCCAAAACGCACACCTGCGACGCATGCAAACACCCACACGCACCCGTACATAGACATGATCTGCAAACAAAGCCCTTCCATAGCGAGTGTCACTGCCATCCGCTTTTGTTTGCTTGTCTTCACAGAAACATTTTCATTCAGAAAAGACCATTGTTTTTGCTGTTGTCTTCTGGAAATTCAGAGTAGCAATTTGTTCATCTCACTATTGAAGGTTTCTGCATGCATTTTTGCGGCAGGCTTTTTTTTGTGTGTTTTATCCCGTAAGTCTCCTTTGTCTAACAAGATTAAATGATTTTTGAAACAAAGTTTAAACCTTGAAATCAGGATGTGAGCTGTTGTAGTCTGTAACGCCACTGAAAGCGTCATGCCCGTGCATTCTAGAAAGTTCTGCCAAATTCATTGCATGCTTGCTAAAACGGAGAACAAGGCAACACTTGGTGCTCGTTTCTATTTACATGTGTTAAGCATGTCTGTTTTCTCTCTCAGGAGAAGACACTGGCTATGATCGGAATGGCATTGTAAATGCAGTATGTAAAATGTCTGGATGACACGACATTTACCAACATTTGCAGCATGCTAGAGCACACTGCATACATCCCACAATGCAATGCACTTGACTTGCACTTTCCGTAAGTGACATTAACCACAATCTCTTTCTTGACTCATTTTATTGCATTTTCCAGAAGTGTTTAAGTACCAAAAATTAGATTAAAACACAAGATTCACTGAAGTAAGAAAAAAAAATCTATGGAAAAACAGAAGAGCTGCTGGTATTTCTGCCAGGACTTTAATTTACGGACTTTTCCTTTAGCACTAAAACACAATGCAATGCATGATTCAAAATAGGGATAAAAACACCTGTGAAAAATCAGTACGGAAAATGAACAGTGCATTGTGCCCAATGTGTATGCAGTTATACAGTAACAAAGCACTTATAAATCAGAGTTATAAAGAGTTAGATAATGCAACAGTAAATAGTTCTCACTTTAGATTAGGTCACAGAATATTGGAAAATTACATTAATAAAGTGCTTTAATCCAGCCTTTATTGGACATTAATTACATTAGAATTAGGGATTCCTTAAAATGTTCACAAATACATTAAACATACACACACACACATGTTGGGTTTCCATGTTTTATGGGGACTTTCCATAGAAATAATAATTTTTATACTGCACAAGCCTATCCCTAATCCTAAATTATGTTTAAAAGTCCCCCTGTGTAATGTTATCCCTAAAAACTCATCTTTGATCACCAAAATTACATATTTAAATGTTTTTTCCTCTGACAAAAAAGTCGCCATGCCTTAAAATAGCTTGAACATAACTCTACACCCTTGCCTCATTTAGTATGCATGAATATGCAAATGGACCCCGCCTCCACTCACCCACACGTTGACGTGATTGGTTACAAGGTAGTTTGTGATGTCAGAAACACCTGTGATTTCAAACCGCGTCTTTGGTTCACTGCATTTTTAAGAAAAAATACTCAGAAATGGTGTTGACATGAATTTGCACATGGTTTGTCTGAAAGCATATTAAAAACACCACATAGACATATAAACTACATTAACAACTTAATTTTCACCACAGGGAGTTTTTAACAACCTAATGAGTATGCATTTCATATTGACAGCATTATATTTATTATTTTTTAAGTGGTTATGTTTAGCTTTGCTGACAGGCTTAATATATTTGTAAACATTTTAATGAACTCTTAATTCTAATGTAATTAATGTCCAATAAAGGCTGGATTAAAGCACTTTATTAATGTCATTTTCCAATATTCTGTGACCTAATCTAAAGTGAGAACTATTTACTGTTAATAAGTTGCATTATCTAACTCTTTACATATGAGCTAATTAAACAATAATAATTTAATTACAGTGACTGTCTATATGAGCAATATCACACGAGTAGCAGTGCGATAAGGCTGTATATTTCGGGCGTAGGTAATCACAGCGTGCTAATGTACAGCCATATCGCACGGCTACGAGTGCGATTATTGTGTTTATACAACAGTTGGACAGCACAAGGGAGGAAATAAACAAGAAACCACAACACTGTTTTATGCAGAACTACTTCCTTCCGCCACGGATTCACATCTCAAGCAGTGTTAATTTTGACAGCAAATTTTTATTTGGTCTTTTGACTAAAATGCCATTTAGTTTTAGTCATATTTTAGTCACCTTTTAATCGACTAAAATCTAATGAGTTTAGTCAAATTGTAATGCATTATTTGAGCATTTAAGCATTACACAACCGACTGTTACTTGAATACATGCCAAAACTGACATTTTGACATTATTGTGTTTTTGACCGTTCAAACACAAAAATACACGAAAGAGAGCTCAATTCACTTTTTTTGTTTGTTTTTTTAAAACATCTATATAGTTTTCATAATGTTTTAGTTAGTATATCAGGTTAAGCTAAAGCTTCAAATAAGTTTTAGTTTTTTTTATTCCAACTAACATTTATTTAATTTCAAGTAATGAATATTTTTTAATGGCTTTAGTTAGCTATTATAACCCTGATACTTTATTAAATAATATGTGTCAAATACTGTTCTTAGTCTTTCCTCCTGACTATCAATTAAATGAAAATTAAATGATATACAGTTTATCGTGTGACCAAAAACGTATATATAAAGCGTGACTTTTAATTATAAACAAGCTCGAAATACACCGGGACTCTTATTTTGAAATGCTTTACTATTGCAGCTGCAGCTGCTCATTCAAGTTCAGATGAGGGAGATAAACTATGCAGTTACAACCGTCTAATCATATTACTATATAAACATTGTAAAGTAAACATTGACATTATTTATCAGCATTAGTTCATAAACAATAACCTGCATAAATGTGTGTTATTGATCGATTGAGCCGCTCTGAAGCGCTGTCACGTGAGCCTGTAGAAGCGCCGTGTTTTCCCGCCGTTAGATCCGCACGTTACAACTCAAATGAGCACATCTGTTACACAGGACATCGGTTCTGACTGGATTGCTGCATCCCGATTCGCCTACTTATACTATGACCTAAAAGTATGTACTCTTTTTTGTGAAGAAAAGGTACATACTTTTGAGTGTGTAGCAGAGGAGTATGCAAGCTTTGGGACGTACTACTTCGTCATCTTTAACGGACTCTGTCGCTTAGTTACGTGCATCCCGTCACCGTTTAAAGTGCCCTGTCAATCAGCGTCACAGTTAAAACCCTCCATATTCAGTTTCATTTCCTACCGTATCAGAGAGAAATGTAGTCGCACGTTGATCTGCCATTTGTAGGTCTTTAATGCGGAGACTCTCCTCGTGTGTTTGCAGTTTAAATATAATGATGCATTTAAAAGTTAATGGCCAAACATATCATTACAAAAGCTCTCAATGCTGCTGTAGATGAAATATAATGTGGATAACAATGAATAAATATATTTTCGTCAGGTGAAATACTGATAATTGATCGCTCAAACCCCTTTATCTAAACCTCTCTACCTAACCGTCGGACTCGCACATCAGTCATGTTTGTAGTTTTCTAACACTTTTTATCCGCGTTTGTA
>CM077201.1:2365832-2390832 GCA_039654625.1 Rhinogobio ventralis | reverse complement strand
TTGAAGTCAGAAGTCTACTATTTCCGCTAGATTTTCGAAGTGTGGATCTGTGCACACTATAAAGGCTAATATTGCCCATAAACCATTGCACTTTGGAGGAGGTTTCGGTTCGGAACTACAAACACAATAAAAAGTGTTAAAAAAACTACAAAACATGGTGGATATGTGCGGCTGACGCTGAGATAATACATCTATCTATCTATCTATCTATCTATCTATCTATCTATCTATCTATCTATCTATCTATCTATCAATCAAACTATCATCCATCTATTCATCTATCTATCTATCCATCTATCAAACTATCCATCTATCTATCTATCTTTCCATCCATCCATCTATTCATCTATCTATCTTTTCATCCATCCATCTATTCATCTATCTATCCATCCATCATCCATCTATCTATCTTTTCATCCATCCATCTATTCATCTATTTATCTATCAAACTATCATCCATCCATCCGTCCATCCATCCAAGGTCATGTGATGACGATATATAGCATACTGTGTGGGATGTATATTTCGGAAGAATAGGCAGAATAGCTTTTCTATTCCAAAACATGGTTGATGATTATTTTTGCCCATTTCATTTGGTAGTGTCATATTTTTGATCATCTGACATGTTTTTTTTTTTTTACTTCATTCATATACAGTATGATGCATGTTGGTTTACTTTCACAACATGTAAACTGCTTTCATTTAATTAAACCACACTGGCCATTGCATGCAGAAGCCATGGAGATGTTAATTGTGACCCATTTTTTACTTCTGGAGACAGTTCAGATGCATGTCTGTTCTCTATCTGTGCAGTTTTTCTCTGCATCAGACGTCATGCATTTTCCTGTCTTGTCCGATCTGGATGTGAACTCATGCAGAAACATTTAGTAGCCTATAATGTCAGTGGGAAACTCAACATTTTCATGTCTTGCATAATTCAAGGCTTTCTGGCTATAGACTGAGAATCATTAAAGTCTGAAGCGCTGCGGTTCGACTTCGCTCCGGACGGCCTCTTGTGTTCAAAGGTCTGCGGTGGGACCGAAGCCGAGTGACTGTGACAGCCATGGTGGGAAAGGAAGGAACGAGGAATAGACTAAGTGTACTGTACCGTACGCAAACGGAGAACCAATAATGAGTTCCAAATGTTTACCGTGCAATCCTCAGGAGGGACAGCCTTCGCTAAATAAATTCAGGCATTTACGGCACGTGATTTGCGAGCTGAATTTTAAAACACGGCCCATATGTTAATGTTCCTTAATGCAGGAAGTTTAAAGGAGTGAGATGTGTTTGAAGGGGAAGATGCATCGTAATGGCAGAATGAAGAATCCGGTTTGCTTTGGCAAATTGGGTGAAAACGGCACGGAGCGAGCAGTCGTGTGAGAGCACGCTGTACACAACGCTTTCAAGAAGCGCTCGTGAGTTCTGCACAGCTCCGTTAATTAGAGATCTGCCCGTTATAGTGGCCACAAACTTAAATTATACCATGTCAGATCACACCGTCTCCGTTTATATTGGGTGGGGGGGGGCACAAAATACATTCTTGAGTGCAATTGTTAGCACTTAATTTGTTTGTATTCTATTTCAGTGCATGCCTAACGCTGTTGTTCAGCAAAGATTCTTCCTTTTCCTCCTGTTCAGTTCTTCTGGAGATCCGCAGGCGGCCCAATAAACTGTTCAAACTGAGGAATCTACTGTGGCTTTGGGAAATAAAATTTTCAATTTGCACAACCATTGGAGAGCTGTTTTCACCACTGTCTCTGGCCCTTCTGAGACGTCAGGTGATGTTTTTCCAGGCAGTGCTTTTAAATTATGAGAATGTTGCTATTAGATTAAGAAGAGAGAGGAAAAGGTCTGGACAACATCGTCTAGTTAAATGCTAACCGGACAATGAAGTGCAGGTTTCCCAGGAATGATTAACAGGCCTTTACTTTGTTTCGTCTTGGTTTAATGACCTACCTAACCCAATGAAAATGAGAGTTTAGAAGTCCATGTCTGTAAGCGGTGAGTGTTTATATGCTTGCATACTTCTTAAAGTTGACTAAATCAATTTTTCAGTGAATGTTGGAGCAGATTTATGCATTTAATTGACATACTTTCTCTTCCAGGAAAAAGGAGCAAATAACAGTAGTGACTGATCTTACACACACAGGGGTGTGTACATGAGAACGCCCCCCTCCTCCTGATACCGCCATGGGGTCGAGGTACGTGTGTTTAGTGTTAGTTCACCACACCTGGAGATTTAATCTTTCTCTGTTGCCAGACATTCAAAAGTATAGCACTATGAAGGAATATTATCTGTAAGCAACATATGCATACTTTGTTGATTTTATTTTATTTGTTTGTTTGTTTATTTCCATGTATTTATTTATTTCATGCATTTATTTATTTCTATATATTTTTATTTATTTACTTATTTTTTATAATTCTATTTTTATTTATTTATATTTAATTATTTGTTTTATTGTTTTATTTTATTTATATTTGGCTGGTGGCATAAATGTAATTTTTGTGAATGCATACATCTTTAATTTTTCTTTGTTTCTCTGTACACACTCTCACACACACACTCTCACACACACACACACACACACACACTCTCCCTTACTCACACACACATACTCACATACACACAATCACACACTTATATACACACACACACACACACACACACACACTCTCCCTTACTCACTCACACATACTCACATACACACAATCACACACACATACACAATCACATACACTTAAACACTCATACATGCACACAATCACACACACAATATCACACTCATATACCCACACATACATACTCACACACACACTCAAACTCACAATCACACACTCATACACACAGAAACATACTCACACACACTCATACACTCTCTCATACACACATATATATATATAAAAATATTTAATTACAATTTCTAAAATCTATTAGAAAATTATTATAAAAACAAACTCACATAAATCTATAGAGTTTTAATGTGTTTAGGCATGTCCTAAAATGAGCTTGTATTTATTTAAATTTATTTTTATTTTTATTTTATTTTATCTATTTTATTTCTGTTTGGTTGGTGGAATGTAATTTTTGTAAATGCATATATCTTTTTTTTTTTTTCTCTGTTGTCACAGCTCATGATAGTCACTAATGAAGGCTATTGGCTATTTAAACCAAATTGGCCCCAGCTTCCTGTTTCATTAGGAAATGCATGAAGACGAGTTGATTTGACTGGAACACGGCTCATGTTTGACCTCTCAGCTTCACGTTGAGTTTGTTTTAAAGGAATCTGAACATGAACTCAACCCTTCAACCTGTTGATATTTTCCATCTTCCACCATAAACAGAATATGATCTTATGAATGTCTGAGCAGCTCTTTAACACAACAGAAGTGGGTTTGATTTATACTCAGTTCCAAACATGACAAATTAACAGCATAAAAGTAGCATGTATGACTCGTGTGCTCCTCCATTGTCTTATTTCACTAAATCAAATCAACTAATTGAAAATGTTAAATGGCTAAATGAATGTCATTTATTATTTTACATGACCTATTGTTTCAGCAGTGAGTCACCAAGCTACTTTTAATCCTTTAGCCTGACTTGGCTTGAGTACTTTTAATTAGGCCTAATTAATGCACTCACTTATTCATTTATTTAGCATCTTGAAGTGAGTGTTGATCTTGATTTGCAGTTTACAGCACTGCTCTCTAGTGCACTTCAGCGGTACATGATAATTCATCAAACTATATGATGCTCTGGTCATGAGTTTATGACTGATGCTGCACCTTCACAAAAACAACACTCTGATGACAAAAAAAATTAATAAAATATTAAAAAAAGCATTAAAGGCACAAATCCTGTGTATGTTTGTGTTATATAAACTCTTATCTTAGATCAAATGAACCCAGCATTAAATCTATATAGTTTAAACACTAGATGCGTGTGTACTTCCATAAAATGGGGATTTTGGCTACACACACACACATTTACGCACTCATACATACATACACACACAGACACACACACACACACACACTCGTTCACTCACTCACTCTCACACACACACACACACACACACACACACACACACACACACACACACACACTCGTTCACTCACTCACTCACTCACTCACACAGACACACACACACACACACACACACACACACTTATTCACTCACTCACTCACTCACTCACTCACACTCGTTCAATCACTCACTCACTCACACACACAGACACACACACACACACACACACACACTCGTTCACTCACTCACTCTCACACACAGAGACACACACACACACACACACTCGTTCACTCACACACACACACTCGCTCACTCACTCACACATGCACACTCACATACACACCCACTCATATACACACACGCACACCCTCATACACACTCATACCCACACACTCATACAGACTTACACACACTCGTACACACTCTCACACATGCACAATCACGTACACACACTCTCATACAGACTCACACACACACTCATACACTCTTACACACTCACACATACACACTTACACACACACTCATATATACACACACATACACACTCATATGCACACACACTCATACAGACTAACACATACACACTCATACATACACACACTTATACACACTCATACACTCACACATACACACAATCACACACTTATACACACACACTCATACATGCATACACACACACTTATACACACACACTCACGTACACACACTCATACAGAAACACAAACACACACACACACACACACTCATATACACGTTATAAAAATTTCATGTTCATAATTTTTTATTATTAGAAAAATGTATTAGAAAATGATTATAAAAGCAGACTCATAAATCTGTGTTTAGGCACGTCATAAAATGTGCTAGTACGGCTGAAAACCTCATAAAACCAGTGGGAATTACAACAGCATGTAGTTTGACCGCCTGAATTTTAGTTTGACATATTTTTTTAATTCCTCAACATTTTTGCCCTTTCTTCACTAAATGTCTCCAAAAAAGAAACAGATATGCATGTTTCGGTGTGTATTTTCCAGATTTCCTGTGTATTGAGAGTGCCATCCCTAGTCCAGAAACCCACAGAGCGGTCGTTTCTACAAGCTCCTTTTTAACGCATGATCTCTGAAAACGTGGGAAGATCCGCAAACAGAAATCACTCTAAATTCTGTCCTCGCAACACGGCGGAAAACGTTGCGGGAAAGAAAAAAAAACATCTATTAGTCTAGTAATTGCACTGTGATTAGCAGATGTGAGTGTTTGGCATGGAGCGGGCTTTCCTGGAGTTTGGAAGACGAGGAGCCACTGCTGCATCCTGATACAATACAGCCGCACATCCTTCATGTCTTCCTCTCTCTCTCCACCCACCCCCACGGGTCTCCTCTCCCATCCATCCATCCGTTCGCCGCCTCTCCTCTCCTCTGCCTGTCTGGATCTCGCCCAGCTGGCTTCATTAGACTCCTCACCATCCCAGATCTGCTGCTTTTGTCTGTTGCACATTTTTTGACTGTTTTATCTTAAGCGCTGTCCATCCTGGAGCCTCATAAATATTTCTCTGGCATTTCTGCATCTGCTCGAACTGGCTGCTAATGAAACCATTCCTGTGTCCATTGTGCATTTGTTTTTTAATTAATCTTTGTGTCCTGCGTTTATTGTTATTATTATTATTATCGTTTGTGATCGTTCGCTGATGCGTGAGCCGTGAGGTGAAAGAAAAGGTGTTTTTAACTTTAAAAGATTCAATTATTCCATGCTTTTGTCATTGTTTTCATCATGTTGGACACAACACAAATGATGGGATATTTCAAAGCAGTGCAACTTTAAAGCTCTGTAACTTTAAAAACTAAATGATCAAGCTCTGGCACTTTATTAAATATGATTATTGATCAATTTTAAGACATAGGATGAGACATAAATGGCCTCAGGCAATAGATTCAATTCTGTTTACATTATATAACACAACTCTTGTAATAATTCGGACAATCTAGCGAACTATACTATTTTGGAATATATATATATATATATATATATATATATATATATATATATATATATATATATATATATAGCAGTTTATAATAAACACTGATAATTGTTGCCATGTGTTCACGAGAAAGGTACATCATTTATCGTTTGCATAAATTACTCAACTTTATATGTAAATGATATTCATGAAAAACGCATAGTATTTTGAACTCAACAGTTAGACATAGCTCCAAAAAATGTAATTAAAATGACTATAATAGTAATAATATAACACACACACATACACACATATTATATTAATTATATATTATATATATATTATTAAACATTATTATTATTTTGTTTTTTATTGTTGTTTATTTGATATTGGGTCAACGAGAAAATGTATTTTGTCAATAAACATAAATAAACTGTAAATAAAAATAGGTTCTGCATATTGTCAGGCATATATATCATTTGATAATGGGGTAAATGCTTTTATCCTTTGTTTTTAAAACCTATTTTACAGTTTATTTATGCTTATTGACTCAATAACAAATTATTGATAGACCACAACAATAAGACACTCTCTCACTTACTCACACATACACTCTCTCTCACTCACTCACTCACACATACACTCTCTCACACACACACACACTCTCACTTACTCACACACACACTCTCTCACTTACTCACTCACACATACACTCTCTCACACACACACACTCTCTCACTTACTCACACACACACACACTCTCTCACTCACACATACACTCTCTCACACACACACACACTCTCTCACTTACTCACTCACTCACTCACACATACACTCTCTCTCACACTCACTCACACACACACACTCACTTACTCTCACACATACACTCTCTCACACACACTCACACACACACAAACTTACAGTTTATTTATGCTTATTGACTCAATAACAAATTATTGATAGACCACAACAATAAGAAACTCACTCACTCACTCACTCACACATACACACACACACTCTCTCACTTACTCACTCACACATACACTCACACACACACTCTCTCACTTACTCACTCACTCACACATACACTCTCTCTCACACACACACACACACACACACTCTCTCACTTACTCACACATACACTCTCTCACACACACACACACTCACACACACACTCTCTCACTTACTCACTCACTCACACATACACTCTCTCACACACACTCACACACACACACACTCTCTCACTCTCTCACTCACTCACTCACTCACACATACACACTCTCTCACTTACTCACACATACACTCTCACACACACACACACACACACACACAATCACACACACACATACACAATCACACACACATACGCAATAATAATAACAATGTTATTTATAATATATAAAATGATAACATAAAATTATATATGTATATTTATATAATATATTTTTATTTACAGTTTATTTCTGCTGCTTATTGACAGAATATTTTTTTCTTGTTGACCCAATAACAAATCAACAATAATACAACAATAAAAAAACAACATAATAATAATGATAATATGCATAATTTATATATAAACATATATAACATATTATATATAAACATAAACAATTATATATTATATAATTGTTTGTATATTTATATAATATATATTTATATAATTTTTATTTACAGTTTATTTCTGCTTATTGACAAAATAACATTTTCTTGTTGACCCAATAAGTAATAAACAATAATACAAGAATAAAAAACCAAATAATAATAATAATGTTTAATAAAAATGTAATAAATGTTTGTATATTTATGTTATAAGTAACAATATTATTGTTATTATTGCTGTTGTGTTTTTTTATTGTTGTGGTCTATCAATAATTTGTTATTGTGTCAATAAGCAGAAATAAACTGTAATTAAAAATAGGTTCTGCATATTATCAAGCATAAAAGCATTAAACCTAAAAAACAATATATATATATATATATATATATGTGTATTATACATTTATAATATTTATATGTATATAAATTACATTATATAAAATATATAAATTACTTTTTCACACAATACAATATTTTGAAATGATTGTTTATTGTTCTATTAGCAAAAGTGTGTGTGTGTGTGTGTGTATGTATATATATATGTATGTATATATATATATGTATGTATGTATATGTATATGTGTATATATATATGTATATATATAATGATTATTATTATTATTATTATTGCTAATGTTGTGTTTTTTGTCATTGTTTGTTAGTGTCAATAAGTAGAAATAAACAGTAAAAATAGGTTCTGCATATCATCAGGCATAAAAGCATAATAATAATAGGTATTGAACTGGTAAAAAAAAAACCCTGTAATTTATAAGCAGTAAAGCATTATCTGTACAGGGCGGTGGGCTGGTTGCCGTGGCACCTGACAGTTATGTTGCCCGTGTGTGTGTGTGTGTGCAGAGAATGGCAGCCAGATGGTGGAGCTGGTCTCAGGAGAGGGGAACTGGGGCATAGTTGCCACCGCTGGCATGCGTAGCCCCATCCTGACCTCCCTCTCTCTCAGAGTCTCGAGCCGTGTGTCTGACAATGCACACGGCGACCTAGGAAGGAAAACCACACAGATAGATGATGCATTTATGCAGGAGATTTCACAGATAACATGCAACGTGCATAAAAACCAAACCAGACCCAGTTTCCTGCCGCTCCGCGTAACGCAAGATTCTGTAATTTCTCAAGTGGCAAATCAGCCTGGCGCGCTTGCCAAAAGTGGCATAATGCATAACACTTTGGAAGTGTTGTTCTACATCTTTATTTGGCGGATCACAAAAGCGGGCGAGGTGACAGGGAGAACGGGGCGACGTGATGTAAAGGTCCTGCGCCGGACCAGGCTTTGATTCCTGCGCGAGGTTGCTTTGTGGAATGAGTTATTTATGGAGTGTCATTACTTATTTATTTGATTATTTTGTAAATTATTTATCTATTGAATTATTAATCCATCCTCATGACAAGCCCTGAATTATGCATGACTTAATTTGAGATTATTGCATTCAGATGCCACATTGTTGCAGTGCGGGATCGCGTTCGCACGTCACACGTGGAAATTAAATCACCCTCCCAGGCCATTTTGTCTTCATTTGAAACAGAAGCTGAGACAGGTCGCTGCAAGAACATCAGCCGCTTATCAAAACAAGAGCGACTGCATTTATCTCAGTGCCAGAGACTTCTCTGACCTTTCACACACCTGATGTGTGTCTGTGAATGTACAGGTCACTGCAAATCCTGTGCATTATTTGTCAGGAGCATCATCTATTTCACATCAAAAGAATTAAATCCCCTTCATTAGAAGTCTTTGACATAAACATCAAACTGTAAGATATGTGATTAGGTTGTTTTATTCCACCCTGTTACCCATTTTACACTCTCACCCAGCAGAATTACTAGTGTAAAATAATCATTTGTGTAATTTCATTAGCTGTCATTCTGTATCAGGAAAAACCCACCACTAATTCTGATCCAAGAAAAGTTTTTAGTGATATTATTGAATAATTTGAATCCCAATGGGTTTTTCCACATATTTAAGTCATTTTCATTTGCAATGTCAAATATGAGAGTATACTCAATTCTGCTATATATACTAAAGTATATCATTGGCTGTTTCCTTACTTTTTTTGCGCATTTAGGGATATCACGTAAAATGACGGAGATCACGTAAATTCTAAAAATGTGCTTAATTAAAGAGGTAGTTCACCCAAAAATGAAAATGATACCATAATTGACTCGCCCTCAAGCCATCCTAGGTGTATATGACTTTCTTCTTTCAGCCAAACACAATCAGAGTGACCTCTGACCTGACGCATGACGAGTGACCTCTGACCTGACGCATGACGAGTGACCTCTGACCCGACGCATGACGAGTGACCTCTGACCCGACACATGACTAGTGACCTCTGGCCCGACGCATGACGAGTGACCTCTGGCCCGACGCATGACGAGTGACCTCTGGCCCGACGCATGACAAGTGACCTATATATTACTAAAGTATATCATTGGCTGTTTCCTTACTTTTTTTGCGCATTTAGGGATATCACGTAAAATGACGGAGATCACGTAAATTCTAAAAATGTGCTTAATTAAAGAGGTAGTTCACCCAAAAATGAAAATGATACCATAATTGACTCGCCCTCAAGCCATCCTAGGTGTATATGACTTTCTTCTTTCAGCCAAACACAATCAGAGTGACCTCTGACCTGACGCATGACGAGTGACCTCTGACCTGACGCATGACGAGTGACCTCTGACCCGACGCATGACGAGTGACCTCTGACCCGACACATGACTAGTGACCTCTGGCCCGACGCATGACGAGTGACCTCTGGCCCGACGCATGACGAGTGACCTCTGGCCCGACGCATGACAAGTGACCTCTGACCTGACGCATGACGAGTGACCTCTGACCCGACGCATGACGTATTGCCAAACGTGGAAGCGCAGAGGATAGAGCAAAACAAAACACAGGTCATGAATTAGAGTCTAAAACGAGAATGTTTAAAGAGAAATGTGGGAGGAGCTTGAGTTTGTTTGAACCTTGAGAGGCGTCGACTCTCCCCTGAGCTTACGCTATACCTACATCCTACGTCATGCGTCGGGTCAGAGGTCACTTGTCATGTGTTGGGTCAGAGGTCGTCGACTCATTGAGTATACGCTACTCCTACATCATGCGTCAGGTCAGAGGTCATGGGTCAGGTCAGAGGTCATTGACTGACACCTGAGCATACGCTACTCCTACATCCTATGTCATGCGTCAGGTCAGAGGTCACTCGTCATGCGTCGGGTCAGAGGTCACTCGCAATGCGTCGGGCCAGAGGTCACTGGTCATGCGTCGGGCCAGAGATCACTCGTCATGCGTCGGGCCAGAGATCACTCGTCATGCGTCGGGCCAGAGGTCACTCTTCATGCGTCGGGTCAGAGGTCACTCTTCATGCGTCGGGTCAAAGGTCACTCGTCGTGTGTCGGGTCAGAGGTCACTCGTCGTGCGTCGGGCCAGAGATCACTCGTCGTGCGTCGGGCCAGAGATCACTCGTCGTGCGTCGGGCCAGAGATCACTCGTCATGCGTCGGGCCAGAGATCACTCGTCATGCGTCGGGCCAGAGGTCACTCTTCCGCCAGAACTAGACTTGTGTCGGCCGTTACCGGAAGCCAGTGATTATAGTTTATAAATGTATAAATCTAGATATATTTTTCGCTTGACTTCATACAGCATTTATTAACCCCTGGAGCCTTATGGATTACTTTTATGATGGATGGATGCACTTTTTTTACTTCAAAATCATTCCAAACTCCCATTATAAAGGTGGGAAGAGCCAGGTTATTTTTTAATATAACTCTGATTGTGTTTGGCTGAAAGAAGAAAGTCATATACACCTAGGATGGCTTGAGGGCGAGTCAATTATGGGATAATTTTCATCTTTGGGTGAACTACCCCTTTAAGTCAGATCATTTTTTTTATCTGATAAGACGTGCATAAACTATGATGGAAACACATTTACTGAATAAATCCCTCAAAACCTCAGGTGACTTTGCCTCAGCAGAGGCTGTGATTGGATAACTGGTCTAACCAGCGGACCAATGGCGTCACAGCATCTCAAATGTTGGTTTGGTGGCTCTGAAACGCCTGAGTCAAAGTCTGTGATCAGAATGATTTGGTTGAATTCCCTCCCAAACACCAGCATCCCAACACAGGAGAACATGACAGCGTTTATTGTGTTTCGCCGGACGCTCTGAGATGACACTCATTTATGATGCAGCACTGAAAAAAAACAATAAGTAAAATGTACGTAAGTAAATTTCACATATGGAATTAAGTAAAGTTTACTTAATTAACAAAGAAAATAAGTGATTTTGAACTTGGCCAGTAAAAGGTTGAGTATGATCTACTTTCCTCTGAAATACTTTTTACTCAAACAATATAACACTGAATTAAACCACACTTTTAAAGTGTATGTTTTACTTAGAAACATAATAGATACCATATCTACGTAATAGTAGTAACACGGCACCAGCGACCTCAATACTTACACATGTACACGGTAACGTTAGTTTTTGAGTATGAATGTCATTTTGAAAAGAAAATAAAGTTACGAAACCTAACAACAAAAGCAATGATAAAACAGTGTAAATACAGCTGGAAAACAGCAAACCGTATTAATTATTAAAGCCCCAGTGCATGATGGGAACACCAGTATAAAAAAAAAAAAGGTGAATAGGTTTTACTTAATTGTATAATGTTAATATTTACAATTTAATTTCTACATGCTTGAATTGAGTACTAATATATAATTTACAGGTACTTTTTTATTCCCTTTATTCGCAAATGTTTTATGCGATATTCCAATTTTGCACAAGTTAAATTCGCAACTTTGACTGGAAGCATAACTATTTTAAGATGCTTTATGTTTTGCCTTGATAACACTCCCAATGGTCATATTAATGCACTGTTAATCAAGTTTTCCCTTTGTATTTTCCACTTGTTTGCTTTGCAAGAGATGCGAAAAGTGCTTTCTGAAGACACTTTATTTGGAGACAAGCAGCAATAAATATACTTGCTATACTACCGTGAACATGCAAATTACACATCTTCAACAGCAGTTCACTTCTGTTGTGTTATTTAATAATAGGAAGTGCATTATATGCCTGCTTCCTATATGTTGAATCACACTCTAGGCTTAATAAATGCGAGCTTAACCTTCTGTGAGTTTGGAAGTGTAGCTTTCATAGAAATTGTGAACTGTGTACATGTATTGAGACACTTTCATAGCAACCAAATGAAACAAACTCTGAGGTCAGAGTTTATCATTCAGCAAAAGTGCCATGATAGTGTATAGGGGAGAGTGGGGTAAGATGAGCCAGTTATATTTACATGGTCCTCAAGCTAATCCTCAGAAAATTAGTCAGAAGTACAATGTAAGTCTCTGAAGTAATTTCAGGATGTTTGCTATCATTTTAAATGATCAGAATACATCTCTGACAAACGGTTCTAATAATATGGCTTCTTATTAAAACAAAGTGTTCCTGTGGCTCAATTTACCCCAGGTTCCGAGTCAGTGGGTAAGTTGCACCATCTGGGTGTAAACGGACCGTCTAACTGAATCTGAATCAAACCCATGTGAAGATAATTTATCTCTGTTAAAAACCTAATTTAATAATCAAATTTCATTTTTACAAATAGACATTCTTTTCTTAAAGCTAACTTAAACAGCATAAACCCAACCAAATGAAGTTGGAATTTCAATATCTTTAATTGTTTGCATTTCTGAAACAATACGTTGAACACCAAAGTTGCAACCTTCCCAAAAACAGCCTAAACAGAGAGTTTGAGTAAAATTAAATAAAAACTGAACTAGAATGAATGAATGAATGTCACTGAAACGAATAAACATTTAGTCAAACGGTTCTTGGCATGGTAGTTTTTCTGCAATGTTGAACATGTTAGGCCATTAGGGACTATTGAAATATATGATTAAGCATCTTCTGGTTCTTATCAGAGAAGGATTTGCTGTTATTGTGCATGGTTTCTTTTTTTTTTTTAAATAAACAAACAAAATATAATAAATAGAATGATAAACTAAACCAGTTGTGTAATAATACATTGAAATTATACCCGTTTATACATCAGAGATTTAACTTAACTACAGTTTCTTATGGTGGGGCAAGTTACTGTAAAACACTGGCTCAATTTACCCCACATCATTTGGCTCACTTTGCCCCATAGCCGCCCTTTTGGACAAAACTATCTAATTCAGGCTCATATTTCGATAAATGATTTGCATGGTTTTATACATTGCTAAATCACCAATATGGATCTTAAATAGTTTAGACCTGGACAAATTTGCTTTGATACGACAGCCATTACATCTGTTCTGCTAAAATGTTACTTCGACAAGCCAAAAACTGTTTTAAAGTAAATGGGTGCCTTCCACTCCTCCCATGTGCTTCTCATTTTCACTGTCTGGCAGAAATGATGGGTGGTTCCAAAATGTATGGTCACATGACAATAAAAGTGTACGGTTGCCAAGATAAAAGGGGGTGGGTCAACTTACCCACTGGCTCATCTTACCCCACTCTCCCCTACAGTGGGACGAGATAATTTTTTTATCATAGACCAAACTATGCAAGCTGATGTTCGAATGTGATGGTGTGCTATTAAACCCTATTTTAGCCACCTGTTACTTTTTCAAACTACCTAACAGAGGTTTTTACCGCCTTAAAGTATGCCAACATTCGTGTGGTTTGCATTGCTTTGTAATTAACCCGAGAAGCCGGAATAATAACCTGAACTCAAAGTGAATAGAAGAGCAATTAACCCAAGCGTATGGGGTTTGTTTTGTAAATTACGTTCAGGTCACGATGTGAAAAGTAAAGGTTGAGCCGTTCTGATAACCTAGATCTCATGGTTTCTAGTCATACTGATTGATTTATCTGGGTTTTTTAGACCGTCGATTATCACTGTGGATTATATCAATGCTCTGGTTCTCCAAGGATGCATTTCGTCTGCTACTTATCGAGCTGAAGCGACGTGTTTGCATCTGTCTCTACTCCGTGCTTAATTCAAAATCCGTGCGTCTGATTTAAAAGCACGACCGCGGGTCCTTCATCAACACTTAAAACTTGTGAGACTGTGCCTTACCTATAAAAAGTGGAGGAAACAGTAAAGACGGAGACGTATTGTTGAGTGCGCTTCTCTCTTCTCACTCTCGCCGTAATGAAGCATTCATTATGATTATTTTATAGGCCTGAAGTTTTTAAAAACTACAAGAATGCATTACTCTGCATAATGAACAGCTGTTGTGGCAACAAGCACATACATTATGCATAAAAAATTATTTCAATTTTGATTGTAGATGCTGATTTATTGAGACAAGTCTAGCTTACTGCCATAATGGAGTTGGGATATGCTTCTGTTGTGTTATTTCCATAATTAATAACAGGAAGCGCGTTATATGCACGCTTCGTATTTATGTCGAATCGCACTTGAGCCATAATAAATACGGGCTTGCGTTCAAGCTTAAAACCGAAGAGTGTTAATTATGCATCAGACCCCAACTACGACATAATAAATACATATTTCACTCATTTTAAAAGGGTTTTTTTTCCCGCCGCTGTGTTCTTTTTTTGTCGAAGGTGAGAAGTAAGAGAAAGTGTTACGACGCGGCTCTGTGGGGAAGAACTTGTCATTTGTATGAAAGCTGTGAATTGAACTGGCAGTGCCAGTTGACTGTCAGGAGGCCGTAATTGCGCTAATATGATGGTTGTGATTCCGGCGGAAGGTTCTAGGAGTCCCGATCCCGTAGTCCACGTGCGGATTTAGACATGCCACATGGGACGGAGCACAGAAGAATTAATGATTTGAAGACACGCCGTTGATAAATAATTTATCCTGGCCCTGAGGATGGTTAGGAGCAGAGTAAAAGACTAATAAATCATTTGTGCCGCTGCTCGTTGTCACTTTCGATTATTTCTGGCTTTGTGATAAACTGCTGCACCTGCCAGCTGCTGTTTTGAGTCAGAGCGGCCAACTTTCCCCAAAAGTAGTCACCCTTTCTTCAACCAGCACTTCCTTCCTGTGTGATGATTCATAGCCGCTGCTTCCAGGCCTGTGATATTACGCCGGCTGACAGTGGAACTGAAATGATATTCCCGGGAGAGTATCCCAAAAGAGTTTAGTGATGAAGTGTGGCATATGGATGCACTTTAAAAGTATATGACCTAACGGGGGTCTATTATCCCCTCGGGACCACAGCATTCCCGTCAGTCACTTGCACTTAATTGGGTTTATAGGTTGGAAAAGAAGTGGCTTTTAGGAGCGGAGTATGGAGACCTCACCGAATATGCACATACTTTCAGCTTTTTTCTGTGCTGATTATTGTGGGAAATATGATTTGATTCAAATATGTGTTCAGAGTTGTGTTATAAGAAAGATATTTCTTTGAAACAGAAATTAGGGATGTCAAATTTTGATGCGACATTCAGTGAAATTCTGCGGGCGCAGACCTACTTATGGATTGGTGTTTACATGCATAAATGCATAAATAGGAAGTCAATTATATTAAATATCATATTTAATATTTAAAATACAATATTTATATTCAATTTCAAATGTGACCTTTGACACCACAGACTGAACACAATGAAGCATTGCTTGGTCTAAATTGGTATTATCTAATTGTGTCCTTGAATCTAACAGCTGATTGGTTGATTGTAATCCATTACACACCTTTAAGTTATCTGACATTATCAAGATGAGTTTGTTCTGACACAGATTAACTCTGAGTTCTTGACATATTTTATTACCATTTTCGAAACTATAGTGAATAAACTGAGATAATGTGAGAAGATGTTGAAGGTGTCTGAATACATTTTGGTTTGCCTGTGTGTGTATATTTATGTATGTATTATATTATATATATACACACACATATTATATAATATAATTAGTAATTAAATATAATATTTAACATTTATATATTTATATATATAAATTAATTAATATAATTAAATAGAATATTTAAGAATATAATATTTTAAAATGTATATTAATATAAATCAATATTTACTATTTATATAAAATACAATATTTATATTTGATTTATTTTATAAATATGTTATTTGTGTACACAGCTATTTATTTAATAGTGTGTGTGTGTGTGTGTGTGTGTGTGTGTATATATATATATATATATATATATATATATATATATATATATACACATACATACACACACACACACACACACACTATTAAATAGCGTTTATATATATATTTGTATTAATATATAAATATTGTTGCTTTTATTTTAGTCCTGCTTTTTTCTTTTTAAATATGGTATTGTAATTTCTGCCTGCACATCCTCTTGAGTTGGTCAAGCACGTCCATTGTGCATTTTTTAAATGTAAAATTTAAACAAAAAGTTTTTTTTCTTCTTCATGCAGCTCAACTGGTATAGCACGTGTTAATAACTTTACCAATGTCATGAGTTAAATCCATAGCCAACCCTGAATGCACCGCAAGTCGCTTTAGATGCATGAATGTAAACGTTTTGCCCTTGTTAATCACACATCTTGAATAATTATTTGCACAACGGCTTGTTTTTGAGCATTGGTTACTTCTCGCCCTTGGGGATTCACGGCAGGAACGAACCCTCAAGCGGCTTCAAACCCTCAGGGACGCACGCGGCAGCCCGTCTGAGCACGTGACTCGAAATCTTACCCTCCACATTTCAAAAGAAAGTGATTCAAATGTTAATTAACTGTTACTTATAGCCGACGACCTCCAGCGCATTTGCCACCTGTGCCGGAATGAGGCGAAATGGCCCTTGAAGCCTGGAAGTGTTGAGCAAACAGTCCTCCGCACAAGGTGCAATCACTGCACGGAGAGACCGGCGGAAAAAAAACCCTGCGTCTGCTGTGCGTGGAATCTTATTAGGTAATGACAGAGTAGGAGGTAATCAAGTTGAGATTGTGTCTTTCTCAGAAAGAGGACAAAAGGAAGCACTGGAATGGAGGAGCTCATTCGAAGTGATGAGATGAATGTAAAAGCAAATTGAAAGCCGAAAAATTTCCACGGCGCGCACGCGTGGATCTCTCTTGAAAAAAAAACAACTTCTTTTCTTCGGCCCCCCGAATTAGTTCCTTCAGAACCTGTTAAGGGTTGAAAGGAAATAATATGTTGTGAATTGTCTTCTCTCTGAACTGATTAAGTCAATGCTTATAATCATAGCTCCTTAAAAAACATGTCTAGTGTCAACCCATCTCGCCCTTTTTTATGAACATATAAATTACACTGATTAACACTGTTGAGCACTGGTATGTATTTTCACTTTTATTTCAATACAACAGATTGCATATTGTAGCGATGTGAAAATATGTTACGAGGTGTAAAAATGTCTTTTTAATTCTGTGCGGCAACAACACGTTGCCATTGTTAACATTCAGAGACGTGTCAGGACGTCCATATTTTGTCACACATTGAAATGAAACCAGCGCGCGGTACTTGGCAAGCAGCCCGTCAGTGTTTACCACACCATCAGAACTGCATCGCAGGCTTTGTTTGTCATCGCTTCGCTTTGTTTCACGGCCCGCTTTCCTTCCAGAGAAAAAATGACCATTCCTTGCTGATCCGGCCCGGTTGGGTGCTGGTTTAACTGCTGGACTGGCATAATCAAGCGTTTGAAGACGCATGATCCTGATTCTGATTTGCTGCTCATTAAAACATTTGTGGTAAGATTAAAAAAAAAGAATGGGAAATTAATAATTTTATTCAGCAAGGATGCATTAAATTGATCAAAAGGGACAGTGAAGACATTTATGATGTTGCAAAACATGCTTTCTATTCATCAAACAATCCTGAAAAAAGGAAATCACCATTTCCACAAAAATGTTAAGCAACAAAAACTGTTTTTAACATTGATAATAATAATCAGACAGGTTTCTTGAGAAGCAAATGATCTCTGAAGGATCATGTGACACTGAAGACTGGAGTAATGATGATAAATTCAGCTTTGATCACAGGAATAAATTACACTTTACTATATATTCACATAGAGAACAGCTGTTTCTAATACTATTTTGCAATATTTGTGTTTTTACTGTATTTTTGATCAAATAAATTCAGTCTTAATGTATTAATATAAAAAATAATATATATAATTGTAATTATTATTTTTTATTATAAAATATTAATAATTTACATATGTCATGTTTATCAAAATAACACTATATAATTATATTTATTTTTTATATACGTGTGTGTATGTGTGTGTGTGTACACCGATCAGGCATAACATTATGAGCACTGACAGGTGAAGTGAATATCACTGATGATCTCTTCATCACGGCTCCTGTTAGTGGGTGGGATATATTAGGCAGCAAGTGAACATTTTGTCCTCAAAGTTGATGTGTTAGAAGCAGGAAAAATGGGCAAGCGTAAGGATTTGAGCGAGTTTGACAATGACCAAATTGTGATGGCTAGACGACTGGGTCAGAGCATCTCCAAAACTGCAGCTCTTGTGGGGTGTTCCCGGTCTGCAGTGGTCAGGATCTATCAAAAGTGCTCCAAGGAAGGAACAGTGGAGAACCGGCGACAGGGTCATGGGCGGCCAAGGCTCATTGATGCACGTGGGGAGCGAAGGCTGGCCCGTGTGGTCCGATCAAACAGACGAGCTACTGGAGCTCAAATTGCTCAAGAGGTTAATGCTGGTTCTGATAGAAAGGTGTCAGAATACACAGTGCATCTCAGTTTGTTGTGTATGGGGCTGTAAAGCCGCAGACCAGTCAGGGTGCCCATACTGACCCCTGTCCACCGCCGAAAGCACCAACAGTGGCACGTGAGCATCAGAACTGGACCACGGAGCAATGGAAGGTGGCCTGGTCTGATGAATCACGTTTTCTTTTACATCACGTGGATGGCCGGGTGCGTGTGCGTGGCTTACCTGGGGAACACATGCCACCAGGATGCACTATGGGAAGAAGGCAAGCCGGCGGAGGCAGTGTGATGCTTTGGGCAATGTTCTGCTGGGAAACCTTGTGTCCTGCCATCCATGTGGATGTTCCTTTGACACGTACCACCTACCTAAGCATTGTTGCAGACCATGTACACCCTTTCATGGAAACCGTATTTCCTGGTGGCTATGGCTCTTTCAGCAGGATAATGCTCCTGCCACAAAGCACAAATGGTTCAGGAATGGTTTGAGGAGCACAACAACGAGTTTGAGGTGTGGACTTGGGCTTCAAATTCCCCAGATCTCAATCCAATCGAGCATCTGTTGGATGTGCTGAACAAACAAGTCCGATCCATGGAGGCCCCACCTCCCAACTTACAGGACTTAAAGGATCTGCTGCTAACATCTTCATGCCAGATACCACCGCACACCTTCAGGGGTCTAGTGGAGTCCATGCCTTGACGGATCAGGGCTGTTTTGGCAGCAAAAGTGGGACCAACACAATATTAGGTCATAATGTTATGCCTGATCTGTGTGTGTGTATATATATAGGTGTAATTATTTAAAATGTTGCATTTATAAAAAATACATTTTTATATATTATTAAAATAATGTATTTATATAAAACACTATTTATACCTTTATTAAAAAGTGGCACAAAATCGTTATGATGATGTCCAGGTCTGTGTTTCCAGACATCCAGATGTGAGTGCAGTGCAGGACAGATGCAGGCCGGTGTGTGCGAGGGGAAGTGCCCTTGCAGTCGGGCCCGGTGGAAGTTGTGCATAGGCAGAGCTGCATTAATTGGAGGTGTCACGGCCTTCACCACAGCTTTCACGCTTCACTCGCCGCCTAATGTAAATTAGAGGCTACACAAGTTATCCATTTGAGATATCGAGCTGGTATAGAGATAAAGCCGTGCACTTACACTCCGCAGGTGCCTGGGGATTACGCTCCGTTTATCTGTCGCCTGCTTTACTGCACGCAGCCACTCGCTGCAGGTGCCATCAAATATTAAACGCTAACCTCCTTTCCTTTACTGACCAAACCAAAGTGGTCACTTGGGCCCCGAGGCGAGGCGAAGAGTTTTTCTTCTCTCAATTTTCCTTTATTCCAAACAAAAACAAAGTGTGCTGATCTGGAGCAGGCCTTCTTTCGGGAACTATATGATGTTTTTGTAGCTTACGAGAGTTCCTTGCCACTTGCTATGCTTCCATCCAAAGTTGCGAATATTGCAAAAGCGTTCGCTATTAAAGCAGTGTATCCATCCAACCATCCGACTGTCCAAAGTTTCACTTATATTTATGATAATAACTTTTGAAACATAAGGGCTAGAAACAAAATTATTTTTCTGATTCCTTGGCTCAAGATGACATTTTCCATCACAACAGTTTTCCCGCCAAAAAACGACTTTTTCGAACTCAGATCATCTTCAGACCATGCAGGCAAAAAATTATCAAAAGCTTTTTGATAAACCCAACCGTACTCGAATAACGTGCAAACAAATTCGAGGAAGAACACGCCAAATTGGACACGAGGACATCTCCGCAACACTATTCAGACCAAACTTGGTACATGTCACCCCAAGCATGACCTGAGGCTCCATGCAGCGTTTCGGCACAGTGCCAACTACTGGTCAAAAGATATAAAACATTGTCTTTTTTGATAATAACTTCTGAATGGTTACTTTAAAAGTTATCGAATGATAACCAATTTTCCCATATTGACTATTGTGGGCGTCAGCCATTTTGAATTTTGTCCTAAAATGCTGTATTTTAAAAACGCATTAGCGTATTGTTACGAAACTCAGTTTAACTGGTCTTGATAGATTCCTTGGGTCACGCCGAGAACAATGATACCAATTATGCCATATTTGCTTGAACTTGCTATCCACCATTTTGAATTTCTTTGAAAACCTACTTTTTCAAACTCCTCCTAGACCGTTGGTCTGATTTTCACCAAAATTGGCACAGAGCATCTTCAGACCATGCGGGCAAGCCTTTTTCAGAAGATGACCCAGGAGAAAGTAGTACACAGAAACTACCCCAACACTGGGTTGATGCGTCTGACCCAGGATCTGGGTTACACAAAAATGACCCCAACACTGGATTGATATGTCTGACCCAGGATCTGGGTAACACAAAAACTACCCAAACACTGGGTTGTTATGTCTGGCCCAGGATCTGGGTAACACAAAAACTACCCAAACACTGGGTTGTTATGTCTGACCCAGGATCTGGGTTACACAAAAAAAAAACGACCCCAACACTGGGTTGTTATGTCTGACCCAGGATCTGGGTTACACAAAAAAAACAACCCCAACACTGGGTTGATACGTCTGACCCAGGAGCTGGGTTACACAAAAATGACCCCAACACTGGGTTGTTACGTCTGACCCAGGATCTGGGTAACACAAAAACTACCCAAACACTGGGTTGTTATGTCTGGCCCAGGATCTGGGTAACACAAAAACTACCCAAACACTGGGTTGTTACGTCTGACCCAGGATCTGGGTTACACAAAAACTACCCAAACACTGGGTTGTTACGTCTGACCCAGGATCTGGGTTACACAAAAAAAACCGACCCCAACACTGGGTTGTTATGTCTGACCCAGGATCTGGGTTACACAAAAAAAACTACCCAAACACTGGGTTGTTATGTCTGGCCCAGGATCTGGTAACACAAAAACTACCCAAACACTGGGTTGTTACGTCTGACCCAGGATCTGGGTTACACAAAAAAAACAACCCCAACACTGGGTTGATACGTCTGACCCAGGAGCTGGGTTACACAAAAATGACCCCAACACTGGGTTGTTACGTCTGGCCCAGGATCTGGGTAACACAAAAACTACCCAAACACTGAAAAAAATGACCCAAAAGGCTCAACCCAGGATTTGGGTAGAAAAAATAACCCAATATTTTTTAGAGTGAAGTATATCAGGGCCTTAACTCTTTCCCCGCCAGCATTTTTAAAAAATGTTGTCAGCCACAGCCAGCATTTTTGATCATTTTGGGGGCCATGAAAATATTTTGTTGTATGAATATCTGAACATGCAATATATCACAAGAAAGAACAGACTCTCTGCTTTTATTCTAGCTTCATGCATTCTTTTTTTAATTAACACTTGAATGTGTGCAAGTTTTATAAAAAAGCAACATTTTGAGCAAAGAGCTGAAAAAATCACGTTTTTGTCAAAGACTACATCTGGATGGGATTCAGAGCGATGATCAAACACAGATGGAGTCGATCGAGTCCATCAACACCACCAAAGCTTCACAGTCCTAGAGCTCGTCCTGAGGCGACATTTCATTCAGTAACATTAGGCAGTTTTGATTTAAATGCGGTTTAATGTTGATAATCGCATTATTTTACACATGATATCGCTTGTCTCTGCATCTTCTTCGCCTGTGTTTTGATCAGGGGATTCTGTACTCTTTCAGTAGATGCGTAATAGCGCCCCCTAGCGTATAACAGTGAAAGCCAGGGAAAGAGTTAAATGTTATCTTGTCTCACACATCATCAGACAGACCATCTGCCCTCAGGCCCGTTGCAAACGCAGACGGTGCTTTGGCTTCCGCTGACGGACACACGAGTGACAGCAGGCCGCTGTTCGTCTGCTCGGTGACACGCGGCTAATCTGATAACGAATGGGGACAGGTTGCTTTCCCCGTACCTGGCAAGTACTTCCCAACCTGCGTGCGTGGATTTCCTCGGATAAGACCCGTCTTGGCAACCGCTGGGATCCTCTGGAGAATAGTTATAGGGTGATTAATCATTGTTTAGGCGCGGAGTGTGTGGGAAGAATGGGAAAGCGGCGTTTCACACCTCTGAGGCAATTAATCCCTGTGATCTCCACCAGGTTTGTCTTGTAGATAAGTCAGGGTACAAAACTGTTCCTAATTTATCAACCCACTCATGCCATCCGGCATAAAACACACAATTTATTTCCAATCATTTATAGTCAAATTTTAAAAAGAGTGACTTTGCCACATCCAAGTGTGCCTTATATTAGCTTCATATAAACTAAGTACCCGAGATTACAATGGGAATCTTGTTTTATTGTGCACATCTGGTCGAGTCACAATGCATTTTCTCATTTGCAAGCTAAATTTTGGAGCGAATGTGGCATAAATCATTTTACTAATAAGAAGCATAAGTGACATGAAGTCATCCCGGGAAACAAAGGAAGAACATATGGCCTTAAAATCACGCCGAGGTATGTAACCTACGCTTCAGATAATGCCGTTTCTCATTCAGGAAATTCTCCTGAACATTGATCAAATAATCCTTAAAAAAATGTGTCATGGTTTCCATATTGAAGCAGCACAACTGTTTTCTTGAGCATCAAATCCTCATATTAAAATGATTTCTGAAGGATCATGTGACTCTGAAGACTGGAGTAATGATATTCACTTAACTATATATTCACATAGAAAACCGTTATTTTACATTGCAATAATATTTCTCAATTTAACCAAGCCTATGACCAGTGTTGGGGGAAGTTACTTTGAAATGTAATGCATTACAATATTGTGTTACTCCCTTAAAAAGGAACTAATTGCGTTACTTTTTTCACCTGGGCTGGGCTTGTTTTTTAATAAGTTATTTTACAATCTATAGGTATAAATACAAATAAGTATTTAAAGACCCTTTCACACCAAAAGTGAAATAATAAGCCTCAGGCTGAAGGAAATGCAAATTCACGTGTGTACAGTAGAGGGCGCAGCTCAAACAAACCTTTCAGCTCTGCTGCCATTCTGGATAACGGAAGAATAGACAAAAAACTAAAAATCTAAAGTCATTTTTTGCTTATGGTACATTGGTCAATAAAGTGAGATTAAATGTTTTATTTAACATATTGAATTATTGGAGGTTCTGATTTTTGATGAATCATTTTGATGAATACTGAATACTGAAGTGAGATTAGTAAATGCACACTCACATTTAGTCTAGAACTACAATACCCATCATAAACACAACGCCTCTGCACTTACGATTAGTCTCAACATGGGAACAAGAGAGCTGTCAGTCAGTAAATGGGAAAACAAAGTAACTTGTGTTACTTGTTTGAAAAAGTAACTAAGATATTTTGTTGTAAATTTTAAAAGTAATGTTACTAGTTACTTGAAAAAGTAATCTGATTACGTAACTCAAGTTACTTGTAATGAGTTACCCTCAGCACTGCCTACGACAGGCTTTTTCTTTGTCAGGAAGATCTTCGAGTAACGGCGTCTCTCATTGCCTCTGTGTCAGAGGAAATTCTCCTCGCTGTTCTTTTGAACTTTCTATTGATCAAATAATCCTGAAAAAGGTGTCACCGCTTCATTGACAATTATAATCAGAACCATATCATACTGATTTCTGAAGAGTCATGTGACACTGAAGACTGGAGTAATGGTGATAAATTGATCACAGGAATAAATTACACTTTACTATATATTCACATGAAAAAACTATATTTTAAATCACAAAAATATTTCTCCATTTTACTGAAAAAAGTGTCTCCGCTTCCATAAAAATATCAAC
>CM077201.1:2355832-2360832 GCA_039654625.1 Rhinogobio ventralis | reverse complement strand
AATATGGGCCAACATTTCTAAAGAATGCTTTCAGCACCTTGTTGAATCAATGCCACGTAGAATTAAGGCAGTTCTGAAGGCGAAAGGGGGTCAAACACAGTATTAGTATGGTGTTCCTAATAATCCTTTAGGTGAGTGTATATGTATATATATATAATATAATATAATATCATATATAATACATTTATGATAATAATAAATAAAAATTATATCAAATTATATAATTTATATAAATATAATTTTCACACAAAGATTTTGGAAATTATTGTTCATTTTACTATTTAATATCATATATGTTTTTATATAAACTTAACCCTTATGCACTATTAATTAATTATTAATTATATATTAAATTATATTATATTATGTAATAAATTATAATATAATATTATTCACTAAAATAAAATGGTATCATTTATATAAATATATCAATATAAATAACTTCTTAGTTCTATTAGCAAAGTAAATAAATAAATAAATAAAAAATATATATGATGGATTTTAGGAAATGTAAATAATGGTTAATTTTCATAAATATAATTTTTACACAATAAATTATTAAATTATTGTTTAATCTACTGTTTAATATATCATATACATTTATATAAAGGTAACCCTTATGCGCTTTATATATTATATTATATTATTAATGTATATTATATGTATTATTCATTTATAATAATAATAATAAATACAAATTATAATATATATAAATACTTTTCTGTACATTTTGAAATTATTGTTTATTGTTCTGTTAGCAACATTTTCTAAATTTAAAGGAAATTAAAATAATGTTATTTTAAACCCAACAAGCCACTCTGGTCGTGTGTTACAGTGATTTTACCACGGTTAAGGGGTTTTAGACGCATAAAACAATGCATCCTAAAATCACTGTACTTCTGGACACATAAACAATCATAACAAGTCATATCAATAAAAAAAAGTCATTTCAAAATGTATTGAAAATTAGTTATATTTATTATAAATTATATATTTTGTATGTACTGTAGTCTCTCAATATAAGGGGACATGCAGTGTGAATGTCAGTGAATGAGAGAAGTCTGGTTCAAAAGATGCAGGTGCAAATCATTTTTGAGATGTGGAAAAACCACTGATGAACATGTTTCCTGTTTGTCAGTCTCTGTCCTCGCGTGTCTGTGGGCTGATGTTAGTGGCTATGGTTGAAATTCATGAAGTGCCCCTCTGCAGAGCTCAGTTGGCGACTGAACTGCAAGAGCAATGAGCTCATTGTTCTGCTCTGGAAGCCTTTCTCGATTTTCAGAGCAATCAACAGCTGTCGATCGAGATGTCCTGGATCCACTCCATCTATCATATACTATCATCCAGAGACACAACAACAACAATCACAGCAGCACAGTCTCACACACGCGCACGCACAAGCACACACACGCACACACACACCTGCAGAGCTAGCTCAGGTCACAGCATCTCTTAAACTACTAGTTAAAATCACAGGCCACACACGCACACACACACACCTGCAGAGCTAGCTCAGGTCACAGCATCTCTTAAACTACTAGTTAAAATCACAGGCCACACACACACACACACACCTGCAGAGTTAGCTCAGGTCACAGCATCTCTTAAACTACTAGTTAAAATCACAGGCCACACACACACACACACCTGCAGAGTTAGTTCAGGTCACAGCATCTCTTAAACTACTAGTTAAAATCACAGGCCACACACACACACACACACCTGCAGAGTTAGCTCAGGTCACAGTATCTCTTAAACTACTAGTTAAAATCACAGGCCACACACACACACATACACACACACACCTGCAGAGTTAGCTCAGGTCACATCATCTCTTAAACTGCTAGTTAAAATCACAGGCCACACACACACACACACACACACCTGCAGAGCTAGCTCAGGTCACAGCATCTCTTAAACTACTAGTTAAAATCACAGGCCACACACACACACGCACACACCTGCAGAGTTAGTTCAGGTCACAGCATCTCTTAAACTACTAGTTAAAATCACAGGCCACATACACACACACACACACACACACCTGCAGAGTTAGCTCAGGTCACAGCATCTCTTAAACTACTAGTTAAAATCACAGGCCACACACACACACACATACACACACACCTGCAGAGCTAGCTCAGGTCACAGCATCTCTTAAACTACTAGTTAAAATCACAGGCCACACACACACACACACCTGCAGAGTTAGCTCAGGTCACAGCATCTCTTAAACTACTAGTTAAAATCACAGGCCACACACACACACACACCTGCAGAGTTAGCTCAGGTCACAGCATCTCTTAAACTACTAGTTAAAATCACAGACCACACACACACACACACCTGCAGAGTTAGCTCAGGTCACAGCATCTCTTAAACTACTAGTTAAAATCACAGGCCACACACACACACACACACACACAGACACACACACACACACACACCTGCAGATCTAGCTCAGGTCACAGCATCTCTTAAACTACTAGTTAAAATCACAGGCCACACACACACACACACACCTGCAGAGCTAGCTCAGGTCACAGCATCTCTTAAACTACTAGTTAAAATCACAGGCCACACACACACACACACACACACACACACCTGCAGAGCTAGCTCAGGTCACAGGATTTCTTAAACTACTAGTTAAAATCACAGGGCACACACACACAAACACACACACACACACACACACCTGCAGATCTAGCTCAGGTCACAGCATCTCTTAAACTACTAGTTAAAATCACAGGCCACACGCACACACACACACACACACACACCTGCAGAGTTAGCTCAGGTCACAGCATCTCTTAAACTACTAGTTAAAATCACAGACCACACACACACACACCTGCAGAGTTAGCTCAGGTCACAGCATCTCTTAAACTACTAGTTAAAATCACAGGCCACACACACACACACACACACCTGCAGAGCTAGCTCAGGTCACAGCATCTCTTAAACTACTAGTTAAAATCACAGGCCACACACGCACACACACACACACACACACACACACACACACACACACACACCTGCAGAGCTAGCTCAGGTCACAGCATCTCTTAAACTACTAGTTAAAATCACAGGCCACACGCGCACACACACACACACGCACACACACCTGCAAAGTTAGTTCAGGTCACAGCATCTCTTAAACTACTAGTTAAAATCACAGGCCACACACACACACCTGCAGAGCTAGCTCAGGTCACAGCATCTCTTAAACTACTAGTTAAAATCACAGGCCACACACTCACACACGCGCACACACACACACACACACACACACCTGCAGAGTTAGTTCAGGTCACAGCATCTCTTAAACTACTAGTTAAAATCACAGGTCACACGCGCGCACACACACACACACACACACACACACACACACACACACACACACAGAAACACACACACACACACACCTGCAGAGCTAGCTCAGGTCAAAGCATCTCTTAAACTACTAGTTAAAATCACAGGCCACACACACACACACACACCTGCAGAGCTAGCTCAGGTCACAGCATCTCTTAAACTACTAGTTCAAATCACAGGCCACACACACACACATACACACACACACACACACACCTGCAGAGTTAGCTCAGGTCACATCATCTCTTAAACTGCTAGTTAAAATCACAGGCCACACACACACACACACACACACCTGCAGAGCTAGCTCAGGTCACAGCATCTCTTAAACTACTAGTTAAAATCACAGGCCACACACACACACGCACACACCTGCAGAGTTAGTTCAGGTCACAGCATCTCTTAAACTACTAGTTAAAATCACAGGCCACATACACACACACACACACACACACACACACCTGCAGAGTTAGCTCAGGTCACAGCATCTCTTAAACTACTAGTTAAAATCACAGGCCACACACACACACACATACACACACACCTGCAGAGCTAGCTCAGGTCACAGCATCTCTTAAACTACTAGTTAAAATCACAGGCCACACACACACACACACACCTGCAGAGTTAGCTCAGGTCACAGCATCTCTTAAACTACTAGTTAAAATCACAGGCCACACACACACACACACACCTGCAGAGTTAGCTCAGGTCACAGCATCTCTTAAACTACTAGTTAAAATCACAGGCCACACACACACACACGCACACACACACCTGCAGAGCTAGCTCAGGTCACAGCATCTCTTAAACTACTAGTTAAAATCACAGGCCACACACACACACCTGCAGAGTTAGCTCAGGTCACAGCATCTCTTAAACTACTAGTTAAAATCACAGACCACACACACACACACACACCTGCAGAGTTAGCTCAGGTCACAGCATCTCTTAAACTACTAGTTAAAATCACAGGCCACACACACACACACACACACACACACACACACCTGCAGATCTAGCTCAGGTCACAGCATCTCTTAAACTACTAGTTAAAATCACAGGCCACACACACACACACACACACACACACCTGCAGAGCTAGCTCAGGTCACAGCATCTCTTAAACTACTAGTTAAAATCACAGGCCACACACACACACACACACACCTGCAGAGCTAGCTCAGGTCACAGGATTTCTTAAACTACTAGTTAAAATCACAGGGCACACACAAACACACACACACACACACACACCTGCAGATCTAGCTCAGGTCACAGCATCTCTTAAACTACTAGTTAAAATCACAGGCCACACGCACACACACACACACACACCTGCAGAGTTAGCTCAGGTCACAGCATCTCTTAAACTACTAGTTAAAATCACAGGCCACACACACACACACACACACACACACACACACCTGCAGATCTAGCTCAGGTCACAGCATCTCTTAAACTACTAGTTAAAATCACAGGCCACACACACACACACACCTGCAGAGCTAGCTCAGGTCACAGCATCTCTTAAACTACTAGTTAAAATCACAGGCCACACACACACACACACACACACCTGCAGAGCTAGCTCAGGTCACAGGATTTCTTAAACTACTAGT
>CM077201.1:2078332-2348332 GCA_039654625.1 Rhinogobio ventralis | reverse complement strand
AGCATCTCTTAAACTACTAGTTAAAATCACAGGCCACACACACACACACACACACCTGCAGAGTTAGCTCAGGTCACAGCATCTCTTAAACTACTAGTTAAAATCACAGGCCACACACACACACACACCTGCAGAGTTAGCTCAGGTCACAGCATCTCTTAAACTACTAGTTAAAATCACAGGCCACACACACACGCACCTGCAGAGTTAGCTCAGGTCACAGCATCTCTTAAACTACTAGTTAAAATCACAGGCCACACACACACACACACACACACACACACACCTGCAGATCTAGCTCAGGTCACAGCATCTCTTAAACTACTAGTTAAAATCACAGGCCACACACACACACACACACACACACACACACCTGCAGATCTAGCTCAGGTCACAGCATCTCTTAAACTACTAGTTAAAATCACAGGCCACACACACACACACCTGCAGAGTTAGCTCAGGTCACAGCATCTCTTAAACTACTAGTTAAAATCACAGGCCACACACACACACACCTGCAGAGTTAGCTCAGGTCACAGCATCTCTTAAACTACTAGTTAAAATCACAGGCCACACACACACACACACACATCTGCAGAGTTAGCTCAGGTCACAGCATCTCTTAAACTACTAGTTAAAATCACAGGCCACACACACACACACACCTGCAGAGTTAGCTCAGGTCACAGCATCTCTTAAACTACTAGTTAAAATCACAGGCCACACACACACACATACACACACACACACACCTGCAGAGTTAGCTCAGGTCACAGCATCTCTTAAACTACTAGTTAAAATCACAGGCCACACACACACACACACACACACACACACCTGCAGAGCTAGCTCAGGTCACAGGATCTCTTAAAATACTAGTTAAAATCACAGGCCAAACACACACACACACGCACACACACACCTGCAGAGCTAGCTCAGGTCACAGCATCTCTTAAACTACTAGTTAAAATCACAGGCCACACACACACACACACACCTGCAGAGTTAGCTCAGGTCACAGCATCTCTTAAACTACTAGTTAAAATCACAGGCCACACACACACACACACACACCTGCAGATCTAGCTCAGGTCACAGCATCTCTTAAACTACTAGTTAAAATCACAGGCCACACACACACGCACCTGCAGAGTTAGCTCAGGTCACAGCATCTCTTAAACTACTAGTTAAAATCACAGGCCACACACACACACACACACACACACACACACACACACCTGCAGAGTTAGCTCAGGTCACAGCATCTCTTAAACTACTAGTTAAAATCACAGACCACACACACACACACACACACACACCTGCAGAGCTAGCTCAGGTCACAGCATCTCTTAAACTACTAGTTAAAATCACAGGCCACACACACACACACACACACACACACACCTGCAGAGTTAGCTCAGGTCACAGCATCTCTTAAACTACTAGTTAAAATCACAGGCCACACACACACACACACACCTGCAGAGTTAGCTCAGGTCACAGCATCTCTTAAACTACTAGTTAAAATCACAGGCCACACACACACACACACCTGCAGAGTTAGCTCAGGTCACAGCATCTCTTAAACTACTAGTTAAAATCACAGGCCACACACACACACACACACACACACACACACACACACACCTGCAGAGCTAGCTCAGGTCACAGCATCTCTTAAACTACTAGTTAAAATCACAGGCCACACACACACACACACACACACACCTGCAGAGCTAGCTCAGGTCACAGCATCTCTTAAACTACTAGTTAAAATCACAGGCCACACACACACACACACCTGCAGAGCTAGCTCAGGTCACAGCATCTCTTAAACTACTAGTTAAAATCACAGGCCACACACACACACACACACCTGCAGAGCTAGCTCAGGTCACAGCATCTCTTAAACTACTAGTTAAAATCACAGGCCACACACACACACACACACCTGCAGAGCTAGCTCAGGTCACAGCATCTCTTAAACTACTAGTTAAAATCACAGGCCACACACACACACACACACACCTGCAGAGCTAGCTCAGGTCACAGCATCTCTTAAACTACTAGTTCAAATCACAGGCCACACACACACACACACCTGCAGAGCTAGCTCAGGTCACAGCATTTTTACAAGACTTTCATCATTTAAATACCTTAATAAATGCTGTAGTGATTTTTCCATGAAATGCAATCTTGATGCATTATAATGATACATTTTGGCCAATATATACATTTATATACAATACATTTATAATAATAATACATATTTATATAAATATAACATTGAAATAAATTTTGATTTTTTTTTTTTTTTTACTATTTATTAAAATTGTATTTTATATAAATGATGTATTAAATAAATATAATTTTCACTCAATAAAATTTTAAATTGTTTATGACTATGTATTTATACTGTCATAAACATTCATTGTGTGTTAAATACTTTTGTCATATATATATATATATATATATATATATATATATATATATATGATAATAATAATTTATATTAATTCTATAAATTATTATTGATTATTATTGTTAATAATAATATTCATTATAAATATTATTATTATTAATATATTTTTTACACAATACATTTGTTTAATTATTTTTTATTATTTAAATGATTATAAACATTCACACATATGATAATAATAAATACAATTTTATTAATTCTATAAATTATAATAACATAAATAATAATACTATTTTTAATTATAACATTTTTACACAATACATTTTAATGATTTTTAAAAAAATTATCAGACTCTAATTTTTCTAAACTTTTTCTTAAAATTATCATAAACATTTGTGTGTGAAATATTTTTGCTTTTGTCACACACACACACACACACACACACACACACATATATATATTTTTTACATATTTATTTATGATAATAATAATTTGTATTAATTTTATAAATTATTATTTATTACTATTGTTTATAATAATATTCTTTATTAATATTATTTATATATATTTTTATTTAATTATATAAATGATTATAAACATTCACACATATATGATAATAATAAATAAAATTGCATGAATTCTATAAATTATTATTGTTTATAATTAATTAATAATAAATAATATTAATGAATAATATATCGCACTAAATTTTTAAAATGTTTTTGATGTATTTAAATGATCACATACTGTGTATTATGAATGTAAACGGTGTTCTCGTGTGTGATGTGCATGCGGCCACTTCTCCGTGACCGCTCAGTAAAGCCCTTAACACCAGCACACCGGCGGGCACGTGTTACGTGGGCATGTGCACGCGAGAGTTCATCAAAGCAAATTAGCGGCGTCTCGATACTTCAGCACTTTTAAACGGGGCTGTACTTGTTTGCTGCTCTTTATGAATCCATTATGATTAGAAATTAGAGACAGTGGGGTTGGGAGAAGAAACGGTGGATTGTTTTTAACAAAAATTAGCATTCTGTGAGAGATCTATCCCCAGGCTTAATTAAGGCAAATTCAGTATTCCAGTTCATCATTGGCTTTATGTAATGTTAAAAAACAAGTTCTGCTTATTGGCATCTGTTTATTTCTTATTAAAAAAGAAAACATTATACCGGGTGATTTGGCACCTTCGTAGCTTGTGCCTGGGCCTCATATTATGGGAATTCTCGGTTTGTGCGATGATTAAATGCTTAATAAAAAATTCATTGCTGTCGCCAACATCTGCATTGTAGCTCTAACGGCTCACTGGAGTGTGTGCGGCTTGTAAACTTTCCAAACGCGCCGTCGAGAACCCTGGAAAGTTCAGCGCTGAGTTTGCCTCGCTCATTACGCTGCCACTCCTGCGCCTGCGATTAGACAAAGAACATCTTTAATTGCTTTAAAATCGGAATGCATGATAAGAACGGATTAATTTGATTTTTCTGTTTCTACAAGTAGCAGATGGTTTATGTCTTAGGAATGCTCATGTTGTAAAACGAGATCCCAGCTCGCCTCTGATTGGTCACTGTTAATGAAGCGTGCTGTGCTGATTATTGATTTAGAAAATGAGGATGACACCGGGATTGTGAGTGTTGTGGTAATAAATTAAAAAGCAGGGTGCTTCTTGTTTAACGGCCGCCGACGTAACTTAAATAACATAAAATATTTGATTCTCCATTCAGGTGGTCTCCGTCCCGTCGAAGTAATTTATTATTTATTGTGAGTTTGTATGATTTTCCTAGATGCTGCTAACAAGCAGATGGTCGACTTGACTTATTTGTGTTTTGTGTTTCTGAATGACCGATCAGGTGCATGATGGGAAATTCAATGAGCTGCTTGTCAGAGGAGAAACAATTCATTGGAGAGAGCCCACCAAAGCTGTGTGTGTGTGTGTGTGTGAGTGTGCGTGCTCAGCTTTGTTAGGTTCTCTCGCTCTCTCTGTCTGTCTCTCTCGACCCCCTCCCTCTCGATCTATCTTGTATTATTATTGGCTGTGGCAAGAGCAGCTGTTTCAGAGTGGCGTTCCTCTCTGCATTAATAACTTTCCGCTGGTGATTAGCACGCAGAAGTGCGGTCCAGTGATGGAGCTAATGTAGTCCTCTCGAGGCCTGTCTGTCTCTCCTGAGGACTGTCTTATACCTTTCCACCGAGTCGAGTGAGCATCTCTCAGGGCGGCCTAGGTTAACGCAACAGATCATAACCTTGATGCAAACAATGCAGTATTGTAAATGATTTATGTGTGCACATCATTGTTTTAAATTCATGTTCCTGGTAATCTTGAATCAGAATAACATCCCCTCCCTCTTGCATCTCTTCTCTGGTGACGAGGGCGGGGCAACCTGTCAATCACGTGAGATCCACCAATAGCAAACCACAACCAGCCAATCAATTCCCCACAGACAAAACCAAGCCCCGCCCTACATTTGTTCTTGTTTGAGAAGCGATTCACTCAGATATACACTATATTGCCAAAAGTTTTGGGACGTCTGCCTTTACATGCACATGAACTTTAAGGCTCAAATGTCAAATATACATTGGTTTGATTTCTTCTTTAAATAAAAAAAAGTTAAAATATGCATTTTATTTAAAATTTAAACAATGGAAAGAAAAACCGTTAAGATAACATGTAGAAAGAAAAAGAAAAACATCTTAAGCACACAGAATAATGTAAGTGGACTTTTTTTTGTAATTGCCCCTTTGAACGATTACATAATTGTGGCATCCATAATTGTAATCACGGTTACAAATTCGATTAATTGTGCAGCCCTAATATTTAATATAATAAATATTATATTTTAGATTACATTTTTATAAATTTAATTTTTACACATTTCCTGATTATTTACTCACCCCTATGGCATCCAAAATCCTGGAATGTTTTCCTCAAAAAACTTAATTTCTTTTTTATCTTGGACATTGGTGTAGCACAAGATCCCGGGCCCTATGCATAGGCAGTCCTGATGGGCCCCCATGTTCCATGTTAAAATATATTCCAGACTTTTCAAGGGCCCTCTCTCCCCTTGGGGCCCTCGTAATCAGTACTGGTTTTACCCCCAGTCTGACGCCCCTGATTTTGGATGACATGGGGGTGAGAAAAATATCAGGAGATTTTAATTCTGAAGTGAACTAATCCTTTAACTTTCGAGTTTGTGAGTCTTTCTAACCAAAACAGTTTGCCACGTATTTATCACATTTACTGTAAGCTCACAAGACAATGTTTTCACCATGCTTTCAAAACAACAGCAACAACATCTCAAAATGCAAAACAAACTAGATAATTCTAATTATTATTCTAATAATGAAGATGTCAAGCTTTGATGCAGCGCACATCCATTCGACAGACATCTGTTTCTGTTGTAGCGCCTGTTTATATCCCACACCTATTTGATATGAAATGATGATGTTAATGAATACAACGTCAGTCAAACGGCTCTACTGCAAGTTACGCTTTTCTTCTCTATTATGACGTACACTATATTTCCAAAAGTATTGGGACGCCCCTCCAAATCATTGAGTTCAGGTGTTCAATCACTTCATGGCCACAGGTGTATAAATCAAGCACTAGGCATCCAGAAGCTTTTACAAACATTTGTGAAAGAATGGGTCGCTCTCAGGAGCTCAGTGAACTCAAGCGTGGTACCGTGATAGGTTGCCACCTGTGCAATAAGCCCATTCATGAGATTTCCTCACTACTAAATATTCCACGCTCAACTGTTAGTGGGATTATAACAAAGGGGAAGCTATTGGGAACAACAGCAACTCAGCCACGAAGTGATAGGCCACGTAAAATCACAGAGCGGGGTCAGCGCATGCTGAGGGTCACAGTGCACAGAAGACGCCAACTTTCTGCAGAGTCAACAGCTACAGACCTCCAAACTTCTGTGGCCTTCAGATGAACTCTAGAACAGTGCGTAGAGAGCTTCATGGAATGGGTTTCCATGGCCGAGCAGCTCATCCAAGCCTTACATCCCCAACTTTGTGGGAGCAGTTTGAGGATGGCCCCTTCCTGTCCCAACATGACTGCGCACCAGTGCACAAAGCGTCGGTCCATAAAGACATGGATGAGCGAGTTCGGTGTGGAGGAACTTGACTGGCCTGCACAGAGTCCTGACCTCATCCCGATAGAACACCTTTGGGATGAATTAGAGCGGAGACTGCGAGCCAGGCCTTCTCGTCCAACATCAGTGCCTGACCTCACAAATGTGCTTCTAGAAGAATGGTCAAAAATTCCCATAAACACACTCCTAAACCTTGTGGAAAGCCTTCCCAGAAGAGTTGAAGCTGTTATAGCTGCAAAGGGTGGGCCAACTCCATATTAAACCCTACGGATTAAGAATGGGATTAAAGCTATAGAAAAGCACTAAAAGTTTTTCAAGAGTGTTTTCAGCTTGTTTATTTTGATATAACAATATGGAATGCGTCACTTCAAACAATGGCATAAAGCTATTCGAAACATCATTCAATGATAATCGTAATTAATAAGCGCAATTACAATTTTAAGGGAATAATTGACAATTATGATTTTTGTCATAATTGTGCAGCCCTATTAAATATACACTGCTGTTAAAAAGTTTGAGGTTGGTCAGATTTTTTTAGCATAGCCTGTCTCTTCTGCTCACCAAGGCTGCATTTATTTGATCAAACATACAGTAAAAATTGTGAAATATTATTACAATGTCTGTTTTCTATGTGAATATATAGTAAAGTGTAATTTATTCCTGTGATCAAAGCTGAATTTATCATCATTACTCCAGTCTTCAGTGTCACATGATCCTTCACAAATCATTCAATATGAGGATTTGATGATCAAGAAACATTTATGATTATTATTAACAGTTCATATGTTAGTGGAAACCGTGATACATTTTTTTAATTCTTTGATGAATTGAAAGTTCTAGAGAACAGCATTTTTTAAAAATAGAATCTTTAGTAACATTCTGATTCTTTTGATTAATTTAACGTATCCTTTCATTCAAAAAACATCTTCCTGACCACAAACTTTTGAACGGTAGTGTGATTAAAACTGCAAATTAATCAAAATAGTATTGCTTTTGTTTGTTTTGTTTTTAGTCTAGTTAGGATTTAAATAACATATGTTTTAGAAGACTTTGAATATCCTGTTTTTACAATTCAGCATGTTATATGGAAAAGAGCAGCCTGCACATTATATCTAAATAGCTAATTTTGGGTCACACTGTAAAACCATATGAATGAGTAAATGATGACATTTTCATTTTTTCAGGCCTTTAAATTTGACTGCCGTCTGCCTTATGCCTGTTCTTATTTTCATATTTCCGCAAGCAGATTAACAGCACAGCGATCCATGTTCTTATGATCCCGTTCTCTGCATTATCAGTAAGTCAGCATCTTTTGAATATTTTGCCACCTGTTACTGTCCGCAGGCTAAGTTGTCACGTGTGACACCCGTGTGGCAGGCCTTCATTCCCGCAGGAGGCGCGGAGCAGCAGAGCCGCTGCGGGTGAGGAGGAGGGAAACCCCTTGTGGATTTTTTGCATCATTAAGTATTTACATGATGCCACTTCACGTTATTTACACTGGACTGATGGTAATGCTGTTCAGAGCTGCTCGAGAGAGCACAGACCTGTGATGTTGTTCAGAAACGCTGCGCCTGCAGATGCAAACACACATCACTGTGTGCCACAGACGAAGGGCTGCCTGCTCACGGTTATACCTGGCTTTAAAATTCACCCTCGTGTCTTCTGCGAATGCAAAAACGCATTTTAAATATGAACAGTTCTTAGTGACCGCAGCTCCAAAAAGGACAAAACAGTATAAAAAAAAGTAGACCAAAGCTATCATATGACTTTTTTTTAAATCAGTGTGATCTCATATGAGATTTGCGTTGAAGTGCACAAATATGGATACTTTTATGGTGCTCATTTGTCCCATTTAGAAACACAATTGATTGTAAATAATATATATTCTTTTTCAAAGTTTGGGAAATGTTTAGCTAAAAACTTTAAATATACATAAAAATTAAATCAATTAAAAAAAAACTAAATAAGGTTTTGAATTTTGTCTAAATTATACAATTTTAATATTTATTAAACATTTTATTTTTAATTAAATTCATTATATATATATATATATATATAAGATTTGAAATATAATGTTTAAATTATTTGCCTCCTTTGGTTTGGTTTTAGCTAAAACTTTAAATAAACATGCACATTTATTTATTTATTTAAAAAAAACTAAATCAGGTTTAGGATTTTGTCTAAATGAAGCTGTCTAGTCAATTTATATATTAGTTTATTTTAACTTTTACAATTACATATTTTAATATTTATTATACATTTAAATGTTTTATTTAATTCATTTTAATGTATTGATTTTTAAAAAAAATAAATTTTAAATAAATGTATTTCTCTATCTCTCTCTCTCTCTCTCTCTCTCTCTCTTATATATATATTTATATATCAGTCAGTATCTATCAAAAGTGCTCCAAGGAAGGAACAGTGGAGAACCGGCGACAGGGTCATGGGCGGCCAAGGCTCATTGATGCACGTGGGGAGCGAAGGCTGGCCCGTGTGGTCCGATCAAACAGACGAGCTACTGGAGCTCAAATTGCTCAAGAAGTTAATGCTGGTCATGATAGAAAGGTGTCAGAATACACAGAGCATCTCAGTTTGTTGCATATGGGGCTGCATAGCCGCAGACCAGTCAGGGTGCCTATGCTGACCCCTGTCCACCGCCGAAAGCACCAACAGTGGGACGTGAGCATCAGAACTGGACCACGGAGCAATGGAAGAAGGTGGCCTGGTCTGATGAATCACGTTTTCTTTTACATCACGTGGATGGCCGGGTGTGTGTGCGTCTCTTACCTAGGGAACACATGGCACCAGGATGCACTATGGGAAGAAGGCAAGCCGGCGGAGGCAGTGTGATGCTTTGGGCAATGTTCTGCTGGGAAACCTTGGGTCCTGCCATCCATGTGGATGTTACTTTGACACGTACCTAAGCATTGTTGCAGACCATGTACAGCCTTTCATGGAAACGGTATTCCCTGGTGGCTGTGGCCCTTCCAGCAGGATAATGCTCCTGCCACAAAGCAAAAATGGTTCAGGAATGGTTTGAGGAGCACAACAACGAGTTTGAGGTGTTGACTTGGCTGTTTTGGCAGCAAAAGGGGATATATATATATATATATATATATATATATATATATATATATATATATATATATATATATATATATATAAGAATGATAAATATAACGATAACTATATTAGCGTCCACACCAGCGGACGATATTGCTGTTTATTATAAGCGCTGCAGTTTTGTCGTCTGTCGCTTTAAAAGCTCGAGCTCATTAATGCAGGAAAGATTCTGATTGGCTGTCAGTGTTTTTATCGTTCATCAGCTGGAAAAAATGGTTTTGAAAGTGATTCTAACGATATCTTTTCTCTGTGTCATCATCGTTACGTAGACTCTGATATTCTTTTAGAATGATTTTTAAAACTATATCGTTGTTGTCCGTGATGTGAACGGGCCTTTTTTTTTTTCCTTACAATGGAAGTCAATGGGGACCAGAAACTGTCTGGTTACCAACACTCTTCCAAATATCTACTTCTGTGTCCAAGAGAACAAAGAAACTCGTACAGGTTTAGAACAACTTGAGGGTGAGAAAATGATGACACAATTTTTATTTTTGTAATATAGTGCACAAATCTTATGGGACACATTTTTTGTCCCATTTGTAGTTTTTTAATCACACTGTTTAACTTTAAAGATGCAGGTTGAACCTCGTGGAAATTGCTTCACGCCGAGTACACAACAGGAAGTCACACATTGCGTTATTAATAGTATTCCCCCCCCACGCACTGCACATCTGTACTGTAACGAGAGTTCAGCTGTTTCAGATGTCAAACGCAAGCTTCATGTATGCGGTTATCTCTCATCTCTGTGCAACAAGCCTGCCAATGGAGCCGTGTGCCGAATCCAGCAGCTGTTACCAGCACTTTCACAAAAGTTTGCTGCCGTTTGGTCATCTTGGTTTTTTTAGCACATCTGTTGACAGGGTTGTGTTTTAAATGGGGCATATCATACATTTTTTATGATGCAATTTCTACTTCTCATGTTAGGAAAGGTCTTTTCTGAGCCCAGTCAGTTTTGCACGACTTTTCAAGTCTATCATGTGCACATACAGTAGATCTTGGGACACTAAAGTTAACTAAAAATATCTGAATTGACTTGCATTAGATAGAAAATAATCGAATCAAGTGGCAAGCAAGCTTTTCTCAGAAAGTGTCACTTTTTCTTGGTCATTTTTAATTTTTCCCACATTGTAAACCCGAATAAGTTGGCAAAACTCAATCAGTTTTTAAGTTAAGAAATGTAAAGTTTAAGTAAGCTGAACTTGCAGATTTTAATTACTCTGAACCTGAAATATTTGAGTAAGCTAATTCATACATTTAACTTAAAAATATCATGCAATCTCACATTTTTAGTAGTGGAAACTTGGCTAGCTTAGCTAATTCAATAAATGCCACCTTGCTAATTGGTTACACAATGCTTTAGCATTAGCATAGCATAGCACTTGCTGAATGAGGACAGCAATATATAATACATTTAACATAAATCTGTTCTCAAACTAAGCTCATGCTCCTCTCGTCACATGATGGAAACCCTACAAAACAAACAACATAACAGAAACTCTTCTAAACTAGCATAACAAAGCATTAAACACTACTAAATCTCCCACTTAACGTTAATCTTGCACACAAAAAAAATCATAACACTTAATTTTGGCATTTACTCTCCCTCTTGAGTGTCTTGGCAAAGCATGCTGGGAAATAGAAATCCCAGCCCAGTTTCAGTTAAAATTAAGTTCATACAACTCAAAACAATGAAACAATTCAGGTGACTTAAAATGTGTCAGTTTTGAGAACTCAAAAGAAAAAGAAATTTCGAAATACTCATAAAAGTTCATTAGTTTGAACTAATTTAATTTTGAGTTGGCTCTACTCAAACCAATTCATTATCTTCGCTCCCCACGTGCATCAATGAGCCTTGGCCGGTTCACCACTGTTCCTTCCTTGGAGCACTTTTGACAGCTAAAAAGCATATTTTTAAACTTAAACTTCCTTTTTTAAAATGTTTTAATGGTTTTATTTATTATTTACAACAGTAAATGCCATTTTGTTATATAATGGCAAGATATTTTTTTATTATTTATTGTGACTTTGTCCAAATACGTTTTAGGGCCGCTGTATATGTAAGGATTAATTGACGAGAGGCCTTTGAATGATTAAAAAAATAATAATGCACACCCGAGGTGGTAATGCGGTTACACCTCGAGTGTGCATTATTTCTCAATAATTCAACGGCCCGGAGTCAATTATTCCACTTATACTACGGTTACCACACCTCAAAACATTGTTCAGATGGTTTATTTCAAGACATTTGTCAGGTTTTTTTCCTTGTGTGCAGGACTATTTTCTTACGCATCTAAACCCAAGCCTCCGTTGCTCAGTCCAAAACGTCATTTTAGAGCTCGTAAGAGAGGTTTGAGCTATTGATAGCAACTAATGCAGTTATTAACTTATTGCAGTTATTACTTACTGCAGTTATTAGAGAGATTAAGTGTGTGTGAATGACTTGAGTGTGTGTGTGTCTCCCAGTGTTCGGCTCCAGCGTCTCTACTAATAGGGAAGTTTATCTGCTTCAAGAACAGTGCCGTTAGCTAGTGAGAAATGGCATGTAGCTTTTAAGATGCTAAACTATTTTACTGATAAATTCATCAGAGCGGCACCGACAACACGTTTCTGTGCGAGTGTGTGTGTGTGTGTGTGTTTGAGCAGGAGAAAGAGAGTGTGCTTTCCGTACATAATAAAACATAATTTTGTGGCAAAAAACATTTGTATAATATTTTTAACATAATTAGTCGTTTTTATCCTATTGTTAACTTTATTTCTTTGCTCGGTCAGTGTCGTTGTGTGTTTTGGATCTTTTGCTGTTGTCGGCTGTAAGGACCTTTGAAATAACTGAAATCGCTTGCCGGAGTGATATGGAACTGTAATGCGGTCAAAACCTGCTGGAACTACTTTCCCTTAGAATGTTTGTCAACCAATCAGATTCAAGCATTCAACATCGCCATAGAATATATAATTGCATTGCACCACTGGCTACTGTGTCTGCTGATTCACTGATAGTTCTGGCTTTTCTGAAGGAAACTTTTTCCATGCAGGGTCTGACACATAACTGTCCGCAGTGTTTGTTTTAAAATCATGATCCAAACACAATGGGAAACAATGGAGCATGTTTAGACCACAGCCACTCAGCGTTTCAGAATCGCCTCGAGCTCCGTCACAACTGGGTATAGTTTTTATTAAACGTAGCTATTTGTGGAAGTCACGGAGCAGAACTCGAGAGCTGAAGCTCCTCCACCACAATAATTAGCCAGAAATTAACAAGACATGTTCATTTAGGTTGAATTATTCTAGACACTTATTTCATTTGTCATGCTGTAAGATACGTGTGAGTTGAATAGAGGTCTATTTCAGTCATATTAACTCTCATGATGTTGGTCTCCAAAGGACGGGCCCTGAAATAGAAGAATAGACGAGTGTTTGCTTATTATAGAAGACTGTTTGTCCTTATAATGATACACTTTACTTCAATGGTCTACTTTAGACATTCTACGAACTAACAAGTAACTCCATACTAGCAGTCATTAGAGTATTAGTAGACTGTGCTTGAATACACTTTATTTTGATGCTCCTCAACAGACATACTGACTATAAGTAACTTTACAACTACATGTCAACTTATTCTACTAACCCGAACCCTAACCTACTAATACTCTAATGAGAGCTAGTTGACATGTAGTTGCAAAGTTACTTATAGTTAGTAGAATGTCTAAAGTGGATTATCAAAAATAAAGTGTCACAATACTCTGCTAATTTATCAACTTTTTTAAATCCAACAAAACTGTACATTATGCTCTGAATCAGTAGTCACATGTATGGTCAGTATTTATGACAGTATTTATAATAATAATAAACATTATTTTTTATAGCGCCTTTAAAGGTGCACTATGTAACTTTTCCGTCCGCTAGAGGTCGCCTATTCAAAACAAAGGCGTAGTTTGATGACGCCAAGTTTGAGCGCAGAATCTTGGGACATGTGGTCTTCACCTCACAGCCGGTGGAAAAGAATCGGGATAGGACTCATGTTCATGGATGCGATTATTAACGTTACTGTAGTATGAAGCAGAGCAGGACCGAGTGTTGTGGGAGCTGAGCGAGGCCGCTGGAGCGATTGTGCAACACACGCCTCACGAGCGGCGGGACTTTTATTATGCCACAGTCGCCGGCGCCATTTCCGCTGATGAGTATGAGGTAACGCAGCTCTGTTTATCATATTAGATACATCTGAGTGTGTTGAACATGATGTTCTGACGTTACTCTGTGCGCTCGCTCGGCGGCTGCTATGACACGTGTTGCACACTGCAGTGAGAGTAAAGCGTTTCTGCTGAATAAAACCAGAAACCGAGGGTAACGCAGATATGATGCCACTGACAGGCGACTCCCTCACTCCTCCTGGTTCCTTCGTTAAAATAGCAATTTTCTCACGATTTACAAATTGTTGGAAACATTTGGGATATTGTAAGTACTCAATATAACACTGGCCTAGTGGTTTTTGGATATTTTACTGAAAAAATTTTACATAGTGCACCTTTAATAGTTGCATCTCAAAGCGCTTTACAGGAATAAAAGTACAAAGAATACAAAATACATTTCTGAAGAATACATTATGAAATATAAAATAAACACTAAAAAAATAAGTTCTAAGGGACCGTTTACACAACACTGTTTTTCAACTAAAAACGGACATTTACACGACAACGGCGTTTATGTATGGCAGTTGCCATACCCTGGCATTCAGTCAAGCAGGGGAAATAAACAGCTCATGATGCTGCTCGTTAATTCTGTTGCAGCTTTGAAAAACTAATTTAAACAGCCTAACGCCGTGTCCTAACCAGACGCGAGGCGACAAGATTTTCAGCGGCAAACCGGACTCGACCCGAGATCAATCAATCAAAAATCACAGCCAATCAGAAGAGCGTGTGGGCGGGCTCTCTCTGCAAGCGCTCTGACAGCATTGCAATGAAATGGATAAGTAACTTACAATATCGAATTCCTAAATCTTACACCATTTTAGCATGATTAAAAATACATACTGAGTGTCTGAAACTGTTTTTTTTTATATCATAGAATGCACTTGTTTGTTCACCTTGAGTTGACAAGTTGTTTCCTTTAATTTATTTTTAAGGTCTGAGGTGAATTATCCATTGTTGCTTTTAGTAAGGCTATAAAGGTCACAAAAAATGATATTCAAACTCACTTTAAATTCTTTTTACATTATATAAAGCACATAATCTGCACTTGGCATACTTTGAATGTTGTTCCGGCCACAACGCCGCAGAAATAAAAACTGTTTGTAAAATAGAATCGCCGTTGCGCCTGGTTAGTACAAAAAAAACGCCACTGGTTTTGGGGCCTAAAAGCACAAACTTTCAAACGATACCATTGTCTCTCTGTGAACTACAAAGATGCAAATTTGTAAAAACGTCAGTTAACTTAATTCAGTCTGTAAAAGTATTGTTGGTTCAACTTAAAGTTCAAATTGAGAAATTTAAAAAAATGTGTTAGTACATTGAAGGAGATTGGTTTAATAAATTGTGTCATCTGCACCACATTAGTTATGTAAGTTGATTTAACACTGATTTTGATTTGACGCGTTACATTAAAAATATTCACTCAACTTAATTTTTTGTTATCTCTTTGCTTTGACTCAGTACTTAGAATATTAAGTAATCAATATTCAAGTTGTCTGGACTTACAAGGTTTAGTTGAAATGTTACAAACTTACTTTTTCAAGTTGTCTGTACTAAAATATTCAAGTTGATTTTACTTAATGCGTCTTATTTTCTTAACTTAGATTAGCAAGTTCAACCAAATAAATAAAAACAAATTTTTCCAAATAAAATACTTTATTTTCAACCGTTTCCCCTACAAATTAGCACTAAAGGATTCTGCATGTCTATGCTATAGTTGTTAATTAAGCAACATTGTTAATGTTTAGCCATTGTGTTTCCGTGAGTTCATTTCATTAAAGTCCAGTTTCTTCCTTTGTTTCATGTTAAAATAGAGATAGTGTTACATTCACTCTTAGATCAGTAACAATGAAGTTACTATATTATTGATTTTTATGTAAAGAAATAGATCTTCTTTTCAGTCTTGTAATGTTTGAAAAATGCCCCATTTGAATTATTATATTGAATAATCGCACAATAACCATGAGAGTTGTGGAACTGAATTCTCTTGTGATTTTATAGTGATCGTCAAAGTGCCCTATAGAGGCGATTAAAGCAGAGAAATATTGTGATTTTGATACTCAGTTAAAACGTCTCTTTTTAAAGAGCTGTGACCTGAGGGGACGCTGTAATCTGATTTACAGTCTTGATCATTGACCGTGCTCTGAGTTTGTGATTGGGAGAGATTAGCACGCATAAAAGAGAACCGCTTTTACAATAGTATTATGGCGATTTGAAGGCCCATTATATGTAGATAAACAGGATCAGGGATCCTTTATCGATGCCAAATCAGCTCTTGAGTTATGCTCACGTTAATCCAATTCATCAACTGTGTCTGACGCTTACGTTTATTTGCTACATTTTATCAAGTTCATTTGATGCACATCATGCTCCAGTTTATTACATTTTCAGTGCACTAGTGAATGTTTTGTTTCCCCGTATATTTAAGGAATATATATAGTGTGTGTGTATGTATATATATATATATATCTCCAGCCATCCACGTGATGCAAAACAAAGCGTGATTCATCAGACCAGGCCACCTTCTTCCATTGCTCCGTGGTCCAGTTCTGATGCTCACGTGCCACTGTTGGTGCTTTCGGCGGTGGACAGGGGTCAGCATGGGCACCCTGACTGGTCAGCGGCTATGCAGCCCCATACGCAACAAACTGAGATGCACTGTGTATTCTGACACCTTTCTATCAGAACCAGCATTAACCCTTTTGAGCAATTTGAGCTCCAGTAGCTCGTCTGTTTGATCGGACCACACGGGCCAGCCTTCGCTCCCCACGTGCATCAATGAGCCTTGGCCGCCCATGACCCTGTCACCGGTTCTCCACTGTTCCTTCCTTGGAGCACTTTTGATAGATCCTGACCACTGCAGACCGGGAACACCCCACAAGAGCTGCAGTTTTGGAGATGCTCTGACCCAATCGTCTAGCCATCACAATTTGGCCCTTGTCAGACTCGCTCAAATCCTTACGCTTGCCCATTTTTCCTGCTTCTAACAACTTTGAGGACAAAATGTTCACTTGCTTCCTAATATATCCCACCCACTAACAGGAGCCGTGATGAAGAGATCATCAGTGTTATTTACGTCACCTGTCAGTGGTCATAATGTTATGCCTGATCTGTATGTATGTGTATATATATATATATATTTTTTTTTATATTTCTTTCACATTTTTTTTACAGGTCTAGCTCAAATCGAATTAAAAGTTTGCTTAATTAAGTTTTTGTTCAATACAATTTGGGAAAAGTTTATATATCAATTTTTTTTTTTGCTGTTGATTTTTAAAAAAAATTGTTGATCTAATATCACACAATGAAAAGAACATGGGATTTATGCCTTTAGAAATGTTGGATGGTTGTTGAAGGGAAGCACAGCGGTGGCAGGAACAGACTCTGGTCTTAACGCTCTTCCCGCTGCGAGCTTTGATTGACAGTTCTGTCATCTGAATTCTTTAGCATGGCAAATGTTCTCAACCTAAACCCTGTTTTGTCTGGCGTCATAATTTATTTAATCATATTTTACCATACCTTCCACCCTTCCCCCATCCCCTCTTGCCACAGATACACACTTTTTTCTCTCTCTTTTTGCAGCATATCGTAAACTAGGCATTTTTGTCACATTTATCAAAGGAACACCCGTCCTGTGGTGATGTGAATTAAGACAGATTATTGGTCAATAATTCAGAACATGCCGAAGATGAACTGGACCCAGCAGCCCACCTGATGCTGGGATGTAAATAAATTATAGCGTTCTTTTCAGTTGCGCTTTAATAACATAAAATATTTAGGTATTTAGATGATTAAATTTACTGTTAAATTACAGGTTGCCTGAAGATGCGGTGAGTGAAATGGTGGCCGATGTGTGTGAACGGGAAGCTGGCCAGAGCATCACACACACACACACACACACACACTCCAGCCCCAGGTGACATCTGCTGGAATATCTACAGAGAGAGGCGACGTTTGGAATGGAACACTTCCTGAACACTGTGCAGTATGTACTGTATACCACTTTATTATCTATGCATTAGATAAACATTTCAAACAGTATTATGCTACATTGTTGTCACATGACCTCATTACTTGCATTTTTTATTCTATGGCATCCAGTTGTCTCAGAAATTAAAACAGCATTTTTTAAAATAAAAAATGTCTAGTATTTGATGTATTCCAGCATACAGAAAATATAGAATACTTGTATTTTATTCAAGAACCTTTTTTTCCACTATAAAGAACCTTTTGTGGAATGGAAAGATTCCGTGGATGTTAAAGGCACAGTATGTAAGATTAAAATATCTAAAAACCACTAGAACATTGTTATATATTTTGTTGACTTGTGTACTAACATTATCCCAGATGTTTCCAAGAATGTTTAAATTCAGAGAAATAAACAATTTTAACCAGGACACGGACTGTGTCCGTGCATCTCCTATCAATGACATCATACCCGCGTTACCCTCGGTTTCCGGTTTTATTTTGTAGTAACCATGGAAACACCAAAGACGCTTTAATATATGATGTGTTTTATTAGACAGGTGAGCAACTGTTTGGATATATTCATCGACAGAAAACGAATCATTGTTATACAGCTCAACACAGTTAGTCTTATTGTTTAAAGGTGCAGTGTGTGAACTTTAGCGGAATCTTGTGGTGAGGTTGTGAATTGCAACTGCCCACCGCTCACCCCTCTCTTTCGAAGCACATAGAGAAGCTACGGTGGCCGACACAGGACAAAGATGTTGTCGTCTGAGACAGCAGAGAGTAGCTAGCACTTTGTAGAGAAGTTTGTCTGTTTAGGGCTACTGTAGAAACATGGCGGCGCAAAATGGCGGCTTCACTGTAAGGGGACTTGCGGTGTGTGTAGATAGAAACGGCTCATTCTAAGGTAATAAAAACATAACGGTTCATTATGTAAGGTCTTTATACACCACTAAAAAACATAGTTATGTATATTATATTGCATTTCTGTCAATAGATCCTCATAAATATTACACACTGCACCTTTAAATCTGTTTTTCTTGATTTACTGAAAAGCGCTCGTCTGCGGCCATCGGATCACTACCTCCGCGTGGAGCTACTAGCCTCAAACGCTATATCAGCTTGTTCCTTAGGTTGTTTTCTTAAAAATGAGACTTTTCACATGTCTGTGAGCATGCATGGCCAAGCGACACTGAAATATGTCACCGATGTCAAGATCAAAACATGCGATGCAGACAAATACTCTTATTATCCTTAGTTTTGATCGTCTTTGTTAGCCGTGATTGTTGGTGACGTCATCTCGTATTGCATATTACGTCAGAGTATCTAAGCTCTCAATAGACGATCATGCTTCTAGACCAATCAGAGCCTGAGATCTCCCTTTACAAAGTTGAGGAGGCGGGGCCTTCTTTTCGATTTTCCAGGGGCTGGCTTCAATCAATGCAGATGAGTAGTTATTAGATAGTTTGGACATATTTATCTCAATAACTTTTTTTTAGGAGATATCAAGAAGATTCTTTTTCCCCCTGTTGACTGCCACCTAGTGGAATCAACAGAAACTTTCCGAAGGGACAAACAGGTTCAAAATTACAGATTTTCAAATAAAAAAATATATCAAAATATGACTTTTTATATGTGTTTATCATAAAATTGTGAATAATAGAATATATGCAATATTCCACCACTGTGTTCAAATTTAGAGTGTTTTCTGTAAAATGAGACCTTTTTTTTATCAGTTTACGCCAATGTATGTGGGTAGGGCACTCTTTTAAATTCAGATATGCCTAATTCTCTAAAAAATTCAAAATATGCTGCAGAGCTGAACTGGTTAAAGCCAAAAAATATGCATCAATTCAACTTTCACGAAGTTAAATCACTAAAAGCCTTCCTTCCGCCTGAAAAAATAGTCCCTGACCGGGAACAGCAACAGAAGTTACATTATTACACTGTCTTTATGAGTGAGGCACTCAATTAGTAGTTAAGACTTTTATTTTGAAAGGACTGAAACTTGTGATCACGGAAACAATACGCAACGACTATGCTTTGACTAGCGCTGTCAGGACAAGATATCGCAGCGGACATTTAAACTGATTTTTTAATTATGAACCTGAAGCAAAATGCGGTATCTAAATGCAGGTAATACACTCGCTCACTTGATCTCTCTCTCTCTCATACAATACTCTACATAATACAGTAAGCTTCAATGAGAACAAACATATGTTTACGTTTCTAAAAGTGGTTGATGACCTGGATTTCGTGGAGCTTTTATTCTGCCGCAGACGAGCGCTTTGGCTTCTTCCGCTCATGCGTATGTGTGGTAATGCAGCGCTGTTTTATCATATTACACACATGTTTTGAGTGTGTTAAAATTATGTTATAATGCTACTCTGTGCGTTCGCTCGGCGCTACTATGAGACACTTGTTCACACTGCAGTGGATCGATATTAGGCATGGTAAAACATGGTACTCGCGGTAAATCAAGAACACCAGATCTAAACAATAAGACTAAGTTTGTTGAGCTGTACAACAATGATTAGTTTTCTGTGCATGAATGATCCAAACAGTTGCTCGCCTGTCTAATTAAAACACTATATATTAAAGCGTTTTTGGTGTTTTCATGGTTACTACAAAATAAAACCGGAAATCGAGGGTAACGTGGTTTGTGTCCTGGTTAAAATTGCTGATTTCTCTGGATTTAAACATTCTTGGAAACCTTTGGGATAATGTAAGTACACAAGTCAACAAAATATATAACATTGTTCTAATGGTTTTTGGACATTTTAATCCAAAAATATTACATATTGTGCCTTTAATGAACCATCGATGCAAATAAAGAACCTTTATTTTTACTTTTAGAGATATTTATATTATATAAAATATTAATTGTAATTAATAATTAATTGCTCCACAGCCACAATAAGCTGGGTATTCTATAATAATAATTATAAAAGTACTAAACTTAACTACCTTACTAACTATTAATAAGTGGTAATTAGGAGTTTATTGAGGCAAAAGTAGTTAATAGTGAGAATTGGGCCCTAATCTAAAGGGTGACCATATATATACTATAAAAAAAAGAGAACATTATATTAATTGTAATAAAATTTGAATTGAAAACATGCCATCTTTTATTGCTCCAAAGCCACAATAATAATTATGAAATATTTAGATATTTAGATCAAGATGATGCATCATGAAATGAGCAGTCATCTGAATAAATACTTCTAATGTTTTGCTCTAAAAGTTTATTATTTTTGGAGCTGCACTGAATACATTGATATTTCTATCCAAAATAATTATACCGTAAACATTTTGGCACCCGTTCTCTTATTACAGAAATGGTAACTACAATGAGAAATGGAGCAATTAGAGAGGTTCACATGCATTATTTAGTCCTCATTAGCTTCCTGTGACATGGCCGGCTACGGACCAATGAGAAGTGTTGGCTGCGCCCGGGCAATTAGTAAAATTAGTGGTGCAGGATTTGGCGTTAGTTCAGGCCACATGGCCTGCGAGATACCAGCCTGGTGTCAGTCCAGTAATTTATAACTTTGCATGTGCAATAATGGGTTTGAAAAATCACAGACAGGCCACCGACGATATCTAGGCTTCGCGGGCCGTCGTACGGACGGCCAGGTTGTCCGAGGAAGCGCGCCAAGAGGCAGGCCGCACGCTCGCCCAGCAATGATGAGGCGCCGAGACTCCAATGTGTCCGTAATTAGCAAGCCGGGATGTGTTTGTTTTCATCTCTGCGTGTTTGCGCTGATAAAGTTTGACTTGCCAAAAACGCCGGTCCCACGTTGGAGGCGGCTCAAGCTGTTTCCCGGCATCCTTTAGGAACGGGCCGAAACGGGGCGCCGCTATTGGTCAGCACCTGTTTGAAACCGATCCGCGATTTGCACGCAAAAGCAATGTGCCACCAAGATAATACGATGCTCGAAACAATTAACATGTAGTGAAAATTGATTTGTTTACTCGGCTCCACTTTTTCCAAAGGGCGGATAAATATGGCTTTCCCCTCTTTGACTTCACAACACCCACGTGTTGGCGTGCATCTCCTGCTGTACCCCCACTTAACTTATAGTTTAGCAGCTATACAGAGTATTTGTAATTCAGATTATGACAAGGCTTGACGAGTTCTCATGGTGTTTGTGCAGAGCTGTAGGAGGACATGCGAGCAGCCTCTTATTAATATGAGAGAGAATACAGGAGTATAAACAAAGTAAGCAGGTGCTGTGAGCTTTAGAAAAAGCACAAGTTAACGTGTTCCAGAATAGCGGGCCGTAATTATACTTTCCCGTTTTGTGGGGGGGAGAAAAAAGAGGTGTTTTGCATTTTAATCGTGCCAGGTAAGTTGGTTGATTTCCTGTTCTAATACTTAAGTTTGACATTAATAATTCATATCGCTGCCAGTTTTCCATTTTTCACACACCTGTGTTATTGTGGGGTTCGGCGCGGCCCTTTCGGCGGTGTCATCGCAGGTGAGAGCGGCACACTTGATTATGTAAAACAACTTGTCAGCCTTTTTATTTTTATGTAATCAGAAATGTTGTGATTAATTACTCCTTAACCTCAAAATACAAAGAGGAGACTCAATCAGAGAGCATTAAAACGCATCCCAGCGACCCATGATCAAATGTGCACTGTATTTTTGTGGAGAAATAACTGCATAAAATCTCTAATTTAATACAAAATATGGCACTATATATATGTCACACTTAAGGGTCCAATTGTCACTATTAACTACGACTTTTGCCTTAATGAACTCCTAATTACTGCTTATTAATAGTTAGTTGTTAAGTTTAGGTATTGGGGAGGATTAAGGGATGTAGAATATGCTCATGCATTAATATGTGCTTTATAAGTACTAATATCCTAGTCATATGCATGCTAATAAGCAACTAGTTAATAGTGAGAATTGGACCCTAAACTATGCAAATATTAGTAAAAATGTTAAAGATTTTGTAAGCATATTGCATAGTTGTACTTGTGGTCAATTGTTTTATTTGTGAAGATAACGCAATGAAACGTGCCGTATTGTGCCGGCATGAATAAATTATGAATGCATGCAAAAACGAGAGAGAATATTAACTCATTGATATATGCTTTTCCTATGTCAGCTTTTTGTTTTTCTATGCATTTATTTTTTGCCAAATAATTCTGTCTGATAAATACCGAAGCCAAGTTTAGGGTTTTAGGTATTAAAAATTATAAAATATTTTCCTCATATTTTGATGGTTTAATCATTACTTTTGGCCACTGGTGTATATATAAAACTAATTTTTTTACTTGTCAAAATCCTAATACTTTTAATTTCCAGGTTGAATTTAAAAGACGAGAAAGCAGATCTCAGACTTGTTGAACCCTGTGCAGTTTCTAAATATGTTTGAATATGAATATAAATATATAAAAAGAAAGGGTAAAAATCATTACAAAATTACTATAATTCAGATAAATACCTTCACCATGTTTAGTGTTTTGTTCCTCCCTCATATTAAAAAAAAATATATATATTAAATTATAAATATTTCCCTCATGTTTTGATGGTTTAATCATCACTTTTGGCCACTGCTGTAATATATATACACTGATCAGGCATAACATTATGACCACTGACAGGTGAAGTGAATAACACTGATGATCTCTCCATCACGGCTCCTGTTAGTGGGTGGGATATATTAGGCAGCAAGTGAACATTTTGTCCTCAAAGTTGATGTGTTAGAAGCAGGAAAAATGGGCAAGCGTAAGGATTTGAGCGAGTTTGACAAGGGCCAAATTGTGATGGCTAGACGACTGGGTCAGAGCATCTCCAAAACTGCAGCTCTTGGGGTGTTCCCGGTCTGCAGTGGTCAGGATCTATCAAAAGTGCTCCAAGGAAGGAACAGTGGAGAACCGGCGACAGGGTCATGGGCGGCCAAGGCTCATTGATGCACGTGGGGAGCGAAGGCTGGCCCGTGTTTTCCGATCAAACAGACGAGCTACTGGAGCTCAAACTGCTCAAGAAGTTAATGCTGGTTCTGATAGAAAGGTGTCAGAATACACAGAGCATCTCAGTTTGTTGTGTATGGGGCTGCATAGCCGCTGACCAGTCAGGGTGCCCATGTTGACCCCTGTCCACCGCCGAAAGCACCAACAGTGGCATGTGAGCATCAGAACTGGACCACGGAGCAATGGAAGAAGGTGGCCTGGTCTGACGAATCAGGCTTTCTTTTGCATCACATGGATGGTTATATATTTTTTTAAATGTAAATATTTTATTAGAATTATTCATAGGGTCATGACCTCTGAATCTCACTCGACCTGCGGAGTGAATGTCCCGCATGCAGTGCTCTGTTAACATGTAATCAACATCATCGTCAGGCTAAAACCAAGAAAGTCCCTCATCAAGTTTGTCCTTGAATATTCCACACCTGTGAGACAACAGATCCATTTATGATTTTCCCCTCCCCACCCAAATACATGTTTGTCCAGCGTCAGCCGCATTGGTGTTTATTCTGTCGGTGTGTTTGTTTTTTCACGGTGGCTCTGAAACGCTCAAATTGCATTTCTCAGATGCCGGATCCCCGGAGGAGCGGAGCTCGACGGCAGGTGTCTGAGGGAGTCAAATCTCTGCTCCTGTTGTTCGCTAATACATCTGCCACACACACACACACACTTCTGTGAGCCATGGAAATGCATGCCAAAGCTGCTCTGAAGTATGGAAACTTTTCCGCTTCTGTTCGAGTGTTTAGGAAGGGGAGAGAATCAATGCAAAATATAGTTCTTGGTCTCCGGTGCATTACGTTTATCCAGCTGTTCTTATTTCTCTTTATAATTATATAACATGTTTCTTTTTTTAAAGTTTGAGCAACAAAGCCGAACACAATGCGACGATCCCCCACTGGAGGCACTGACGTGCTTTTAATAGATGTTGAACTGTAAATTTGAATTGAAAGCCTGGGTCATTGTGCCTCATTGACTTAAAACCACAAAAAGCAAATGATGTCTTAGTTGAGAGAAATATATCAAAGGATATCAACAATTATGAGTCATAAACAGGCTTGGCGCCGCAGCGGTGGGGCCCGGAGCAGCGGGAATTAGCATGTTGAGCTAATAAATATGCATGTAAAGATTCTCCCAGAGGAATAACACGCATGTGATTGATAGCTTTGCAATTGAAGGATGTGTAAATTCACCCTCTTTTTTTTCCCCCCTCCGTTCGGCAGCTCTGCTGTCGTACCGTTGAAATCCATCTCACTTGTTAAAAGTTTTACCAACTTTATAATCCTTAATGCCACATCTGCTTCCTGCCTTTATAGCGCCTGTAAAACTTCATTAAATTATTACCACCAGCTGGCCTCGTCGCACAATAACCTCACTTATCTCTCATTCGCTGACAATACTTTTGATTTATAGACCCTATTAGAATAAATGATATTTTATACATATGTGTATATGGGTAAACAAGAGGAAATGTGTTCTTTTTCAATAATTCATGAGCGGCGTCAATCGTTCTGTTAAAATACTGATAATAGTAACATTCTTAGAAAGAAAATAATGTCAAAGTCAAAGAAATGGATCATTTTATAAAAGACAGCAGTTGTTTTAAATAACCCTATTAAACCATCGGAAAATGAGGAAAATATTTATCTGACAAAATTATTTGGCAAGCTACAGGTTTTATTTTACTATGCATGAGGAAAAAGCATGCATTGACTATAACATAATCAGTTATTAATATTTCAATGGTTCTCTTTTGTTCATAATTTCTCTGTAAAAAAATATTGTTGGTTTAACTTAAAAAAAAGTAAGTTAATATTTTGAGTTCATTGAAATGAATAAGGAGATTTAAACAACAGAAACTCAAAATATTATGTTATATCAACCACATAAATTATTTTTAAGAAAATAAAATATTTTTTACAATGTGGTCATATATATATTGTTGGTTTAACTTTAAAAGTTAAAATTTTGGAGTTCATTGAAATTAAATATTTGAGTTAATACAATGAAGGTGTAAACAACACAAACTCAAAAATATTATATTATCTGAACCATATTAATTATCTAAGTTGATTATATATTTATATATATATATATATATATATATATATATATATATATTGTTGGTTTAACTTAAAAAAAGTTAGTTATCTGGTTGCCTCAAAATTTTGAGTTCATTGGAATTAAAAATTTGAGTTAATACACAACAAAGGAGATTGGTTTAATAAATAGAAACTCAAAAATATTATGTTATCTGAACCATATTAATTATCTAATTTAATTTGACAAAAGAAAAAAAAAAGTGTGTCATACAGTGTGCTCATATATGAAACATGACAAATTGTGCCGACATAATTTTTGTAAAAAAGATATTGTTGGTTTAACTTAAAAAAGAAATTTTGAGTTAATTGAAATAAAAATAGAAAAACGAGTTCATGCAATGAAGGAGATTTAAACAACAAAACCATTATAAAAAAATATTTTTTTACAGTGTGGTCAAAAATTATGTTTCATAATTTCTGTTGAAATGTTTTTTGTTGGTTTAACTCAAAGTAAGTTAAACTTTTGAGTTCATTGGAATTTAAAATGTGAGTTTGGTTTAGTAAACAGAAACTCAAAATATTATGTTATCTGAACCACAAGTTAATTTGACGGATGATAAAGTTGTCAAATCATGAAAATAATGTTTTACAGTCTAGCGTTATCACAAATAAAACCTAGCACACACCAAATAAAATACACACCAAATAAAGCTGTTTTTCCTCTATTTTCTTAATTTTCTTCTCTTATTTCTCAGGCAAGTGCTTGAAAAGTTTGTTTCCCGTCTGACATGGAGAAGTGGGATGGATGTGGGAAGATCATGCAAGCTGACATCCAGAAGAATTCCAGCACCCCCTAATGTCACAAACCAGTTACTGAAGTAAGCATAAGTGCACAGCCAAAAGAGACGTGCTTTTCCAAACTCCTGTGGAAGCCGAGAGGAACAATGTTACAGTAATTGTCAATAGTGCCGCCAAAAGTTTTAAAGTTGAAATGGAGTAGTGAGCAATTTGGCTAACTCTGTCTCATTTATGTGGGTGTACACAAAGCTAGAGATGTGCCCTGGAGGTGCAATAAGTCATTTCCATGTTTTAAGTTTGTTTTAAGTGCTCACACTGAGAGGGAATGATCTGTTATTGCCCTGAGGAAAAGAGACACACTTCCTGCACATGCACTACTTCATGAGGTTAAAGGTCAACACTCGCTAGCTACTTGAAAAAGTTTGTTAAACCGTATACTTTGTGCTAGAATAAATATATAAACAGCATGGCTGTCGTCTGTCGTACTGAAAACATAACCAGGAAGAGTTTTATAAAAGATTCGGTCAACATTATTCAACGGCATCATTGTGAACGTGTTTAGCATATTCTCTGCTCAACTAACAGCTTGAGGGACTTGCTTTACTAGAGAACTGTAATATAATTATGAGCTTATTAATATGTGTGTTTGCGGGTGTTGTGAGAAATCTGGTAGACAATGTCGTTTGCTCTGCATATCTCAGAGGTTTAACACCTAAGCAAAGGCGAAAATACAGCAGTGATTTCTGATGAGATGCCACGCGTGTAAACTAGTCTCATTCAACTAGTCCTGCTAGTGCATTCAAACCCACCAATATTCATGATTTATATATGTAGAAATAGTGTTGGTGTATAATAATGAAGTTGAGGTTTAATGAAACATTCAATTGCCTTTTTAAACTAAATGTATATTATATACACACACACACACATGCATTTTGCATTTATTTCTGCAACAATAAAAACAACACAAATTTAAAAACAATAAATTACTGATACCATTGTGGCACTTTTTCAGAAATTTCTTTAGATATTTCTTTTTTTTTAAATCATGTTTTTTTATTTTTTTTTTTATTTAATTTTTTATTGTATTATTTGTTTTGTTCATTTTTTAATTACATTTTTTACATTTTTAAATTTTTGTTAATTTTATTATTTTATTTTTTTAAATTGTATTTGTTTATTTATTTATTGTTTTATTTATTATTATATTTTCCATCTCTTTCTATTTTATTTATTTAATTTTCATCTCTTCATGTTGATGTCTGCATTTTTTTAAATAATTTTTTTGTCCTTATGTCTTTTATTTTGTTTTTATTATTATTAGTATTATTATTATTACACTTGGTTATATTGGTATTATTGTGACACTTTATTTTAAGGTGTCTTTGTTACACTGCAATTATAGTACTGAGTAATATTAAGTAACACGTACTTACTATAGAGTTATGGTTAGGATGAGGGTTAGGCTTAGGGTTAGTTGCATGTAATTATGCATAATTTATAGTTATTACATGTCATGTATGTAACAATGCTTATTATTATTATTATACAGACATTTTCTTTCCGTATTTTCCATATTGACCCACTTACATACAAATTACACATTTTTTTAAAATAACCACCCATTGTGAACAATACAGTAGTTAATGCATTATATGTCTGTGCATTGCATCAACCGTGCGTTTGCCTTTTTATCTGGTATGTCTGCGGATTTCTCGTCAGAAGTTGGCGGTGAAACGGTGCATGATTAGTATGCATTAAACGCGGCTGCTGTAGTTGTAAAAGTAGGGCCTGTTTGTACGTCCTATAAGTGTGATGCTGATGAGCACGCGGCCTGTTTGTTTTCCCTGGTGCAGTAAACAGACTCATTTGGAGCGCGAGCTTGATTTCCCCTGAGCGTGCGCTGCGGCGTGAACACTACCTGTCAGCATCAGCACACCTGAGCTGCTGAGCATTAACCATCAGGGTCGCTGACACAAGCCGGGCGCGCGCAAACGAGCGGAACGATCACTCAGCAGTAAGACACCATCACCAAAATACAGAGGATATCATGTTGGTCAGTGCGTCTCTGAATGTCCTGACACGCCGCGTATAGCAAACTTTAAGGTTAACTTCCACTTAATGGACAGTGCATGATGAATAAATAACAACGACTTGATATGATTCAACTGATTTGCATGAATCTTGGCAGGTTTTTTTGCGGCGTGAGTGGGTGTTTTGAGCAAGATGAAAAGCCCACAGTCGAACCTTTCAGACAGCTAAAGAAAAGAGCTTGTCAACAGAAGCATTGCAACGTTCAAATTCAATTAAATACAAATGAAATTATTAGCATTAAATGATTTTTTTATAATTAACGCCACCGCGGTTGCTGTGAATGTACCTTTAAAGCTGATTAACAAGAATTTAAACATTAAAAATAATGGAACAAAGTAGCATAAAAATGTTATTAAGTCTCTAATCAAAGAAATTAACACAATTACTATATCATAAGTGTACATTTGATCGCCTGAAATAGAGTAAACTGCTTTTGAAGATCCGTACGTTCATATCAAGCGGTCATCTGATGCTGTTTTGTCGTGGCATAAGAGGGTCATAAGGCCCTAAGTACACTAATCACATTTGAGGCCGTTCTTACACTGCTGCACGACCCTCGACCTATAGTCGTCATTACTCCGTGTCACATACGTTTATCTTCAGCGCGTCTAACAGAAGAGCTTTTGTGTGTCCATGAGTGATTCAGAGAGAGATTGCAGAGGGTGAATGTGTGGCACTGTGTGAAAATTTCTTTTTAATAGGATATGATCAGCTAAAGGAGATGCTTAGGGGAGAAAATGTTGTCATTTAAAACATATAAATTAATATTACATATATAATGTAAAATAATATTTATATGTATTAGTGCTGTCAAATTGATTAAAGTTTTGTACATTATATTATATATATATATTACATATACATATACACACACACATATATATATATACACACATTATGTAAACAAAAACGTGATTAATCGATTTGACAGAATTAATATGTATACTAATATATATATATATATTTACTGCATTGAATGTTAGTTATTAAAAATGTTCATGTTTATGTTAGTTCTCATGCATTAACTAATGTTAACAGATGCAACTTTTGATCTTAAAAATATATTAGTAAATGCTGAGGTTAATATTAACTAAGATTAATAATAATAAATGCTAAAGAAGTAATGTTCTTTGTTAGTTTATGTTAACTAATGTGGTTATTTAATGGTAAGAAATGAGATGAAAACCTTTTGTAAAGTGTTACAGGTTTTATTAATATTTTAAACAAATTTTTATATTTTCCATCTTAGTTGAAAGCTTTAATAATTTTGTTGTATGTTTTTGTAATTTTGTATGTGTGTGTGTGTGTGTGTATATACACACACACACACACACAATGTCTTATATATTTCTATTATATATGTATTAATTGGTAGTGGCCAAAAATTATGTCTGGAGGCGATATTTGCTTTTAATGACCCTACAAGTTAAATTAAACCATAAAATATGAGGGAAATATTGTAGATTTTTAAAATATTTTAATTATGATAGAAGAACAAAACACTAAACTTGGTTAAGGTATTAATCTGACGACGTTATTTGGCAAAAAAAGGCAAACAGCTACAGGTTTTATTTTACTATGCAAAAAAATAAATGCATAGAAAAACAAAAAGCTTACATTGACTACAACATAATCAGTTATTAATATTTTCGTTGGTTCATAATTTCTTTGTATGAAGCCTGGCCAAAAATTATGTCGGCAGAATTTGTCAAGCTGATGTTTTGCGTTATTATCACAAATAAAAGCTATCGAATATGCTTACAAAATATAAATAATAATAAAAATATATATTATTTATAACTATTATTATTTAATAACTTTAGTATTTGTAACACAATGTGGGACGTGAGCTAAATATTTTTTGTATAATATTATGTTCAAATCTGCCGTATGATTTTAATTGTTGAATGCAGTCCAGAAGGTCAAGACCTCTAAGCTGGGACAAGAAGCTGAAATCATTTTTCATGCTGTGTATCATAAGCTTGCATGAAAGTAACAGGACACCAAACTGTAGCGTGGAAGGTGCCGTGCATGTTTTTGGGGGTTCAAGACAAATCTCCTGAGTTAAAAACGGATATGTGAGCTTTTTCCGGCTGAGTTTGAACTCACTAATAGAGCGAGCCTGTTTGGAAGGCAGTACGTGTGCGCTTGTGCCTCATCACAATGAAACAGACCTAACTTCTGTGCGTAGAAAACTAGAGCGTGACTGCCGCATTTGAATATGAAATAGCCAAAGATTTCTGTTTCAGACACCTTGTACATTGTGCAAACAAAGCCACCAATTCCGGGGAAGAAAGACGAGAGAATTTAAAGCAGGCCTTTGTCGTTGTTTATAACTGTGTTGTCTTTGTTCCCGTTTTTCCTCTGCAGGCAAAAGAATGGGCTGAAATATTTTTAAACAGTAATTACCTGGCCGGGATCCGACAGAGGGGGATTAATGGAGGAGCGCGGAGCATCAGGTTCCAGAGATGTGTGCTGGAAGGTACGATGAGAGAGAGACTCGCGCTCTTCTCCGTCACACGCGGGAAATGAGGGAACGACAGATTTCGGATGTCAGGCTGTCTCTCTGTTCTTTTCCACCAGCACAAGTCATCGGCTCACGCCAAGCCCATCACAAACCAAACTAGACCCATTTAGTCTTCCAAATCCAGTCTGGGACATGTTTCAGGATTTCTGCTTTTCGTCATTTAACCCACCAGCGTTTTTTGTGGTGGTTAAATGAACACGATTTGGTGGTAGTTAACTCTCGGCGTACGTTCTTATAAACTGCGTTCAGCACTGAATATGTCCTGTAAACATCTTTGAAAGCTGCCCCTCTTAAGTTATTGTCTCTTTAAAAAAAGAATTGACTCTGAAGTGCCTGAAACGAGTCGTCAGTAATTCCAGTCTCACTTCCTGTTACAAACCTAATTAACAATTTAATAAATTTGCATAATGCCCGCCCTATGGTCTTGATTGGCTGAACAGCTTCTCTGTGCCCCGCCCTCAAACACTGTAGTTGTATCTGAGACTGGAAAAGTTTAGTTGGTGGTGTTCATATTAAGACGCTGTTTTCTGCGATGCGAATCCACTTTGATGAGATTGATACGGTAAAACCCACGCCATCGTTACTGTTCGTATCACTGTGTGTCAAGAGCTGAGGAAGAGCTGAAATCCATATATGGTAATGGGTGTTTGGTTTCAGACATGCGCTGTAAGTGATCGACCAATCACAACAGACTGGGCCGTCTGACCAGTCAGAGCAGAGCAGGCTCTGAGAGAGGCGGGGTTTAGAGAGTCTGAATCTTCGAACGAACCGTTTCAGACACTTTGAGAAATGAGGTGATGTGCAATGGATATTACGAGGAAAGTAGTGTTTTTTGACATTGGATGCATGCAAGTCTCTTGTAGGAGACTCCAAAACAAAATTAGGAACCATAATAGGGGCGCTTTAGAGCTGAAGTGTCATTTTTTCCCATATAAAAAGGGGTAGTTGATTACCTGTAGTTAGCGTGTAATGCTGCTGTTTGAGCATAAACAACATCTGCAAAGTTACGACGCTCAACGTTCAAAGCAAAGGGAGATATTTTCTTTTACGGAAATCGCTTTTTAAGGACTACAACAAACGGCTGGTAGGGACTACAACAAGCTTCTTCACGGGTTAGTGACATCACTAACCCTAACAACTAACCATTCAGAAACGTCCTGTCTCATTCTACATGTTGTCACTTCTTCTTGAGTCTCACCATTATTGTCCGACTCCGGTTTGAACATAAAAGACTGAACAGTTTCGGACATTTTCAGTGCGTCTGCGTGAGGTAATCGGAGCTGCTAACATGAGCTCTTGAAGCTCCGCCCTCTTCTAGAAAGGGGGTGGGGAGCAGCAGCTCATTTGCATTTAAAGGGGCACACACAAAAACTGTGTTTTTGCTTACCCTCAAAAAGTGACAATTTTAACATGGTATAAACAATGATCTGTGGGGTATTTTGAGCTAAAACTTCACATACACACTCTGGGGACATCAGAGACTTATTTTACATCTTGTAAAAAGGACCCCTTTAAAATACTTTCTTCTATCCCAGTTTAATATATATTTGTAGGATGATCTTCCTGAAAAGAGTAAACACAGTGGCCCTAAAAGTGGATTCAGATCTTACTTTGGTCCATTTTATTTGTGATTGGGTTCTAGTCAATTTTGCACTGACACTTTTTAAGTTTAAAAGGGTCTGACTTTACATTAGTCAACATTTTTGTGAACGTCTTAAAATGCTGTTAGCATCCACATAAATTTTCATATGTTCAAAGAGAGCAAGACCTCATAAGTAGCTTTTTTTGCATCCTTTTGTACTAAGTCAAAATAGATAATCAAAATGCACGTAATAGAGATTTTGTAGGCAACTCATATACGATATTGACTGTTGCATAGCTGTTTAGTGTTTGCGTATTAAAAGCACATTGATCACAGGCAGAAATTACAATTTCTCATTGCATTTGTGTAGAAATGTTTGACCTCTTTAAGATCCAGTCTATCGGCTATAGCTTTTATTCACGAGATGAGTTTAAATTGAGGCTTGTATCTCACTACGGCACATCAAAACATGCTGTTCACTAATACAGAGGTCTGTAGTTAATTGAGAGCGCTTCATAAATGTGTCTGATTTATAATAGGACATAAAGTGATTCCTTCCATAAACCACCAGTGCAATCTACAGTCTAATTACAACAACACCATAAATCACGAATAAATCTGAGGAAAACACAATATAAACAAACAAAACTTTGCTAGAAAGTAAACAGTGTTAAAACTATGAAAAGCAGCAGTACGGAGTCATAAAAGCTAATTTAAAGGCTGATATTATGAAGATCATAGAAAATTACAGCGGTCTATAGATAGTAAGCAATCCATAATTGCTGTGTAATGGGCAGGAAGCTGTTATTATGTCTGACGTTTATCAGTCGAGCGGCCATCTCTTGCTGACGATGCCATATGATGAGAAAGTTGAAGAGCAATCATAAGGTGATAAATGAATAAGTTACCGGGGAAATATATTATTTCTGTGGCACAAAATTACATTTTATGATTGTTTCCTGACAGGTTTCCTCATCCAAACACTCCTCATCTTCTATTGTTCAAATAAACAAAAGTCTTCAAAAACAAGGTACTTGCAGAACTCACTAATTGTAGTACTTCATCATCTTATTTGAAGTGTTTGCCAAGGCAACATTAAATTTAATATTTATAATTTTATTTCAGCTTTATTTCAATTCCAAAAAATCCAGATGTTTAACTACTAAATGCTGGGACACATCAAGCTGTTTTTGAGCATCGACGGTCAGCTTAGTTTTTCCGGTGTGTTCCACACTGTTGGCTCTAGTTGGACGCCGTCTGGGTTTTTTGGGCCGATTCAGCATGTTGAATCGGCGTCTGGCCGTCGGTGAGAGAGAACTCTGATTGGCTGTTTATCTTAGCGAACGAGTCAGTGCATGAGAATAAAAATTAAAGTGATGAAAGCGAGCAAAGAAGTCAAGATGATATAAGGTGCATTTACTCTACCAGCGACAAAGCGACACGATCCCATTCATTTCAATGGAGAGCTGCCGATTTTTGCCGATACAAGCGACAGTGACCGTTAGCGACTGGACTGGACGTGTCCATCGATGTGACAAAGTTGAGATTTGTTCAACTTAATGCAAATAAAGAGCGACTTTATGTGCAACAACCAGTAGAAGTGATGCCAGTGGAACGCACGTGATCCGTCGCTCTTCAGTGCCGAGGCAAGACGAATGAGAAGCTCATTTTAGCGGTCAGCATATGTCCTATAATTGATGATATCTCTGTGTACATACAGTGGTACTCGCAGTAGTGATTCAGAGTCTGAATGGTTTTGTGAGCCCAGATAGACCGCCATTTGCAGCAGATGAATACCCACGATGGCAAAGAGCACTCGCTCTTTCTCGTTCTTTCTCGTACTGATTCCATTTATATTTAGACTTTTAATTCCAAAATGTTTGTTTGTAGCAGCAAGAAAACTGATTTGTTGTCTACAACATCCGTGAATGTCATTCGCAAACATTACTAGGCAATCAGTAGTGGGAACGCCCAATAGCGACTTCACTGCCAGCCAGTGTTGTCAAGTTTGTGGTTTTCCCGTGGAATTGCGGGCTACTTTTTAAGTTATTGCCTCTGGTTAATTTTTCCCGTGGGTTGTTTTCCACCCCCTGTTGATATGATTTCAGTGCTCCAACACCCCCCAGATGTACAAATTAATTGGAAAATTCAGCCTCCTGATGGAGAAAATCACTTTGGGCTATTCTTGGGCTACTTTTGACTGGCCATTGGGCAACTCATTAGGCTACTTTTGACTGGCAATTGGGTTACTTTTGACTGGGCATTGTGTTACTCATTGGGCTACTTTTGACTGGTCATTGGGCTACTTTTGACTGGCCATTGAATTACTCATTTGGCTACTTTTGACTGGCCATTGGGCTACTTTTGACTGGCCATTGGATTACTCATTGGGCTACTTTTGACTGGCCATTGGATTACTCATTGGGCTACTTTTGACTGGCCATTGGGCTACTCATTGGGCTACTTTTAACTGGCCATTGGGCTACTCATTGGGCTACTTTTGACTGGCCATTGGATTACTCATTGGGCTACTTTTGACTGACCATTGGATTACTCATTGGGCTACTTTTGACTGGCCATTGGATTACTCATTGGGCTACTTTTGACTGGCCATTGTGCTATTTTTGATTGGCCATTGGGCTACTCATTGGGATACTTTCGACTGGCCATTGGATTACTCATTGGGCTACTTTTGACTGGCCATTGGGCTACTCATTGGGCTACTTTTGACTGGCCATTGGGCTACTCATTGGGCTACTTTTGACTGGCCATTGGATTACTCATTGGGCTACTTTTGACCGGCCATTGGGCTACTTTTGACTGGCAATTGGATTACTCATTGGGCTACTTTTGACTGGCCGTTGGGCTACTGATTGGGATAATTTTGACTGGCCATTGGGCTACTTTTGACTGGCCATTGGATTACTCATTGGGCTACTTTTGACTGGCCATTGGGCTACTGATTGGGATACTTTTGATTGGCCATTGTGCTATTTTTGACTGGCCATTGGGCTACTCATTGGGATACTTTCGACTGGCCATTGGGCTACTCATTGAGATACTTTCGACTGGCCATTGTGTTACTCATTACTCATTGGGCTACTTTTGACTGGCCATTATGCTTTTTTTGACTGGCCATTGGGCTACTCATTGGGATACTTTTGACTGGCCATTGGATTACTCATTGGGCTACTTTTGACTGGCCATTGTGCTATTTTTGACTGGCCATTGGGCTACTCATTGGGATACTTTCGACTGGCCATTGGGCTACTCATTGTGCTACTTTTGAGAAAATCCAGTGTTTAGTTGATCCTGGTAAGTGCTCATTGTCACAGTTGTAAACACGACGGCGTTCTTCTTCCACGAGGGAGTTTGGAGTCAAGGAATTTGTTTCTAGGCGGAACGTTAAATAACGCAACACACTCGTCTCGTGGACATCCTGTAGAATTCAACCAATCAGATGACGACTTCGAAACTCCTAAAGTGTTTCCAGATAAGTGTGCCATTTGCATCATACGTTCAGCCAACGGCTAATAAATAAATAACGACAGAACATTCCATTTGGGAACTGTTTTAAAAACATGCATTAAGACACAAACGGATGCCAATTCAGCTCGCCCATATCTGCCATTTCAATCCAAAACAAAAACAGCAGCAGCAGCAGCAGCAGCAAAGATATACAAAGACAGACCGAAAGCATGAAACACAAAGATATGAAGTCGCATTATTGTGCTGTAATCCTGTTAGCGGAGGAAACATGCTGTCATTGACTTCTCCACCCCATGATTCACACCAAACCAAGAGCATGTGCTTCATCCGGCACAACTCATTAATGATCCATGCTGGGACAATCCTTTATTATCCCAGCAATATTTAATATTCAACCAGCATGGGAAATCAATGCTCGTTTAATGCTGAACTCATTTGATTTGATATACCTTCTCTGAGCTCGGAGAAGAACGATAAAATGTCAAAAACGCAATGATGGTTGCATGTCCATCCATAAATGTTGTACAGAGTGCTCCATTATGCAGTCTTTCCTCTGTACGCTTGACCAAATTCAGATCATCTTGCATCTGGAAAGCAGAAAATGACAGTGCTCTTGCCTATACGCAGCTCCTATTAGCATTAATACCATCTGTTAGTCATCAGGAGAAGTCACTCATGCCTTAATAGTCTGTCTTTATGTATCATAAACATTTTAAGCTCAAAGCTGTCATAGATGATTAAGTGTTCCATTATCTATGCTTTTCTTCTCCAAGTTCATCGTTTGATGTGAAACTTCTGTTCTGATGCGTTTTACTACAGCCTTGAGTGCTTGTTACTTCAGATTTGCAGTTTATCGACGCATTTCAGAATTGTGCCGAAACCTCTCGCACACCATTTATTTAGGAAACGAAGAATATTGCGGTCCATGCGGCGAAAAATGAATAATCTGTCGAGCAGTGTGCGACGCATGTTGTGGGGTGTACGGGAGCACCTGCTCATCAAAAGAGTAATATGAATGCACAGTGGGGTGGTGTGGGTTTAGCTTCACCAGCTGCCATCTGCTATCAATATCATTAGCATTCGCCATGACCAATTGTAATATTAGATTATTGAATACCCAGAGGGTGATGAATACAAGCACAAAATTCTGCATATCATTACGGCATGTGAAATATAGAGAAGGATCTGCTTGGGCTACAGCCTTTTACCTTTGAAATTTGACTCGTGTTGCATATGTTTTTAGTGCATGTCACAAATTAAGATTCAGGTTTCAGCTTTTCTGAACGGTTCATGTCATGTAAATATCAATTTCATCTCAGTGTTGTTATTGTTAACTAAAACTATTAAAAATACATAATTTTTGTAAATATTTAAATTTGGCGTATAACTTATAAAACAAGTTTAAGCTGGAGTAATAAAATTATATATATATATAAATTAAAATATAAATTATTATTTTAATATAAATTAAAATAAATAAAAGCTAAATAGAAATGTAAGATGTAAGTGTAAGTAAATGTAAGTTTTTACAAAAAGCAGATAACCAAAGTGCTAAAATTTAAAAAAATAAAAACTGAAAATATAAAAATAGTTAATGGAAAATATTAATAATAGTATTGTAGTATAAAAATAATACTAAAGTAACTGTTGGGAAGTGCAATTTAATTTATTTTTGATTATAATAAGATATTAAATATTAATACAAATATTAAGAACAAATTAAAATGAAAACTGAAACATAAAAATAAATTATATCAAAATAAACGTTATTTCAAAATATGAATATTAGTATTATAGTATATAAATAATACTAAAATAACTGCTGGGAAGTGCAAAGGGCAAAACAAACTGCAAATCAGAAAGTAAAGCGACAAATCGGATATTAAAAATATTTTTAATAATATAATCTTAAATATGAATATAAATATTAAGAAAAAATAATAAAAGGCAGATAACAAAATGACTAAAATGAAAATATAAAAATAAAAGTTAATTCAAAATATTAACAAAGGTATTAAAATATTAATACAAATAAATTTAAATTATAAATATATAAATAAAAGTTATTTCAAAGTACTAAAATTACAACAACAAAAAGAAATATAAAAAAAGATAACAAAATGACTAAAATTTAAATATAAAAATAAAAGTTAATTCAAAATATTAACAAAGGTATTAAAATATTAATACAAATATTAAGAAAAACTAACAAAAATGACAAAAGCAGATAACAAAATTACTAAAACTAAATTAAAATGAAAACTGAAAATATAAAAATAAATTAAAATTGTAAATATGACAATAAAAGTTATTTTAAAGTACTAAAATTACAAAAAAACCAAACAAACAAAAAAATTATATATATATATATATTAATAGTATTATGGTATGCACAAAATACTAAAATTACACTGCTATTAAAAATATTTATACATTTAATAAAATATCAAATATGAATATAAATATTAACAAAAACTAATAAAAATGACAAAAGCGCATAAAGAAATTCTAAAACAAGAGAACGAATGTAAAGTATAGTTCAGATGGTTTGATCTTTGAAGAATTTGATGAGAAATGTTTGACTTTTGATGACAGACGTGGCAAATCTGAGCAATTTTAGACATTTCTCAAACTCCAGATGAGTCATTTTCTCAGGAGACAAATCTGAGAAGATATTTGAGACGTCATTGGTAATTTATTTTACTCAGTTATTTGTAGGCCATATACAGTCTACAGTCTGTTTTTTCAGGTCAGATTAGCATTAACAAGACTGAATGGAAACATTTGACACATCTAGCGATGAAAACAACTCGACCACATGGCCTTTTCACATTGTGCCATCTGTCACCTGAATTCAACTCAGACCAAACGCTTCTCAGTAAGAGACTGAACCTCTTCCTGTCATGTAGAAGAGTTTGTGCTCGTCAGGCATGTCTGAAGATACACGATGGCTCTCGGCTCTCTAAGCTTTTAAAGAAAACATTTGACCAATCAGAGCAAGGTGTGCTCTGCAGACGATCTTTAATTCAGACATTATTCAGCTTTTGCATTAAATATGCAGCGCAAGCCATCTGTTCAGTGCTGGACGCCGCGTGGCCTATAGTGCAAAACACAAGGTGTTCTTCCTATTTTCCGTTTTTAAAGGTGCTTTTTTCTTTCTTTAGTGTGTAATGTTGCTGTTTCTTCTGGTTCTTCTCTGTATCAGTGTCAGTGTTTCTGAACTCCCTGAGGCGGGAACGAACACGTCACAATATTCCTCATTTAAATAATTAATACGCAGAATAAAGGGGCGGGGCCTGCTTGAGTTAGTTAGTAGTGTGTTGAAACTGGCAGTTATGGTAATGAGCGGGGCATTTCCCAAACACCCTGGAAGCGCTTGACCAATCATAACACATTACTCCAGCCGACCAATCAGAGCACAGTGTGCTTTTCAGACGGAGGGGCTTCATAGAGACAGGAACTAAACAGAGCGTTAGGGCGAAGAGAGGAGCCGCAACAATGGAGAATATGGGGAAATAATCAACATTCAAGCAGGAAAACCTGCTCTAGTAGAGCCTAGAAACAACATAAAGGTCATCTTTAAAGGAACACGCCGACTTTTTGGGACTTTAGCTTATTCACCGTATCCCCCAGAGTTAGATAAGTCCATTCATACCATTTTTATCTCCGTGCGTGCCATAACTCTGTCTGACGCACCCACCGCTAGCCTAGCTTAGCACAAGGACTGGAGGTAAACGGCTCCAGCTAGCCTACTGCTCAATAAGTGACAAAATAACGCCAACATTTTCCTATATATATGTTGTGATGTGTATGGTTACATCGTGTACTAAGACCGACGGAAAATTAAAAGTTGCAATTTTCTAGACCGATATGGCTAGGGACTATACTCTCATTCCTGCGTAATAATCCATGAACTTTGCTGCCGTACCATGGGTGCAGCGGCGCAATGATATTACGCAGTGTCTGAAAATAATCGTCAACATAACCAACGTGACAACCTGCTTGCACAGAGAGCGTGCTGGGGACTATTTTCAGGCACTGCGTAATATCATTGCGCCGCAGCACCCATGGACTTATCTAACTGTGGGGGATACAGTGAATAAGCTAAAGTCCCAAAAAGTCGGTGTGTTCCTTTAAAGAATATGAAAATGTTATCAATACAGTTTACCACATGTAATCTTACATCAAAGGAGCTGATTTACTGACTCATCTGCAATTAAACATTTTATTTTTCTCAAAAGTCTGGCCAAAAATGCAGGGTAGCATGATTATGCTGAAGATTTATCCTAATTCTAAGGCAGATTTGTATGCATCTTCTGTGGAGAAGCCAATCCCATGATGCACTGCAACAAGCGCAGCGAATACATTTAACCACAAGATGGCTTATTTTAAAGTAAGACACCAAAGACTATACATAAGAAGTCATAAATACTACACACTGCACCTTTAAAGGGACTTTGATATACATAGATGCCTCATTAGCGGCTGTTTAATTGATTCTTACTGTGAGTGACGACACTCTAACCATTGCAAGATGGCGGGCTCGCTGATGTGTCTGGAGCAGTCGAATGTGGCATCTACGTCATAGGTCGCGTTATTGAATTTGATTGTGCGGGTAAAAACGGGCTTGGGCAGGTGGAAAAATTTGGGCTGGTTTGGGGTCCGTTTGGTGGTTTTCAAACATCTAAATTGTATAGTCTAATTGGTTAATAACAAACTCAAGTGTGCATGTACTCCATAAAACCAGTCATCATGACATTACTAAACACACAGGCCCAGTGTAGAGTCAGCTGGCGTTGGTGTTGACATCGCCGACGAGCACGCACTTTTAGCCAATCAGCGATCAGCAGGCAGACGTGATCATTCATGACAGGTTTTTGGCGCGAACTTGTAGCTGGATATTCAAGTGATCGCTATGCCAAAGTGGCATAAATATACAGTAAGCTGTATCTACAGTAAAGAGTGGGAGAGTGACCCAACTCTCAAAACGTGGATTACACCTGTGACTCGAAGACTCAAATATAACTTACTCTAAGAGCACAGTTGAATGACTCGAATATATGATCCTGTCCACCATAGTTTTTTTTAAACTGCCTAGACTGCGCTCTACTCGTCCCGACAGCTGCTGAAAGAGGTTTGAATCAATGATTAATCCATTCTGACTGTGTTATATTCTGCGTTATGTTCTGTAAATACGTACTTCACAAAAGACGTAACGTTACTGTAGTTCTGACTTAAGTTAAAGTGCAACACAAAGATAAACGCGTTCTTGTTGTTGTACATTTTTTGTTGGATTATCGTACAGTATGCGTCAATGAATGAAATATTTTGGCTGTGGTGTGTGCATTAATGTGTGTGTAATGCCTGCTAATTACGTTGTTTATTCCGATCACTTATATTGGGCACTTTTTGCATTTAAATTAGTTTATTCTTACTGTTGACGTTTGAAAATGATGCATGTGTTTTTCCATGAGTTAAAGTCATCGGTTAATTTCGTTTCCACTTGGACATTTTAGTCATGCATGACTGTATTTGAATGCATTTGCCCTGTTTTGATCCGTATTCCTGGGAAATTGATTTATTTTTATTTTGTCATTATTTTGTTTAAAAATGGTGGTTATCAACCTTGATTGACATGGCAATAAAATATCACATTATTTTGGCAGTTCAAATTTTGGGTGTTTTTTTCTTGGATTGGGCGGGTTTTAGTGAGCTTTTGGCCTGGAAATCGTCAACCCAATCTGGCAACACTTGCTGTGTTTCCCAAAAGTATCTTAAGAAATGATGCTTTAAAAATGCAGCCCAGAACAATGCTCATCAGAAGACAGAAAAACATAATATGTTTGAGTTATTTCACAATAAACAAATAGAAATTGTAGCCTACAATTACACTCTTTAAATCTAATGTTAAAAGTTGATATTGATCATGTTCTAATCTGTAACTAATGTTAATATAAATCATACACTGTCAGAATAAAAATGTTGCATTTTATGGGTGCAACGTCCTGTCACTGACGGTCCCTTGTGAAAATGAACCATGGTTTATTTTTTACTACAGTGACCATAGTTCAACTAGTATTTGTAGATTCCCATGGTTACCCCTACAAGTAAACATGTTTTAACCATGTATAAACAAAGATACACTCACCTAAAGGATTATTAGGAACACCATACTAATACTGTGTTTGACCCCCTTTCGCCTTCAGAACTGCCTTAATTCTACGTGGCATTGATTCAACAAGGTGCTGAAAGCATTCTTTAGAAATGTTGGCCCATATTGATAGGATAGCATCTTGCAGTTGATGGAGATTTGTGGGATGCACATCCAGGGCACGAAGCTCCCGTTCCACCACATCCCAAAGATGCTCTATTGGGTTGAGATCTGGTGACTGTGGGGGCCATTTTAGTACAGTGAACTCATTGTCATGTTCAAGAAACCAATTTGAAATGATTCAAGCTTTGTGACATGGTGCATTATCCTGCTGGAAGTAGCCATCAGAGGATGGGTACATGGTGGTCATAAAGGGATGGACATGGTCAGAAACAATGCTCAGGTAGGCCGTGGCATTTAAACAATGCCCAATTGGCACTAAGGGGCCTAAAGTGTGCCAAGAAAACATCCCCCACACCATTACACCACCACCACCAGCCTGCACAGTGGTAACAAGGCATGATGGATCCATGTTCTCATTCTGTTTACGCCAAATTCTGACTCTACCATCTGAATGTCTCAACAGAAATCGAGACTCATCAGACCAGGCAACATTTTTCCAGTCTTCAACTGTCCAATTTTGGTGAGCTCGTGCAAATTGTAGCCTCTTTTTCCTATTTGTAGTGGAGATTAGTGGTACCCGGTGGGGTCTTCTGCTGTTGTAGCCCATCCGCCTCAAGGTTGTGCGTGTTGTGGCTTCACAAATGCTTTGCTGCATACCTCGGTTGTAACGAGTGGTTATTTCAGTCAAAGTTGCTCTTCTATCAGCTTGAATCAGTCGGCCCATTCTCCTCTGACCTCTAGCATCAACAAGGCATTTTCGCCCACAGGACTGCCGCATACTGGATGTTTTTCCCTTTTCACACCATTCTTTGTAAACTCTAGAAATGGTTGTGCGTGAAAATCCCAGTAACTGAGCAGATTGTGAAATACTCAGACCAACAACCATGCCACACTCAAAATTGCTTAAATCACCTTTCTTTCCCATTCTGACATTCAGTTTGGAGTTCAGGAGATTGTCTTGACCAGGACCACACCCCTAAATGCATTGAAGCAACTGCCATGTGATTGGTTGATTAGATAATTGCATTAATGAGAAATTGAACAGGTGTTCCTAATAATCCTTTAGGTGAGTGTATGATCTAATAAGTTGCAATTAAGCCATATTGAATGTTAAAATACCTTTCAAATATAATGTTAATTTTACTCTTAGTAATTTTAATAATTTAATCAATGTAATAATTTAAAAGTTCAGTTTAGAAGTATCGATATCGGTGATACCTGCCTTGAAAGTATCGGTATCGTATCGAAAACAAAATAAGTGGTATCGCCCATCCCTAATTGTAACTTGTAACTGTAATTCCCACTCCTGTCCACTTGGTGGCGAGTGCGCTCTTGCTGACTATCAAGTTAATAGTCAACGAATGGCTTAAATTTGTTTTATTGACGTCTTTCTGCGGTTGAAACACTGATTGAGCGATTACATGAGAGCCATGATACGGATTTTTTGGAAATACATGGACTGTATTTTTCAACATATTTTCTGTTGTTTATTTCGTTCTGTAACGTAATCGCGTGAACCGAGGCGCTACAGTGATCTCTCGCGCGACATTAAAGAGCGCCAAAACGGTATATATCGTTTGAATTGTGTGATCAAATGGACAGCATTTCAAAGCCAAGGCTTTGTTTCATATCAGAAGTAACAAAGCATAAAGGTTATTGGGATTTATTGAACACAAATTCATGATGAAACCTGAAAAGTGACTTTCTCTTCATAAATGAATAGACTAAATGCTTGCTTGTCCTGTAAATTTGTGAATAAACACAATCAGAGCCTTTTAAATGGCTTGTTATCATTAAAATATAAAAATGACGGGTAATAATGGATTATGATGGAATTTTTACGACCTTTTCTGTTAAAAAATGCGGACGTCTAACGCGTATACATATCTGTGCAAAACACTAGACAAAACCATTGTTTGTTTTTTTTCAGGCACTGGTCAATTTTGAGATTTTGGCCTATTTTGTTTACGTAACCTAGTGGACTACTGAAAAGAAATCACCGTAAACGCACATTTAAGTGTTTGTTGTATTTTATTGTTGAGTTCCAATTAAAGGCACAGTATGTAATTTTTCACCGCTAGAGGTCACTTATTCAAAACAAAAACTGGATTTGGTCTTTTGTTCTGCCGCAGACGAGCGCTTCCGCTTCTTCCGCTCATGCGTATGTGTAGTAACACGGCGCTGATTTATCATATTACACACATTATTTGAGTGTGTTAAAGTTATGTTATAATGCTACTCTGTGCGTTCGCTCGGCGCTACTATGAGACACTTGTTCACACTGCAGTGGATCGATATTAGGCATGGTAAAACATGGTACTCGCGGTAAATCAAGAACACCAGATTTAAACAATAAGACTGTGTTGAGCTGTACAACAATGATTAGATTTCTGGGCTGAAACCTTTTTAACGCTATGTCATTTTTAAGTGTTTACCTTAAGGTGTAATTTAACGTTAATACATGTTTTCTCTAAAATATCTTAGTTAAGTATGCCTTTTGTAAGTCAAACCTCTCGTGAGGTTTGTCTGGACCACTCTTAGTTATACCTTATCACTGCTGACGGCGTCTTTACATCTCAGTCTATAGCCTACCAATATAATTCTGCTAACTGAAGTGTTTTCATGCAAAGAATACAATTGTCATTAAACTGATGTTTGTTAGCTTTTTAATTATATTATCCAAAGGTACATCCAAACTATTATATAGTCTATTTAAAGGGAATGATTGTGGAGGGGAGTTTGGTCAAACTATGGCAGCGATACAGCGAATGCTAAATCAAAGACGGCGCCGTCCGCGGAGCCATTTAGTGTATGTGCATGCAAATTCATCAGCAAATTCATCAGCTTTTAGATCTTGTTGTTCCGACTTTGTCAAGACAAACTCGACGGAGCTAACCCATCAGCCCTGAAATTCAGCTGCTGCCGGCTCCTCTTTCATTCTTTTTTCTCCGCTGTAGCTGTTGATTGTTTCGCGTGTTGCGCTTTTATTGAGTAGGTCATCCAATAACAGAAATTAGTGATTTACACCAATAATGTGATGCAAGCAATTAACCCTGCTTGTGGAGTAAATGAAGACTATGGCAAAATATATTATGATAATATAAATGGCATACTGCCAGTCATGATACGTTTGGGCATGAGAGGTTGCGGGTTCGCACAATCATTTCAAAATTATATAAAATATCCACGGTTGGATTTAGTTTGCAATTCGGATTATATTTATAAGATCTCACAAGTCCTGATAAATGCAATTTCAACTATTTCTGAAGGGCTTCTATTATGAAGAACACCGCTTTCTCACGTAACGCAGTTAAACAGCCCCTGCATGAAGTGAATAATTGATTTTTGAGCCATTGATAAACCAATTCAGCACCGCCGCCACGGACAGCACCGGCTAACGTCGCACTTAACAAGGTATACCTTAAGCAACCTCCTAAGATATAGTTCGGGGAACACGCCTAGAAATAGTATACCTAAGTTAAGTTATACCTTTAGAGTCTTAGTGTCCATGAATGATCCAAACAGTTGCTCACCTGTCTAATAAATATATTAAAGCATCTTTTGTGTTTCCATGGTTTCTACAAAATAAAACTGAGGGTGTGGTGTCAATGATAGGCGACGCACGGTCCGTGACCTGTTCTAAATTGCTTATTTCTCTGGATTTAAACATTCTTGGAAACATTTGGGATAGTGTAAGTACACTATCAAAGTGGTTTTTGGATGTTTTAATCCAAAAATCTTACATATTGTGCCTTTTAAATGTTGTTTTCTCAAAATGACAACTTCAGCAGCTTTACATACAGTTTTGTTCCTATCAATACAGAGGGGTTTGTTCATAATTTGCTTGATTTATATATTTATTTTATTCCTAAAAATAAGATTTTTTTTTCCCTGTTTTATGAAATGATTGAAAGAGAAATCAAAAATCTCCTCTGTGTCAACAAGAATTTTGAACCTGGCTTTATCTAATTTTAATATTCCTGTTCTAGGAATGTATGCAAATCGGCGCGTATTTAATTAGATTATGCCTAATTTGCATATTTAAACAGAAAACAAAAAATAATGGTGATATCTATGCATTAAAATGTTACCCTGTTCACCTGTAGGGTCTTGCCTTAATTTATGCAGTTTTAAATGAATTTGTTCAATAGCAAAATTATAAAATTCTCAATTTAACCTAATATTTATTCTTATGCTCGGCCGTCCAGTCATTGCTTAGGCAGTACAAACAGGTAATTTCAGCTGTGTTATAATATTTATTATTTTGATGATCTCCTTTAGACATTCTGTTGACTCTAAATAACTACTAGCAGTCATTAGAGTATTAGTAGACTGCTTAAATGCACTTTATTTTGATGCTCCTCAACAGACATACTGACTATAAGTAACCCGAACCCTAACAGTCTACTAATACTCTGAGAGCTAGTTGACAAGTAGGTGCAACGTTACAGAATGTCTAAAGGGGACCATCAAAATAAGTGCAACCATATTTTTTTTCAGCATAGCCTCGTTATGTGAACTTCGCCCTGTTGAGCCTTTGTCAGTCATGGTGCCATTCTTAATACAGATATATTTGTCAAGTGCAGCACCCCTCAAAACCACAGGTGTATCACTGCAAAATTGACAGTTTGAGGCTTTCATTCGGAGGGGCTGGAAAGCAGTCGCTCTGATGGTTCTCAGGAAGTCGGTCTGTAACACCCTCTGAACATCTGAAGAGCTGGTGTGGTGGTTGAACAGTAGATGAAGTCTCGTGATGTCAACAGGACACACAGTGACCTTTAGAGAGAGCAGACGCTGATGGGTTTCTTTTGCATTGCAGATGGTGAAATTCTCGATTTTTCTTTTGCGTGTGTGTATTTACTGAGCTTAACGAGTGCATACTAGAGTTCCTGGAAGAAGAAAGCATCTGCCACTCGAGTTAACGCCACTTGAATTTCAATGTGTCGTCGGAACGCTGAAAAAACAGGCCAAAATATTTGATGTCTTCACAAATATGTCTTCAATATCTTTTAGAAGCAGCACTAAGTTGATTTACATTGCACATGTGCCATAAAATTATGATCGGTTGTAGAGTTTTTACACTGTTAACCCCAAATCGATATATGTGTGTGTGTGTGTGTGTGTTTTAATTAATTTTTAATTCAGTTCCAGTTAGTTATTTTAGTTTGAAAGTTTGATGACAAAACTTTCACGTTGGCCTGGCAAAGCCAGGTCTAAAAGTTTAAAATAACTTTGAAAAGCCTGAAGTTTGAAGGTTTTACTCAGAGAAAGTCAAAAAAAAGTGTTATTCGTTTAGTATCCCATTTCACAGAGAGTTTGTTTCTGTATTGTTTCTATATAAAAATGCAGATACAATGTGAAGTATTTGCTCTGGCTCTTGTTTGAAATGATTTTGTTCTGTTATTATGCTTGTTGTCATCTGTTGACGTTGTACAAGCAGAATGTGGCTTTTGGTTAGTGTTGTATAATATTGCTTGGCATGTTAATTGTATGTTTTAACATGTTGTTAACATGAATTAACATGTTGCTAGAATGTTTTATCACATTACTAGCATGTTTTATCATGTTGCTATGATCCTAGCATGTTTTAACACATTCCTAGCATTATCCGAACATGTTTTAACATTTTCTAGCATGTTGTAGCATATTGCTAGCATATGGGTTGATAGAAAGATAGATGTGTCAAGCATAAAATAATGTTGCTAGCATGTTTCATCACATTGCTAGCATGCGTTAACATTTTCTAGCATGTTTTAGCATATTGCTAGCATATTGGTTGATAGATAGATAGATGTGTTAAGCATGAATTAACGTTGCTAGCATGTTTCATCACATTGCTAGCATGCATTAACATTTTGCTAGCATGTTTTAACATTTTTAGCATGAATTAGCATTATGAAAGCCTGTTACCATGGCCGTTTCTCAATGTGCGTTCTTGTCCCAATGGGCTATCTTAAATAGTGAAATAACATTCCTTTCTTGATGTGCGTTGTTCACTCTCTTGACTTGATATTTGAAGGAAAAATACAATCGTGGAAGTTTCGAACATGCTGATTTGTCTGCAGTGAAGATGCACGTACTTGGTGTGTGTGTGTGACCACCGATCGGACCGGCCAAGTAATAAAAAATAACATTGCAATTAATTGCGGGTGGATGAGAGATAAATCATTGTGTTTGTTTGATAAAGACATTTGTCGAGCCCTGTGGGCGAATCATTCCGGTTGCCGTTTCTCCACGCATTTTCAAAACAATTCCCCACGTGTACTGACGGGGAGCCGAAGCTCATTATAATATGCAAAACTGTTATCCAATCATAGCAGTGGGCGTTCATAGCATGCGGCACGCCCATAAAAAAACAAGCGTTTCAAGAGCTGGGCTCAAAACCAGGGCCGTTTCTCAATGTGCGTTCATGTCTGTACTTGTGTTCTCGTGGACTTGTGAATCGTCATTGGCCGCTGCCCAAGTACTTAATTCAAAGTTCACATCTCGCCAAGTACAGTTCAAATCCCTGGATGTGTCCTTGATCTGCCCCTTTTATCAAGGATGCATCGAGAGGTGACTTGAGCGGACTTCAGACAGACCGGTATCCCAGAATGCATCTCGCACCGACCAACAAGCATCAATAGCGGATGAGAAACTCAGCGTAATTTAAAAATACTACTGTTAATGCGTCACGAATAGTAGTTTTAAGACTTTTTCAGGCGAGAATGTACTTGTTTAAAGCACTGGGGTTTATTTATAAAGACAGCGCCTATTTGAAAATTGTATGTGGCGATTTCGGAGTTGTGAGATCCAGTCGATCAGCAGGCGCTCAGCTCTCGTTAACCCCGGCGACAGCAGCCTTTCCTCGGCTGCCGCTGGCTCTGATGTCTCTAGTGGTTACACATGAGAGATAATTCGTCTTGTGTAGATCTAACGGCCGATCTTTGGTCTCATGAATCTATAATTTGTTCCCTGGCAAATCGTTTTGGCTGAGGGCAAAGTGAAGTTGCATAACTTTATATTTTTAGGCTATTTAACTTTACCGTTGTAGCCTACTAGCGCTGAATTTGTATGTTTGACTGAATTGTTTGCTTTATTTCTTGTATAGCTTCTTATACCTTATACTTTTATAATGGCTATTATTATACATAAACTGACATTTACCAAAAAGAGGCTGGGTTGTGTTTTATGTCGTATTTAATTTTATTACAGTGATAATATGCACACTTATTGTCTAAACCACATATTAATATGTTTAATATTTTTTTAATGTAAACGAAAAGAGGCCGGGTTGTGTTTTATATTTCATTTTGTTATTAAAATATACATTATACATTATTATACGCGTTGCCTGAACCACATTTGTTTGGCTATTATGTTTATGAATTATGTTTATATTTTTAAATGAAAACGAAAAGAGGCAGAGTGGTGTTTTATGACATATTTTGTTTATTGTAGCCTAAAATATACATACAGAGTAGGGTTGTGCGATATTGAAGAAAAATGCGATATGCAAAACCTTGTTAAATAATGCGATATTCGATATGCTTTAAGTGTGTAAAATCTATTTAAATTATATAAAAAAAAATATTTAAAAACTGAGAATGATACCATTTATGGTTTTGCAACTTCTGAAAGTGACCAGCAGTGTCTTAGCAAAAATTAATGTCACAAATCTGACAATATAATTTTTTAACATCAACGTAAACAAACAAAAAATGTAATGCCGATATTTAAATACTGGCCTGACTTGGTAACAGTTATATCAACCTAAAACTTAACATCAAGAACATCCAGATAAACAAAGACACCTGAATTTTTGTTATTTTAATTTATCTTTGTTATTAAAAATAAGAACTAAAAACAGTAGTCTTCACATGAATTAAATATACACTGATACATAATAAAGCTACAAAGGTTATTCAGAGTGATGTCCTCTCTCTTTTGTTGTTTGACGGACAGCGGCAGGTTTACTGTACTAGCAGGCTGGCACTTTAAGACCGGATCCTGTTGACACGCATTCGGTTTCTTTCCCCAACTGATATCGTTCACTTAAAGCATAACCGACTGTGTTTACATCAGTACTCGTCAAGACAGCCATTTTGACATAACTGTGTGTGTATTTGACAGTTCGAGTGTGTAACAAGGCACGAAACAGAACTGAAGGGATCACACGCTTTCAGAGCGGCGGCTTGTGCGCACGTTTCGGTGTGTGTCAGACAGCGCGAGACTGCAAGGAGTTGTTTTTCGCAAGTTATTGCGTTTAATAACTCTTTTTAACGTCAAGCAAGTCACATGAGTAACAGTCGTGCGCCCAGTCTATTCTCTGCTATATGCGTCGACCTAAAACATACACTTTTCACAATGTTGAAGAAGCCTATTAAAATCATTCAGATATTGCGTGCCATTGCGATATGTACATTTGCGATATTTTGATAATTTCGATATATTGTGCAGCCCTAATACAGAGATAACCGGAGTGAGAGCGAGCTGAGTGACGCTATCAAGAACGCTGTTGTTCCATAGAGTACCGGACTTGTGTCCTCCCGTCCTCTGGAGTTCATTCTCCTAGTGTTGCACGATATACCGGTACTAGAAAAGGATCGCGATACCCTGCTATTAAAAACGGTACGATAGGAAATTGTATTAGTACTGGTACTTTAAGAATGACAGTACTCTAAGTGGATGTGTGACAGCAGGAGTCAGGACGTGAGTGCAGAGCTGTGTTTACGTTCACTAAACAATAGAAGCAGAACAGTCAAATATATACGCGCAGCGCATGACAACGAAAGCAACAGAAACATGCATGCATGAGAAAATAAAGTGCAACGCGGGACGTGCTCGCGCTGCCGGACTCTGACCTGAAGCATGCGCACGCCTTTCACTCAGACAGCATTCGATCGCGACGTCAGTTTCACAGATTATTGGGTTTGAATGGTCAAAAATATGTAAAAATGCACGTCCTGGCGAGTACATCAAACAACAAAACAAAATAGAAAATCACCCCATGCTTGACTGAATAACTTTAAAGGGGTCATGAACTGCTTTGTTTTATGATGTTTCCTGGGGTGCACTTACAATGTTAGAATACTTTTTACATAAAAAAATTTCATAATTTACAAATAAAATTGTACATAATTTTCCTACCCTGATTTTAGCCCTCTGGTTTGAATGCTCTGTTTTAAGGGGTGTGTCCGCTGGGAGACTTCAGTGTAAACACCCACTGCTGTGATTGGCTAACGTCTTTCCATTTGAAATAGCTAAGTATTCCTCTCTCTTTTAGCGTGTTTTTACTATTACAGCTCTCATGGTTAACTAATCGTGAAAAGTGTTGCATTACATTTAGATCTATGGCATTATATTCAGTCTATGGCATTATATTAAGATTGTGGCATTATATTCAGATCTGTGGCATTATATTAAGATTGTGGCATTATATTCAGATCTGTGGCATTATATTAAGATTGTGGCATTATATTCAGATCTGTGGCATTATATTAAGATTGTGGCATTATATTAAGATCGTGGCATGAAGGGTTGCAGTGATGATCATTGTAGCCGATCACACACATGCTGAGCGCATGAAAGCAGCGATCTCGTCATTGCAACTCAGTTTCTGTACACTAACGAATGCTTTCATCTTCACTAACAGTGCAAACGGGATATAGTTAAGAGATTCGTTGAATAAAACGGGAGTCACTGATAAACGCGTCACTGATAAACTCTGTTTGATTGACAGCTTCAGCGCGCGCTGCTCAAACGATTGCAAAGGGAGCTTTCTTTGAGCGCTTTCCTTATAGAATTTAATCATAGTTAAATAACAGATTATTTTCATCCTACTAAGAGAAACAACGCAAGTTGATGTTTAGTCACTGGTTTGATTTACTGACACACAGACAAAGAACATCAGACTACATGAATCATGACATTTCAGATCAGGCAGAATGAACACAGTTACTCATATGTTGCATTACTGTTGAACCCAGTCACTGCACAATATTTTGTAATCCTCAACGGCATGTTTATTGCTTTGTAGCTCGATGGTTTAACACTAGGCCTATGTTACATGCGTGAATCGGTGGGCGGGGCTAAACAGGCAGTGATGAAGTAGGCGTTGATCTTCTTCTGCTGAGGCGGTGCTTGCCTCCCTTTGACGTCATAGATAGTCGAAAAACCTGTCGTTTGCTGGGCCTGGTGTCAATAAAAGCTTTTCTTTGACTAACAAGGAAGTTTTCAGTTCTGAAACATACAGGATATTCTTATATTATCATGACCTTTTATATATCAAAAGCTCAAGGAAAATTTGATTTCTCATGACCCCTTTAATATATTTATTAAGAATCAGTGTGTAGGTAATTTATAGAGTGAAGACTATGCAGGTATTTTTTTATACATTTTATTATTTAATTTATTTCTTGAATGCTCCTGTTAAATAGACCTACTGTAGCTGAAAATAAAGCACTGTTTTTGTCATATTGTTTTTAATGTACATTTTTGCTTATTTTTTAAAAACAAAGATAAAATAAAATTAAATATCTATATCGTAATTATAAAATCTCATTTAAAAAAATATTAAATTACTTGTATCATGAAATAAGATTTTGGTCATCCCAACCTGTTAGAATAGTGAAAGGTTAATGTTAACATGATTGATGATAATGTGATTGTAGCGAACATCTCTGTAAGGATGTTCACACTGGCATCTAGTTATTATTATATTAATATTTTTAAATAAAGAGGAGGGAATGGTCAAAAAGCAGGGCAGGAACATGCTGGCCAAGTGAGTTTTTAGTAAAAAAATAAATAAATAAAATAAAACAATTAGGGATGTAACGATTCAGTCAGAGTCGGTTGAAAATCGTTACAATCGGTCAAGTCGGTTGAGATGTTAAACGAATCGCGATACACGTTTTTGGGACACTGAAACCCTAAACTGTGACCTCACTTTACAGGCACGATAGCAACGAGCAAGTACGGACTGTGCATGCACACTGGTGCGAAGAAGAGTGAAATAAACAAATGTTTTCAGTTCATTCATATGGAAGTTGGGCGTGTGCACGCGCCGTCAAACAGAAGCATGGTGACGGCAAGCACGTAGTTTACGTTGACTCATTCAAATCGGAGATGGGGCGGCATTTTGACTTTCCGACGACTAATAATCATCCCAGTGAGAGGCTCCAGTCACCTCCGTCTGCATGTAAAAAGATAATAGGCCAAACCACACTGACCGGCGGATTTGCAGCCCCACTCGCGGCGTCGAGGGCGATTGCCACGGAGATCACAAGGTGTTTTCACAGCAAAAGATACAAGGCTGTTTTCTGCCGTTGTAAATGAATTCCAGGCCCTTCCTCATCAAGAGAAAGACCAGCGCGAGGATGTGTTCACAGACTGACGGAGAAATCTGTGCTGTCGCAGAACCAGGTGTTGTATTTATTTTACTATCTCTTTCTCTAAATGTGTACATGGATTTTTTTTTTCAATAATTCGTTGATTATGGCATATTTATCTAAATGTTTTCTGTTTTTCTAACTCTTGCAAGTGTAATGATACAAATTATAATTGAAACCTTTATAACAGTGTGAAACCCCTGTCACTGTTGAACTTAAACTTGACCTAGTGTTTTTATTTCTGCTCTTCCTCAGTGCAGGACGAGGGTGAAGAAGCTGAAACAACCTCCTCCCAAGAAAACACCACTGGAAGATCTCCTTGAATTTGTTTTAAAATTTCAATTGAGTTATTATTTGACATCAAATATATATTTACATTTTACAAAGAAATATGCAGAATTTTGTCTGAGAAATAAAAGGACACTTTTATTTTATAATTTGTCTTAATCTCATTTTGTTAAAAAAATCCTGATAAAATCGTATCGTGAGTTGAGTGAATCGTTACATCCCTAAAAACAATGAATAGCAGGGATGCAACGATACAGTTAGTCCACGGTTCAATACATACCTCGTTTTTTTAACCACGGTTGGGTTCTGATGGCTTGTCACATCAGTGTTTTTTGTTCATCTATTCTTCGGCGACAGGAACAGCAAGAGGTTAGAGAGAAAAAAAAAATTTTTTTATTGCAATACTCTCTTTATTTTACTTAAAAGAAAAAAACCCTTGTACACGTTCCTAGTGTCTTGTATAATATAAAATAAATATATATAAAGATTAACACTGGCAGCTCAGAGCTGTACAGCAGCATTCAAGTATGAAATTGAATGAATGAATGTAAAAATAAAACACTACGTAGACTTCACAATCAAATAAACATTGATTCTTATTAAAGCTACTGTATTAAAGTTTTCCAGTCAAGAGCAGTGAGTGATTTTCTCTGTCTTTTGCTGTTTTATTAACATTGAAGGTAGCCTGACGTCGTCATACTCAATTCTAGTCAGAATATGAGTCTGATACTGCTCCATTGGGCTGTGATTATGGGGTGTTTCAACTGAGCCAGGAAGAAAATGCCTCTGCACTCAATTGGATAGACCTACAACCAATCAGAGCAACGGAGTGAGTGATGTACGTTGAGCGACACATAGTAGTAGTGGGAAGTTCGGATCGTTTTACGGACTCGGATCTTTGAATCTCGTTCAGCAAAATGACAAAAGTCATTTCGTTTATTTCAGCAGAATACAATTAAAATGTCACGTTAAATTCCCCAACACATCTAGTACTCATGCAAACGTTGATCACATTTGGAATAAAAAATAAATTATAAGCTAATGCAGCCAAGGCCAAACTTTAAGAAAGAAACGATTCATTAATTGCTTAGCTGGGTCTTCAGGCTATGCAGTCTGTTAGTTAACCTCACCTCCGAATCCCAGTCGTTCGTTCCCCGGAAAGAGTACACCTCTCCTGTCTTCGGGTTCGAGTCGTTAGTTCCGTCATCAGTGTCTGATCTGGGCCGTGACAGCCCCATATGCAATGCATGCAGTCCCGAAAACAGAATTGATTAGTTCACCTCTCGAGTCTTCGGGTTCGAGTCATTCGTTCACCAACTCACAGCCCCATCGGCTGAATGCAGAAGATCCTGTACAGAACCGATGGCATGTAGTGCATGCACAGTCAACACAAAATGAACAAATCGCTCTCTGAGACAACTCGTTGTTCCTGAGTCATATTTAAGATAAGTTAAAAAAGAACGAATCGTTCATGAACGACACATCACTAACGCATAGTTGTCAACAGAACTCAACTGCACGCACGCTGGAAGAAGATGAGTGTAAACGATCTTTGCCGGTGTTGTAAAAATAATTTAAGGATACACGGAGTACTTGCCAACATGATCATCACTTTTATGAATGCATATACGAACAAGTTCTCCGTTTAGGATTAGAACGAATTCAACCCAATCGCTCTTTGATGACGTGGACAATTACATTACTGTTGATCATCTGTCAATCATCGTATAAAGCCCGCCCTGACAATTTGATTGGTCCGAACAGCTCCTGTTCGAGCATAGTTAGGCCCTGTCCCAAATGGCACCCTAAACCCTCGCGGTCTTCCTACGAGTCCGCACTTTCATGACGTAACGCCGCTTTGACTGTCGGGAAGAAGTCCGCTGCGGAACCTGCACCAGTGCGGGCTCGGCAGAAGTGCGCATCGAGGGCGCATATCGACCGCAAAGGGGGTGCTTGCAAGCACCCTACTGAGACCTAAAATGACAAATGGGACACTCTACGGTCTCGTGGACTTAACGGACACATGCACGTGGCAGCCATTGTAAGTTCACAAGACCGAAAGTGCATATGAAGTGTGCCATTTGGGACAGGACCTTACTTCATAACGAATCAAGTCCAGACCGAACTTGCCGACCTCAAATGTTGTGGGCGGGGCTAAGTTCGGCTGGCTACATTGAAGGGATAGTTCACTCATTATTTATTAGTTTTTCATTTTGAGGTGAATTGTCCCTTTAAGGACAAGCGGTACACACGCCGATTTTACTTTCACTTTAAACATAACTGACTGTGTTTATGTAAACACTAAACACCCCCTAACTTTAGTGCATAGTGATTGGATATTTACTCATATCAACGCGTAGACTCACGGGCACACTCAAACAGAGGCAATTCAGGGAGAAATAAAATTAAATGCAAAACCGGAAAAAAACACTATTCACAAGCGCGTATTGAACCGTGAATGTCGTACTGAACGGTTCAATATTATATTGAGAATTGTGGCATCCCTAATGAATAGTATTTTCTGTCATATTTAATTACTTGTACTGTTTTTTGCCGTGGTTTCGATTCAGTATCGGTATTGAGGTATTTTAGTATCGTATCGAAATCATAATTTTCGGACGGACGGACGGATATATTGCATGTGAATGGGGTCAAACTCTATGAGAGTAAAAAAACATACACATACGAATCCATATTAAACCCTGCGGCTCGTGACGACACATTGATCTCTTAAGACACGAAACGACCAGTTTGTGCGAGAAACCGAACAGCATTTATATAATTTTTTACCTCAAATACAACACTATGTCCAACAGCCTTGATGCCCGCGCATCACTTCCGGTAAGGGAGGTCAATGTACACGATGTAAACTACGGCAGATCGTGTAGAGACCTCACATATTGGAAGTGATGTCTGTACACGTAAACGACACCAGATCGTGTACATTGACCTCCCTTACCGGAAGTGATGCGCGGGCATCAAGGCTGTTGGACATAGTGTTGTATTTGAGGTAAAAAATTATATAAATGCTGTTCGGTTTCTCGCACAAACCGATTGTTTCGTGTCTTAAGACATCAATGTGTCGTCACGAGCCGCAGGGTTTAATATGGATTCGTATGTGTATGTTTTTTTACTCTCATAGAGTTTGACCCCATTCACATGCATTATACGACGGTTGGAGTTAAACATCTTCATTTGTGTTCTACTGAAGAAACAAAGACACCTACATCTCGGATGCCCTGGGGGTAAGCAGATAAACGTCACATTTACATTTTTGGGTGAACTATCCCTTTAAATATCTGCTAGAGGTTAATTTGCTCCACTGTTAGCATATGGGTGGGTTTGATGGGTGATCCTTCTCTCAGGTCCTCCATCATTACATGTTACAGGTGGATTGTTTTCTCAGGAACTATTCCCGTATTTGACAGCGCGTCTGAATCCAAGGCTGAGGGTTTTTTATGTAGCGCCGACTTCTCGTTGAAATAATTTATGTGGATCGCACAGATGTTGTTCAGATCCTTGTTTTTTTCCACTCAATTACAGAATCCATCTTGCTGTTTTAATTATCCTATGAAAAGCCCATCTTCCTCTCCCACTCCTCTTTTTAAGCTCATATTAAGTCCCCCTGTATGGTCTGGAACTATTTCAATGTGCCATCTCCATCTTTGCGTCTTCTCTCCCATAGTATTGTGCATTGTTTGTGTTGGCACCTGGGGTTTATCAAGGGGTTTGATGGAAGCGCTTTGTCGCCGATTCTTGGATGATGCTCAGCTGAACCGAAAGCAAATCCATCATGTTATGTTTTACTTAAAAGTCAACATGAAATCAAAATTGCCCATATTTACTTTCATAATGCACGCTCCTGGTCCTCACATTATTTGCTATTAATGACTTTCATTGTCTTCTGTCCACCTGTCATATCCAATTCCCCTCGGACTCAAAAATGATTCGGTGCATGTTTAGAAATCTTGCAAAATTGCATTGTGATGTACACCATGTAAACATGACAATTAATGTATTTTGTATTTATATAGTACATATAATATTGAGTAACAGAAGGTATAAGTGGTTATTATATTTCACTATGATTGTAGGCTACTTTTTATTCAGTTCACTCCAAGTGTTTATTATTAGATATGATCACAATAACAGCTACCTCTTAGGGATAAAATCTTGCAATATTTATTTCTAAAGCTACTTTTTTGTAATGGTTCTCTCATTTAAAACAATAATGACTTTAAGTTATCTTTTGGGGGTAATTTGAGGTGCGATTAAATTTTAATTTGTGATTAATTCAATTAGAGTTCAAATTTGAATCGCTTATACACTACCAGTCAAAAGTTTGGAATTACCATTTTGATTGTTTTTGAAAGAAGTCTCTTCTGCTCACCAAGGCTGCATTTATGTTATTAAAAAATACAAAAAAAGCTGTAATATTGTGAAATATTACTCCAGTGTAAATCAGCTGTTTTCTATGTGAATATATAGTAAAGTGTGATTTATTCCTGTGATCAAAGCTGAATTTATCATCATTACTCCAGTCTTCAGTGTCACATGACCCTTCAGAAATCACTCTCATATGAGGATTTGATGATCGACAAACATTTATTAATGTAAAACATTTTTTTTTAGGATTCTTTGATGAATAGAAAGTTCAAAAGAACAGTAATTATCTGAAATGGAAAGCTTTTGTAACATTATACTACCGGTCAAAAGTTTTGGGTTTGTAAGATTTTTTTTTTGGGGGGGGGGGAAGAACTTAAAGAAATTAATACATTTATTAATCAAGGATGCATTCAATTAATTAAGTTACAGTGAAGACATTTATAATGTTGCAAAAGCTTTATATTTCAGAGAAATGCTGTTCTTTCGAACTTTCTATTCATTTAATAATCCTGAAAAATAATTGTACACAACTGTGTTTAACACTGATAATAATCATAAATGTTTGTTGATCATCAAATCCTCATATGAGAGTGATTTGTGAAGGGTCATGTGACACTGAAGACTGGAGTAATGATGATAAATTCAGCTTTGATCACAGGAATAAATTGCATTTTAAAATATATTCAAATAGAACTAAGTTATTTTAAATTGTAAAAATATTTCACAATAATACTGTTTTTCCTGTATTTTGGATCAAATAAATGCAGCCTTGGTGAGCGGAAGAGACTTCTTTCAAAAACAAACAAAATAGTACAGTTTCCAAACTTTTGACTGGTAGTGTATATATATATATATATATATATTACTTTATTTTATTTATATTTTATTTTATCAGTTAATCATGGCATGGCTTTTTTTTTTCTTCGTTTTCCAAATAGAAGTGTGTATATTAAATAAAGTGTGTATGTATGTATATATTATATAGATATATACTTTATTTCATTTTATTTATTTATATTTTATTTTATAGTTATTTTTATTTACTTTTGTTATTTTTATTTTATTTATATTTTATTTGATCAGTTAATCATGGCAACATTTGTTTTTCCATTTCCATAGTTTTTTTTCCAATTTCCATAAATATAATTTATATTTCATGTTTCATTTTATTTGTTTACTTTATTTATTTATTTTTATTTATTTATATTAAAATGTTATATTTAATTTTATTTATTTATTTAATATTTATTTTATTTATATTTTATTTGATCAATTAATCATTTCAACATTTGTTTTTCCATTTCCATTGTTCAATTTCCATATATATGTATATATAATATATTACTTTTCCATGCTATTTATTTATATTTTATATTTTATTTATTTTTATTTTTTTTATTTATGATTATTTTCAGTTAATCATGGCAACATTTGTTTTTCCATATATATATACACTCACCTAAAGGATTATTAGGAACACCATACTAATACTGTGTTTGACCCCCTTTCGCCTTCAGAACTGCCTTATTTCTACGTGGCATTGATTCAACAAGGTGCTGAAAGCATTCTTTAGAAATGTTGGCCCATATTGATAGGATAGCATCTTGCAGTTGATGGAGATTTGTGGGATGCACATCCAGGGCACGAAGCTCCCGTTCCACCACATCCCAAAGATGCTCTATTGGGTTGAGATCTGGTGACTGTGGGGGCCATTTTAGTACAGTAAACTCATTGTCATGTTCAAGAAACCAATTTGAAATGATTGGAGCTTTGTGACATGGTGCATTATCCTGCTGGAAGTAGCCATCAGAGGATGGGTACATGGTGGTCATAAAGGGATGGACATGGTCAGAAACAATGCTCAGGTAGGCCGTGGCATTTAAACGATGCCCAATTGGCACTAAGGGGCCTAAAGTGTGCCAAGAAAACATCCCCCACACCATTACACCACCACCACCAGCCTGCACAGTGGTAACAAGGCATGATTGATCCATGTTCTCATTCTGTTTACGCCAAATTCTGACTCTACCATCTGAATGTCTCAACAGAAACCGAGACTCATCAGACCAGGCAACATTTTTCCAGTCTTCAACTGTCCAATTTTGGTGAGCTCGTGCAAATTGTAGCCTCTTTTTCCTATTTGTAGTGGAGATGAGTGGTACCCGGTGGGGTCTTCTGCTGTTGTAGCCCATCCGCCTCAAGGTTGTGCGTGTTGTGGCTTCACAAATGCTTTGCTGCATACCTCGGTTGTAACGAGTGGTTATTTCAGTCAAAGTTGCTCTTCTATCAGCTTGAATCAGTCGGCCCATTCTCCTCTGACCTCTAGCATCAACAAGGCATTTTCGCCCACAGGACTGCCGCATACTGGATGTTTTTCCCTTTTCACACCATTCTTTGTAAACTCTAGAAATGGTTGTGCGTGAAAATCCCAGTAACTGAGCAGATTGTGAAATACTCAGACCGGCCCGTCTGGCACCAACAACCATGCCACGCTCAAAATTGCTTAAATCACCTTTCTTTCCCATTCTGACATTCAGTTTGGAGTTCAGGAGATTGTCTTGACCAGGACCACACCCCTAAATGCATTGAAGCAACTGCCATGTGATTGGTTGATTAGATAATTGCATTAATGAGAAATTGAACAGGTGTTCCTAATAATCATTTAGGTGAGTGTATATATATATTAGGCGTGTAACGGTACACCGTTTCGGTACAGGACTTCCGGTACGGTGCACGTGTGTACCGAACGGTTCCGAATGCAATCTTTAACAGTTAACAGTCGGCTTGTTTTACTCGTGGAACATACTTCAATCCGAGTTTCCACACGAACATATTGAGTATTCTGTCCATTTCATCACGGAATTCAAATGATAGATGCCGTTTTGCGCTCTTTAATGTGGCGTGACTGATCACTGTATAGGCACGCGAGTGAACGCGATCATCTCTTCAGTCAAAGAATAAACATGAATGAACATCTGAAGGTATGTTGAGGATACATCACAACTGAAACGCATCATATGTGGTGTGATCGCTCAATCAGTGTTTCAACGGCGGAAAGACGTCAATAAAACAGCTTGAGAACAATGTCACGTAGCATCACATGTGTCCACAGCTGTTAGTTCACTGGAGAAATCAACTCTTTCACTAAATACATGCACTATATTAGCCTATATATTCATTATATTCTACTGAACCTGTGATGTCTTGATTATTTAATGTGTTTAAACGAATCTGTCATGAAAATGACAGCCACTGTGTATAAATGATTATATTTCAACAACGAATTGGAGTAAAAACATAATTTCATAATTAGATTTAGAAGTTAATGCAAAAACTGCCTTTAATGTGAAGTTTACATGTTTGCATACAATGTTGATTATTATATCTAAAAATATTGAATTTAGGCTAATTTGGGCTCTGTTGTTATATTATAGTAATGAGCAAGTAAGGGCTCCCTATATAGTTTACAGCATTAGCAGAGATAAAAAAAATGTTTATCTTTAAGAAACTTCTAGTTATAATTGAATTCATTTAAGGACAGACACAATTTGTTCAGTAAACCACTGTTTAATAATAAAAAGCTATTTTTTATTTAGTTTTCTCTCCCCTGCTGTACCGATCCGTGACTTCAAAACCGAGGTACGTACCGAACCATCAGTTTTGTGTACCGTTACCAGGGCCGTCGCTAGTGGGGTGAACGGTGGTGACAATTATAGGGACCCTAATGCCCAGGGGGCCACTAAATCCAGTAGTTATGTTATATATTTCCCTACTCTTATGAATCATTATAGTATATACATTTGTATGCCTGATAGTTCAATTAAAACCACAAAAACATGCAATTTAGTCAAAGTCCCTGTCTTTTTGCGCTATTATGTAGTTTGTTGGTTTGTATAACAGGCAGAAAAATTAGGATTACAGACTTACCGGCTGCGGATGTGATATTTTTAACAATAGCCTACTGTCCTATTATATTGCTGGTATGCCTATGATTTTGTAAGAAATCTTTATTAGGTGCATGGCACCAGATGTGGGCCTCCATGCCCATATCTTATAGGTCTACCGTTAGCATATATACCGTATATGATATGAGTGGAGGGCATTGGGGACCACATCAATGTTTTTTCAGGGGGCCCAGAATTCCCTAGCTACGGCCCTGACTGTTACACCCCTAATATATATACAGTGTTTCCCCTAGGATTGGGTGGTAGGAGGGGTGGTAGACCTCCCGAAACTACTAGCGTCGCGGAGCGGGCGTGTTACGGATACGTGGTGTTGTCATAGACGCGGTGCGCACTAGGCGGATGTTTGTATCGGTGCATTTCTAGAGTGAGCTGAAATGACAAGAGTGCACATAAATTTTGGTAAATAAATATAAACAACATTTATTTACACATCACAGAGTGATGTTTTGCTCCTTCGCCGTTCCTCTTCGACATTTTTACCGCTAAAGTTACTACATGGAGCTCGTGCGTGCGTGCATGTTTTTTTTTATTTTTTTTATTTATATATATTTTAGGGCTCAATGCCAGTTTGGCCAGTGGTTAAATTGTGTACTTGCCCTGGCAAAAATTTCACTGGCCCCACCACAAAAAAGTTACAAAATATAATTAAAAATGCCTAGTATTGTTTCTGATCCATATAACCTTACTAAATAAGGTTATGACTCTAAAACTATTAGCCTAACTCGTATATATTTTTAAATATTGTTAGAGACAGTCAGACAATTAGTAATAATCAAATTAAAAGCAACAGCACAAATAAATACAGCAGAACAAACGTACAAATGAAATAAACAGTTATTTTCTGGTTTTTTAATGTAGGTCTAAAATAGATTGTCAGGTACAAAAATAGCAATCAAATATAAAATATCACTGCATAGTCTGCATAAAATTATATATATTATATATCACTGCATAGAAATACAGATGAACCCTTATTAAAAGTTATTCAGTCAAGAGCAGTGTGTTTTTTTTCTGTCTTTTGTTATCTCGATATTTATATAGCCATTGACGATATTTTCAGCTTTCCATGTTTTCACTGTTATACGCTAGGGGGCGCTATTACGCATCTCCTGAACGAGTACAGAATCTCCTGATCAAAACACAGGCGAAGACGACGCAGAAACAAACTATCTCATATGTAAGCAGATGCATATGTGATCAGCATATAAATCAAAACTGCTTATGTTACTGAATGAAATGTCGACCCAGGACGAGCTCTAGGCATGTGAAGCTTTGAGGGTGTTGACTCGATCTATCCAAACGTGTTTTGATCTTAATCACATCCGGATTAGTCTTTTACAAAAACACAATTTTCTCAGCTTTATGCTCAATTTTGCTTTATCATGAAACTTGCAACATTCAAGTGTTGATAAAAAAAGAATGCATGAAGCTAGAATAAAGCAGAGGGTCTGTTCATTCTTTTGATATATTGCATGTTCAGATATTCATACAAGATATTCTGTGGGCCATGAAACTTGTAAACGCTGGCGGTGACTGGCAAATGTAATGTTTACGTTCACTTAAAGGTGCACTATGTAACTTTTCCGTCCGCTAGAGGTCGCCTATTCAAAACAAAGGCGTAGTTTGATGACGCCAAGTTTGAGCGCAGAATCTTGGGACATGTGGTCTTCACCTCACAGCCGGTGGAAAAGAATCGGGATAGGACTCATGTTCATGGATGCGATTATTAACGTTACTGTAGTATGAAGCAGAGCAGAGCCGAGTGTTGTGGGAGCTGAGCGAGGCCGCTGGAGCGATTGCGCAACACACGCCTCGCGAGCGGCGGGACTTTTATTATGCCACAGTCGCCGGCGCCATTTCCGCTTTTCCGGTCATGAGTATGAGGTAACGCAGCTCTGTTTATCATATTAGATACATCTGAGTGTGTTGAACATGATGTTCTGACGTTACTCTGTGCGTTTACTCGCCGGCTGCTATGACACTTGTTGCACACTGCAGTGAGAGTAAAGCGTTTCTGCTGAATAAAACCAGAAACCGAGGGTAACGCAGATATGATGCAACTGACCGCCGACTCCCTCACACGTCCCGGTTCTTTCGTTAAAATAGCAATTTTCTCACGATTTACAAATAGTTGGAAACATTTGGGATATTGTAAGTACTCAACTGAACAAAATCTATAACACTGGCCTAGTGGTTTTTGGATATTTTACTGAAAAAATTATACATAGTGCACCTTTAAGATGATACTTGACAAAACGGGCATTTTTGACATAATTTTGTGTGAATATTCGCACGCTGTGAGACGCGTGGGCGTGCTTAGGATGTGTGTTGCTGTGCTTCGTGAGTACCAAACTGGGAGACACTTTCTTGTCTATGTGCGCTTGAATATTTAAATTGGCAAGGCTTAAAAATGCATAAATTATCAACTTCAGTGAAGATGCAGCACTGGCCCGAGCGGGCAAGTAACAGGTCCGTCAACTGGCCTGAGTGTCTTTCACGCTGGCACCGGGCCATCCGGCAGTCCTTATTGTCGACAAATGGTTTTTGTCATTCTTTCAGGGAGGGGCGGCGGGTCGTTTTGAGATATTCATATATATTTATTTCATTTTTTTATTTATATTTTATTCTATATTTCCACTTCCAATTTTCACTATTTAAGTTATACAAGGTTTAACAAAACAAGATTTTTAAAAAAATGAGTTGAAATGACTTGAATAGCCAATTTGATTATACCGAAATATGTAGGTTGAATTGGGTGGAATGTCTTTACTATGTATTCCTGCCGTGCTAACCTAATGTTTGCTTTCTGTTTTTGTTGTTGTTCTCTGCAGTCATTACAGGAAAGCTGGTGTATTTCCATATTCGTCTTGAAGACTCCAGCGGGTCAGAGCGTGAGGTTGTCACTGCAGTAGAGCCAATGTTCTCGTAGCAATGTGGAGAAAAAACTGTGGCGTACATTCAAGCCTACAGCTAAACACGGCGGTTTGATGGGTCGCTCCAGACCGTAGCTGACATTCGTCCCCAGTCCGACCGAATGCGGCATGAAAAATTCACTTCAGGAGCTCGAAGAAATCGACATTTCTCCTGCGACTTTCACTTCGGGGAGAGCAAGGTGAGCAGAACTCACACTTGTCATGGATGCACGCTCCTGACAAACATAAGTAGATGCTAATGGCGAATTCGTGACAGAGCAGAGTCCCACCACCATATGGCTAATTGCCACAACAATATCTTCAGTGTTATTAATCACGTTTTCATAGTGTGCCATGATAATTGGAATAATTAGAGCGCGAGCAGACACAGGCCTTGCTCTCTTTTAACATCTCACTGAGACCAGGCGAGGAGAGATTTTTCACCTCCCCCTCCTTTATTTATACTTTCTTTATGGATTTTCTCCTACGTCCATATGTTATCTTTTCCTCTGGTTCTATAGAAACTCTCTTTTTTCCTGTCGCCTCCTCATCTCCAATGATTCGCTCATCTCCTGCCGTTGTGTACAGTTGTCCTCGGGAAAGCGTTGAGTATAATTAATGTATGCCGCTTGTCGTGCGCTCAGGGTGGGGTCGGGCTCATATGTAGCTAAATGAGGGCATCGCACGCCCCACTGCTGATTACCAATGGCAAAAAGATGCTTAACTCGTCGTTTTAGGGAAATTTAAGGAATAGTTCACCTAGAAATGAAAATTTTGGAGTTATTTAAACACCCTCATGTTATAGGCGATCTATAATGCTCTTTTTCAACTCTTGATTTTGTGTCTGACCCAGTCTGTCAGTAACGCTCTGTTTAGTTCCTGTCTCTATGAAGCCCCTCCTTCTGAAAAGCACACTGTGCTCTGATTGCAGGGTTCCCACTCATCCTGGCAAACTGTGAAATGTCCTGGAAAATCTTGCTGTTGTCCTGGAATTTTTATAAAGTTCTTCGGTTTTTCTTTAGCCAAGTACAAAGAGTTTATCATTGGCCCAAACAAACAAGTTTTGGCACTCAGTGTTTTCAATGATGATGTTTAGTCTTGTGTTTCCACTTGCAGAAGTTAGCAAATGTTATTAACTGCTGTGCAGTGTTTTTTTTTTTTGCTTTGTTTTTTTGAACCTCATAGTTCACTGAGAAGGTGTGTATGTACTGTTAATATGCTTGACTATTAAAGGTGGGATATGTGAGAGTAGTTATTTGAATGCATTAATGAAAGAGAGATTGCGTGTGTGAATTAGTCACAGGCCCGTTTACAGAATCAAATCACTGAGGGTGCTCTAGTAAAGTGCAGATGTAGGCTAAGCAATGGCTCCACCATAGCATAGTGAGAAATGTACGATTATTTACAAGTCACCACTTTTACCAATAAGTGGAATTTCAAAAATATTTTGCTACAAATGTTTGTCTGTTAATCTATTAGTCTGCCTTTACATTGCTTTAAAGGATTAGTTCACTTCAGAATGAAAATGTCCTGATATTTTTACTCACCCCCATCTCATCCAAGATGTTCATGTCTTTCTTTCTTCAGTCGAAAAGAAATTACGTTTTTGAGGAAAACATTCCAGGATTTTTCTCCCCATCACAGACTTCCATGGCAACCAAAATGTTGAAGGTCCAAATCAATGCAGTTACAGAGGAAGGGCTTCAGAGGCTCTGCACGATCCCAGACGAGGAATAGAGTCTTATCTAGCCAAACCATCGGCCATTTTCAAAAAACAAAATTAGAATGAATTTACTTTTTAACCTAAATTGCTCATCTTGCACTGCTCTGCTACGTGCCAGTGATTGCGGAATCACGTTGGCAAGGTCACGGTAGACGTAGGCGGAAGTACCGCCCCCGTGTTTACAAAGCGCACATGCGAAGACTAATACAAACGCCCTTTAGCAAAAAAAAGGTGAAACAGCGATTTTGAAGTTGAAGATGGAGTGTTTTTTGTTAAAGGGCGTTTGTATTAGTCCTCGCACGTTCGCTTGGGTCGGTACTTCCGAATACGTCTACCGTGACCTTTCCGACAGGATTGCGCAATCCTTGGCACGTCACAGAGCAGCGCAAGATGAGCAGTTTAGGTTAAAAATTATATTCATTTTTAATTTTTGGGGGAAAATGGCCGATGGTTTGTCTAGATAAGACCCTATTCCTCGTCTGGGATCGTGCAGAGCCTCTGAAGCCCTTCCTCTGAAACTGCATTGATTTGGATCTTCAACATTTTGGTTGCCATGGAAGTCTGTGATGGGGAGAAAAATCCTGGAACGTTTTCCTCAAAAAACCTAATTTCTTTTCGACTGAAGAAAGAAAGACATGAACATCTTGGATGAGATGGGGGTGAGTAAAAATATCAGGACATTTTCATTTTGAAGTGAACTAATCCTTTAATGCGTTACTAGTATTTTAACATGTCATCCTTTTGAGAAGCAGAAAAAAAGTTTTTGTGAATTTAGATTTTTTTTTAGGTCATTACATTGTTTGGAGCATAAAAAAAAAATTGACATTTTTCAAATAAATAGATAAAATAAAGAGCATAAAAATTGAGTGGGGAGTGAAAAAAAACCTATTGTTTTATATATATATATATATATATATATATATATATATATATATATATATATATATATATATATGCATACGCCTATGTAATATGCCATATTCTCTGTAGAGGACACCAGAACCCATTTATTGAGAAAATTAAAAGACATGAATAGGCAAAAACAATGGGATTTTTTATCCAAACTTTGTATAAAGATGATTCTCAACTATGTTATGGAAGATATAACAGAATAATTTGATATACCATTTTACTTTATGCAATATGTGTGCAAACATGGCCATACATGTGTTTTCAATGCAATGTATCTATACACTGTATTTAATTTGCATATTAATGTGTTTTTTGGGACAATATGTAATGTAAAAAGACGTGTAATAATGTGAGTAATAAATGGGAAATTTATATATATATATAATTCTATGATGAATAGAAAGCTCAAAAGAGCAGTATTTATTATAAATATAACTTTTTGTAATATTTATTAACTTTGCTGTCTTTTTTGATCAATTTAATGTGCCTTTGCTAAATAAATTTCTTATTTATTGTAAAAAAAAAAAAGAAAAGAAAGAAATGTAATCTTTCTTACCACAAACTTCTATCATGATTTCCGTAAAAAAGCAGCTGAAACTGTTTTCAACATTGATAAATTATCTTACAATGATCTCTGAAGGATCATGTGACACTGAAGACTGGAGTAATGATGATAAATTCAGCTTTGATCACAGGAATAAATTACACTTTACTATATATTCACATAGAAAACAGCTGATTTACATTTTAATAATATTTCACTATTTTTGACTCGCTGTGGTCATTAAAAATCCCAGGATGTCCTTCGGAAAAAGAGTAGGGGTGTAACCCCGGCATCGTGGCCAAATTTGCCCATTGTCCTCTGTCCATCATGGCCTCCTAATCATCCTCATATACTGATTGGCTTCATCACTCTGTCTCCTCTCCACCAATCAGCTGGTGTGTGGTGGGCGTTCTGGCGCAATATGGCTGCCGTCGCATCATCCAGGTGGATGCTGCACATTGGTGGTGGTTGAGGAGATTCCCCCCCTTTTCGACTGTCACGCTCCAAAATGGATTTTAATTTTTTTTTTTTTTTTTAAATCAGCAAAAAAGTGCGTAATTATAGTCTTTTGAGGTCATATTATAGCTTTGCACAAGGAACAGACTTATTTTGGTTGATATTCACCGAAAATGTTTCACTTGATTTTTTTTTTTTTTTTATGTTAATGCATTTGTGTGCATAGTTAATGCATATTTCATTTCTTTAAATTATAATCCCATATATAAAAATATATTTCATATAATATTAAAATGTTTGCAATACCTGACCTGTAGCACACTTCATTTGAGCCTATGTAAGAATAATATCTATTCAATTTTTACCACTCAGTTCTATTGAAAATTACAATTTACAGAATTACAGATTGATTCCTGTATGATTTTTTTTTCTTCCCCACCTTATTTTAACCTAACTTAAATGTGTGTGGCCTCCAGTATCATTCAATTCAGTTATTTTTAGCTGTACAAAACAGCTTATTATGCTCCTTGATATTGCAAACTAGTGTTTTTATTATCATATTATATTTTTAAGTGTTGTCGTAATTTTAGGCACACTGGTTTTCAGTGCAAACAGCTTTACTCTTATTCTTCTAGTTATTTACCTACAGCGACTAATGAATCAGAAGTCTCGCACATTCACAAAAAATAGCTTACTTTTGCATTGCAAAATAAGGGGGAGGGGAAAAAGCAAGGGGGCGGAGCTTAGCGAAGTGTCAACAACTTAATGTCACTGCATTCTAATATTCTTAGCTGGTGTTCTTTTCCAGATGTTGTACTCTTCCTGCAGGCGACCGTGATCTTTTGTTCTGCAAACAAATGATTTCATCTTTAGTGTGCAATACTTTCACTAATGTGAGTTCTTCCTTAGGGAAGCCGGCTGACAGCGAGACCCATCAAGGACAAAGTCAGACGCCTGGTTTCTGGTATGACCAAATCACGCTTTGAGTAATCACAGTAACAGTAAAAAATCTCTACAAGCGGACACATTTCTGCAGTCAGCAGACGCAGTTCGTTTCCTACTTGATTTATGTACTTTGCACTGATGGCATGAGCCTCATCAGATTTTTTTTTATGCCTGTTATCATCTTTCCATAGACCTTATTTACCGCATCTCACACAATCCAGTCAGGCCTTGTGTTTTCACCGATGGCGGTTTGCTCTGACAGGTTACGTTTAGAGCTGAGTAAGTGGGCACTTGTGCGGCATAAGCAGAAAGCAGTGCGTCTTTAACAGCTGGCGGCGCGCGCACGGCCTTTCCTCTTCCTCCGACAGTAATGTGCCCGGAAAACGGAGAAAAGCAGCTGCTTGTCTGACCATAAAGCCGGGAGCAGGGGCGTTAATTGTTTCCCCACTGAGAAAGAATTAGTTCAGGCCAACCACCAGCTCAAACTCCAGGGAGAAGCGAGATGGGTGGTGGGCCGTTTTGGCAGAGCCGGAGAGGAGAGTGGGGGCAGACCCAGCCGAAAACTCGATTAGGCCGTGTGGGGAAGGCGTGGAGATTTCGTTCCAGGATGTCCACACACATGCCCAATCCAAGCTCAGGTTACTCCAACAACAAAAGTGCAAGACAGAAAGCAAGAAAGATAAATAACCAACCAAGACAAAGATGAAGAAGTCATGCGGATTCCACCTATAATAACTCTTATAATGTCTATTATAAAACATAGTTCCAGCACTCAAACCTGACTGGATGATCCACACAGCTGATGTTGAATTTTAGTGTTTCGATTCTTTTGGTGTTGCTCATAAACTACATTACTTGGAGTAATTGTTTACTGAGATCATTATTATTAATACATGTAACTAGAGCTGCACATTAATCGTTAAAACATGGAGATCTCGATTCAAACACTCATTCCTAAATGATTAATCTGTGTCTATTAAACCTGTGACAAAATCACACCAAAACAATCAGATCTGTGTTGGCGCTGCCGCTGATCCAGAGAGAGCAGATATGTATAGGTATGAAACTGCTTTTCAACCACACAGTATAATTATTAGTGTTACAATGATTCAGATTATCACAGAAAGTACTGGGAGTTTATAGTTCAGATATAAACACTGATGTCTACGCTAGTGATCAAAATAGAGGAAATCACCTTTTGAAAGTAGCATGGTGCTTCAAATAAAAATTATATCCATTATATTGTTACACCAGTAGGTGGCGACAGGCGACTGTTAAAAAATGTAATTGAATCGTTTATTCAAGAGATTCATTCAAAAACACTGATTCATCCAGTAATGAAACAAGTGAAGTCTTTATGAGTGAGTCATTGAATCATTCATTCAAGAGATTTGTTCAAATAAGCTGATTCATCCAGTAATGAAACGTAAAGTCTTTGAGTCATTGAATCATTCATTCAAGATATTTGTTCAAAAACACTGATTCATCCAGTAATGAAACAAGTGAAGTCTTTATGAGTGAGTCATTGAATCATTCACTCAAGAGATTCATTCAAAAACACTGATTCATCCAGTAATGAAACAAGTGAAGTCTTTATGAGTGAGTCATTGAATCATTCACTCAAGAGATTCATTCAAAAACACTGATTCATCCAGTAATGAAACAAGTGAAGTCTTTATGAGTGAGTCATTGAATCATTAATTCAAGAGATTCATTCAAAAACACTGATTCATCTAGTAATGAAACACATGAAGTCTTTATGAGTGAATAATTGAATCATTCATTCAAGATATTTGTTCAAAAACGCTGATTCATCCAGTAAGTAAACAAGTGAAGTCTTTATGAGTGAGTCATTGAATCATTCATTCAAGATATTTGTTCAAAAACGCTGATTCATCCAGTAATGAAACAAGTGAAGTCTTTATGAGTGAGTCATTGAATCATTCATCCAAGAGATTCGTTCAAAAACACTGATTCATCCAGTAATGAAACAAGTGAAGTCTTTATGAGTGAGTCATTGAATCATTCACTCAAGAGATTCATTCAAAAACACTGATTCATCCAGTAATGAAACAAGTGAAGTCTTTATGAGTGAGTCATTGAATCATTCACTCAAGAGATTCATTCAAAAACACTGATTCATCCAGTAATGAAACAAGTGAAGTCTTTATGAGTGAGTCATTGAATCATTCATTCAAGAGATTCATTCAAAAACACTGATTCATCCAGTAATGAAACAAGTGAAGTCTTTATGAGTGAGTCATTGAATCATTCACTCAAGAGATTCATTCAAAAACACTGATTCATCCAGTAATGAAACAAGTGACGTCTTTATGAGTGAGTCATTGAATCATTCATTCAAGAGATTCATTCAAAAACGCTGATTCATCCAGTAATGAAACAAGTGAAGTCTTTATGAGTGAGTCATTGAATCATTCATTCCAGAGATTCATTCAAAAACACTGATTCATCCAGTAATGAAACAAGTGAAGTCTTTATGAGTGAGTCATTGAATCATTCACTCAAGAGATTCATTCAAAAACGCTGATTCATCCAGTAATGAAACAAGTGAAGTCTTTATGAGTGAGTCATTGAATCATTCACTCAAGAGATTCATTCAAAAACACTGATTCATCCAGTAATGAAACAAGTCTTTATGAGTGAGTCATTGAATCCTTCATTCAAGAGATTCATTCAAAAACACTGATTCATCCAGTAATGAAACAAGTGAAGTCTTTATGAGTGAGTCATTGAATCATTCATCCAAGAGATTCGTTCAAAAACACTGATTCATCCAGTAATGAAACAAGTGAAGTCTTTATGAGTGAGTCATTGAATCATTCATCCAAGAGATTCGTTCAAAAACACTGATTCATCCAGTAATGAAACAAGTGAAGTCTTTATGAGTGAGTCATTGAATCATTCATCCAAGAGATTCGTTCAAAAACACTGATTCATCCAGTGATGAAACAAGTGAAGTCTTTATGAGTGAGTCATTGAATCATTCATTCAACTGAGTTTTTAAAAATAGTTCATTCAGATTTATTAAACATTTTAAATAGACTGCAGAAATTAACATTTTGTCAGTAAATTGCGTGTTATTTTGTTTAGTTGCCTGTTCAGAATCATGGGAGAAGTGATCTTCGTTTGAAACAAAATCTTTGTGATTATCAATTTATCCAGAATCGTGCAGCTCTAAATGTAACTAATTATAGAATACTAGTGTCTTTTATTGTACGAATATCATCAGAACTACAAGAAAAAATAAGTAATTATATTTTGCATAAAGAAAATGAAGCCTATTGCAAAAAATCCTACATTTTTTTTATAATTCCTTATTTATTCCGTTTGATTTTGAGGTGAAATATTCATTCGTTTATTTCATTCATTTTATTTATAAAGCACTTTACAACTGCACATGCAAACCAACATGCTGCAAAATCAACAAATGCATACATACCATAAAACAAGATAACCCCAAAATATGACCCCGACATTCATCCTATCAGTGTCACTTGAGATGGTGTGTATTACAGTCATTTTATCCTAGTTAAGAGAATTTCATGCCTCTTATTAGGTGTCCTTTATTTAAAACCATTATCACATGCACATTATGTATATGTATCTAAATCATTTCTCCACTTTTCAGATTGCAGCCAATATTCGGGAAAGAAAACACGCTCTCCCTCACTGGGGTCTCGGTGGGTGGTCAGGGAAAATGAGCAATAATGACAAAATGTGTCAGCTCTTGAGAGGCGCGTGATTGGCTCGTTCTCTGGAGGTGACGGTGAGGTGGCTCTTCATATTAGTTTGCTTTGCACTTAATGAGGCAGCGGGCCATGAAGGTCCAAGCACTCATAAATGATGTATTCATTAAATCAATGGTGCTTAATGATGACTGTAAAGACACAAGTGACCTGGCTTCTCCTGTTGGGCAGCCATTACCGTGGAGACTGCCAGCTGGGTGACATGGACGTTTTCACCATTTAGACTGTCAATGAGATGCTTAAGACTAATAAATTACTCCACTTCAGCTGTGTGGAGGTTTTACAGGGTGGGTGGAGGACTCACAGGGTCTGCAAGAGGAACCAGCGCGTGTGTTTGGGCTAATGTAGCAGTTTCAACAGTTTTTCTATCCATCTATCTATCCATTCATCTGTCTATCCATCCATCCATCTATCCATCCATGTGTCTATCCGTCTATCCATCCATCTATCTATCCATCCATGTGTCTATCTATCATCCATCCGTCTATTCATCCATCTATCCATCCATGTGTCTATCTATCATCCATCCGTCTATCTATCCATCCGTCCATCCATCTATCCATCCATCCATCTGTCTATCTATCCATCCATCCATCTATCTATATGTCTGTCCGTCCGTCCGTCCGTCCATCTATCTGTCCATCCGTCCATCTATCTATCGAACTTATTTGTAAATAAAATGTATCTATCTATCTATCTGTCTATCTGTCTGTCTGTCTGTCTGTCTGTCTGTCCTTCCGTCTGTCCTTCCGTCTGTCCATCCATCTATCTGTCTGTCTGTCTGTCCTTCCGTCTGTCCATCCATCTATCTATCTATCTATCTATCTATCCATCTGTCCATCCATCCATCTATCTATCGAACTTATTTGTAAATAAAATGTATCTATCTATCTATCAGTCCATCTGTTTATCTATCCATCCATCTATCCATCTATCCATCTATCTGTCCATCCGTCCGTCCCTCTGTTCGTCCACCCATCCATCTATCTATGCATCTATTATGATATATCTATTATCTATTATATCTGTCCATTTGTCCATCTATCTTTCTCTCTGTTCATCCATTATGACATTCTTAAACTGTTCTTAATATATTCTGATATTTTTCATATCTCAAACAGGTATTAGAGGTCAAGGAATCATCAGGACATTTATGTAATGAATCCATTTGGCCAGAGAGATTCAAACTGGGAGGGTGAAGAAAAAGACAACTGCTCTTAACGGCAAGTCTTTAATACAGACATTTCAGCCGCAATAATTCATAGGATTGAAATAATTTGCGCTCCGTTAATTTTAGGGCATTTGTGCTAAAGTTCTGCAATGTGTTACCTTTCCTTCCTCGTCTGGAGTCATCTCTCCCTGCGGACCCCAGCCGAGCACATTAGAGGTAAAATAACTCCTCTCCTCCTCTCTCTCGGCTCATGAGCGTCACTGAGCAGGTCTGCAGGCGTAATATGGAAGTTGTCAAGAGCGGTAAATAAGCAGACTGATATGTATTATCTCTGTAATGGCTCCAGGACTGCATTTCACTGGTCTGATGCTGTCGTTAATCGTCAAGCATTTCGATTTGGTACAAATCCCAAAGGTGACACTAATGTATCCAAATATATTTGCAACAGATGTTGGTTTTTATTTTTAATGATGGAACAAGAGTTTAAGATTTTCATTATCATCAAATAGCAAGTTTTTAAATGAGGCCTTTGCCGGCAGTATAATGTGAGAAGTGTACCACCTACTGGTCACAAATTGCTTTTCAACACCATCATTAGGTTGCACTGTAGTGTGTCAACATTAGTACAGTACACAAATAAGATGAAATCATCTTTGCGAGGAGCAAACTAATGGAATTATGTCATTTCTCCATAACCTGTGGTGTTTTGATTGAGCAAAGAGATTTAATTATAATGCACGGAATAATAAACCGGTTGTGACTTAATGCATTTTCTTGCTGTGATGCACCTTGGTCTATAGAATGAGAAAATCTAAAGTTATTTATTTAATGCAGATCACCTTAAATCAAACTGGCTCTGCTTTGGACATTACAGTCTTTACATGTATGCATTCAAAAGAAATGTTTGCATACAGTCCTTCCTAAATAGTATGTGAGATTAGAATTCGTGCATCCCAAATTGCAGTATGTTGCAAATCGTATGCTGAAAATCCTGGTATGCTTGATTGTTTGCGGCTAATATTTTCCTAATAATTCCTTTCAGTAGAGAAGAGGAGGTTGTTGGACTCCTTTCAAAATGGTGAGGGATGTTAAAACCACAAAGTGAAGTAATATGCAATTTAACAATTGTTAATTTATGTATATGAATTTATCTATGCAAACATGACAGGGTAGTCTATGGTATCAAGATGCAATTTTATGATAGACTATTAAGTCATGATCAGCTTCTTTATTCATTCTTAATTGTTTTAAGTGCATGCCGGCTCTGGAAGTGTGTGAATTTGACCATTTTGAGTGTAACAATACAGCCCCTCCTGTTTTCTCTGACTCTTAAACAGGACAAGGGGATGTTTACCTTTTGAAATCAGGAAATTTAGGCATGTCGGCCACATCGGCAAGACGTGAAATGCTCAAAAATGTTCTTAAGCCACTTTGGGGTTGGTAAGATTTTTTAATGCGTTTAAAAGAATCGTATCTAATGCTCCCCAAGCTTCTCTTTTGATGTTAAAAATACAGTAAAAACAGTAATATTGTGAAATATTTTTACAATTTTAAATCAGCTGTTTTCTATGTGTATATATTATAAAATGTTATTTATTCCTGTGATCAAAGCTGAATTTTTAGCATCATCAGTCTTCAGCGTCACATGATCCTTCAGAAATCATTCTGATATGATGATTTTAATTATTTACTGTATTATTATTATCAATGTTAAACAGTTGTGCTGCTTCATATTTTTGTGCAAACTGTGATGGATTTTCTTTCAGCAATTGATCTTTTTTAACATTATCATTTAATGAATAAAAGCATTTATTTTTGATGTTTTTTTCAAATAAGTTCTATTAATAATGTTGTTTATTGTCATTTTAGTTACAGCCATGATTCATCCTATAAAAACGCAAATTTACAGCCTAAATATAATTAGCATTTAAAACAGACAATGCTAGAATTAAGTGACATCTCTTAGCTTTTGCACGTTTTAATCAGTCTTATTATCGTTAACTAAAACTATTAAAAACATTTCTGTTAATTGAAAAAATGCTGGAATAAAATTAAGTATAATTATTATAATTTGAAATTTTGCCTTGGCAATAAACTAAAATACGTTTAAGTTGAAGCAATAACATTATTATACTGGAGATAAATAGAAACTGAAATAAAAATAAATGAAACCTAGCAATATTTAAAAAAAAATAAAAATGAAATTACTACAAATTAAACTGACTACATGCATAAATTATATTTGACTGAAATGCTTATGATCACTATATAGTGATATAGAATATTGAACTTCATGGAGCTCAGGGCAAAAATGCTACCAAAATTAGTAAAAATGCCCCCAAAATTCAAGATATAGCCTATAGGGCAAAAAATGTCCCTGAATGAGTTTTTGTTTTTAATGTTTAGGCAATACTACACGAGCAAGAGTGCTGTTTTCCCCAATATCAACACGATTGCAAATGTGATATGGATTTTATACAACAGTTCAATAAACAAAAAGTTAACATTAGGTGACTTACATTATAGACTATTTTTAAACAGAATATCATAAAGAAAGTCACTTGCCTGTCCCTGAACGAATCAATCGTTTTGAACGAATCAGTCTAGTGATTGATTCAATGACTCACACTTAAAGAAAGTCACTTGCTTGTCCCTGAACGAATCCGCCGTTTTGAACGAATCAGTCTAGTGATTGATTCAATGACTCACTCATAAAGAAAGTCACTTGCTTGTCCCTGAACAAATCAATCGTTTTGAACGAATCAGTCTAGTGATTGATTCAATGACTCACTCATAAAGAAAGTCACTTGCTTGTCCCTGAACGAATCCGCCGTTTTGAACGAATCAGTGTAGTGATTGATTCAATGACTCACACTTAAAGAAAGTCACTTGCTTGTCCCTGAACGAATCAGCCGTTTTGAACGAATCAGTCTAGTGATTGATTCAATGACTCACTCATAAAGAAAGTCACTTGCTTGTCCTTGAACGAATCCGCCGTTTTGAACGAATCAGTGTAGTGATTGATTCAATGACTCACACTTAAAGAAAGTCACTTGCTTGTCCCTGAACGAATCAGCCGTTTTGAACGAATCAGTCTAGTGATTGATTCAATGACTCACTCATAAAGAAAGTCACTTGCTTGTCCCTGAACGAATCCGCCGTTTTGAACGAATCAGTGTAGTGATTGATTCAATGACTCACACTTAAAGAAAGTCACTTGCTTGTCCCTGAACGAATCAGCCGTTTTGAACGAATCAGTCTAGTGATTGATTCAATGACTCACTCATAAAGAAAGTCACTTGCTTGTCCCTGAACGAATCCGCCGTTTTGAACGAATCAGTGTAGTGATTGATTCAATGACTCACACTTAAAGAAAGTCACTTGCTTGTCCCTGAACGAATCAGCCGTTTTGAACGAATCAGTCTAGTGATTGATTCAATGACTCACTCATAAAGAAAGTCACTTGCTTGTCCTTGAACGAATCAGCCGTTTTGAACAAACCAGTCTAGTGATTGATTCAACGACTCACTCTTAAAGAAAGTCACTTGCTTGTCCCTGAACGAATCCGCCGTTTTGAACGAATCAGTCTAGTGATTGATTCAATGACTCACTCATAAAGAAAGTCACTTGCTTGTCCCTGAACAAATCAGCCGTTTTGAACGAATCAGTCTAGTGATTGATTCAACGACTCACTCATAAAGAAAGTCACTTGCTTGTCCCTGAACGAATCAGTCTAGTGATTGATTCAATGACTCACTCTTAAAGAAAGTCACTTGCTTGTCCCTGAACAAATCAATCGTTTTGAACGAATCAGTCTAGTGATTGATTCAATGACTCACTCATAAAGAAAGTCACTTGCTTGTCCCTGAACGAATCAGTCGTTTTGAACGAATCAGTCTAGTGATTGATTCAATGACTCACTCATAAAGAAAGTCACTTGCTTGTCCCTGAACAAATCAATCGTTTTGAACGAATCAGTCTAGTGATTTATTCAATGACTCACTCATAAAGAAAGTCACTTGCTTGTCCCTGAACGAATCAGTCGTTTTGAACGAATCAGTCTAGTGATTGATTCAATGACTCACTCATAAAGAAAGTCACTTGCTTGTCCCTGAACAAATCAATAGTTTTGAACGAATCAGTCTAGTGATTGATTCAATGACTCACTCATAAAGAAAGTCACTTGCTTGTCCCTGAACGAATCAGTGTAGTGATTGATTTAATGACTCAAATCTTAAAGAAAGTCACTTGCTTGTCCCTGAACAAATCAGTGTAGTGATGATTCAATGACTCACTCATAAAGAAAGTCACTTGCTTGTCCCTGAACGAATCAGCCGTTTTGAACGAATCAGTGTAGTGATTGATTCAATGACTCACTCTTAAAGAAAGTCACTTTGTCCCTGAATTAATCAGCCATTTTAACGAATTTGCCTACTTATACTACGACCTAAAGTATGTAGTTTTTTTGTGAAGAAAGTATGTAGTCTTTTTTTTTTTATTGTTTGCCCACAGTAGAAAGTTAACATTCACAGTATCACAACACACAACATAAAGTTCTATTCATGTTACAGGGTGTACAAAACCTAAAAAACAGGAAGTAAAAAATAAATAAATAATAATAAACCAACAACAGCTACAGATAAACAAACAGTCACAATGACTTAGAGCATCCTTTAAAAAGGAAAATCAAAGGGAATTAGCAGAGACTAACAGCAGTCCGATATGCATGTTAAAGGAGTTCCTTTATATATTCCCAAAGGGGAGACCATATCAGCCAGAATATATCAGTTTTTTGATGTTTGTCGCAGGTAAGCTTTTCAAGTGGTAACCATGTAGTGATCTGTGATGTCCACATTTTAAGGGATGGAGCCTGTGATGCAGACCAAAGTAACAAAATGCATTTATTAGCTAAGTATACCAGGACAACAAATAGCTGTATTGCATCTTTTTTAAACAAACTGTTCACATTAAGATTCAATAAGTACAAAGCTGGAGTCATATCGAAGTGTAGTCCAAGAAGATCTTCCATTACACTATGTACTTTTTTCCAGTATGACAACATTTTGTCACAGTACAATGCATGAATGTACCTTTATCTTTATTACACTTGAAGCACAGGCCTGTAGCATTGATCAACATCTTCCTAATACCCATCGGTGTAAGATATATCCTATTAAAGAATTTGAAATTGAGCTCATGGATCCCAAGGGAGGTACATTTAGGGACACACGTTATCACATACAGCAGCCCAGTCATTCTCTTCAATGGTTTGACCAATGTCTTTCTCCCAGACACCCTTCAGTCCAGGCATATTTTTCATATGAGAAAACATGTCATATGTCCTTGATATTGATCCCTTTAAGCAGACTGGATTTAGTAAAAGGTCTTTAATCTCTGTTATGACCACTCTTAACTCTCCTTTGTCAATCTTTAGTTTAAAAAAATGTTGCAACTGAAGATATTTGTAAAAATTAGACTTTGAAACTTTATATTGCTCCACAATCTGTTGGAAAGACTTTAGAGTGCCCTCTGAAAATAGACAAGAAATTTGAGAGATTCCCAGTTTTAGCCACGTTGAAAGACCAATATTTTGTAACGTTGAGGGAAAAACTGGGTTAAAAGATAGTGAAGACGGGGAAAGAGAGGCAGGCCCGAAGAGTGTTTGATATGGTGTAATTTTCTTCTTAACAAATGGTAGAAATCTAATTGATAGTGGAGAGCAAGCTTCTGCTTCCATATTATACCAGATATAATTGGTCCTCTCACTGCACCAACTAATCATATTTTTTATCTGGGCTGCCCAATAACTGGAGATTTGGCAAGGCAATCCCACCTTTGTCCTTTGACTTCATTAATTTGGAAATTTTGATCCGAGGCATTTTATTATTCCAAATAAACTTTGAAAGGTGTTTATTGAAGCCTTTGAAAAATGAACTAAAGTACATACTTTTGAGTGTGTAGCAGAAGATTGGGATGTACTACTTCGTCATCTTTAACGGACTCAGTCGCTTGGTTACATGCATCCCGTCACCGTTTAAACTGCCCTGTTAATCATCGTCACAGTTAAAATCCTCTTCATTCAGTTTCATTTCCTATCGTATCAGAGAGAAATGTAGTCGCACGTCGATCTGCCATTTGTAGGTCTGTAATGCAGAGACTCTCCTCATGTGTTTGCAGTTTAAATATAATGATGCATTTAAAAGTTAATGGCCAAACGTATCATTACAAAAGCTCTCAATGCTGCTGCAGGTGAAATATAATGTGGATGACATTGAAGAAATATCTTTTCGATAGATCCTGATAATGAATCACTCAAGCCCCTTTATCTAAACCTCTCTACTTAACCATCGGACTCGCACATCCGTCATGATTGTAGTTTAACACTTTTTATCCGTGTTTGTAGTTCTAATGGAATCCTCGTCGAACTCGCAATGGTTTGTGGGTAATATCAGCCGTTCAAGTGTGCGTTGATCTGCACTTCGGATTCTGACCGGAAAAAGTAGACCATCCGGGTATCTTTGGAATACGCTTTTCAACATACTACGATCTGGGACATACTAATTCTGTTTTCGAATACTATTTAGGACGGATAGCATGCGAATTGGGACGCACCGCACTTGTTTTGTCCCTAAATGAATCAGCCGTTTTAACGAATCGTTTGAATGAATGATTCAATGACTCACAGGTTAAGACAATGATTTGCCGCCACCTACTGGCAGTTTTAGTGTCATATTTAAAGTATCTTTTTTTTTTTTCATCATTTAATTTTTCTATATTTATATCTTGCACCTGTGGCTGATAAAATAATACATAAAAAGTACACACTTGCTGTCCTTTGAACACAACACTATGGGTTCTCTAACTTTTATTTCCATTTGATATTATGTCTTTGATTGTTGTTTTTGTTTTCGGTCACGATTCTGATTAAAGAGATTGAACGCGTTTATAAATAATACGTGTGAAATATGAGATAATATTGTTTAACATAACAGAGATAAAGTAATTGCAGTCTTTTTCTCATTGGGTGCCTCCAGCTGTTTCTTTGAAACGGGCCTCTGATAACAATGACTGTAAAATATGTATTTTGGGTATGGGAATGGCATATTTTTGGGTTAGTTTTGTTACAACCCAGAGGAGAAGGCCGCAGTAACTCCGACAGAGAAAGAGGTGAAGCCGGAGAGAGACGTGGAGGACTAAGTGATCACTTTATAAATGAAAGCAGATGCCTGGAATTATGAAGTGTCGCTTCGCAGATGGAGGACGTCGGTGATGAAGCACTTCCCGACCCCACTCATGATCACTCACTTCTGATGCTCGCGTGTGTTCCGCCGTCACGCGTGTACCGCAATACCAACACAATCACGCTTGAGTGAACGGGTTAAACCTGCTCCCAGACACATGATTAGGGGCCTGTTGCCCTCTTTCTTGTGCTACTTCGTATTTTTCGCCCATGCATCACGTTTGATTGATCTGGTTGTTGCAGCGTGTGTGATTGATGGCAGCCGTGGCACAGCACAGGCCCGCCAGCGCTTCTCCGAAAGCTCGCAAAGAAGGGCCTGTCAGTGTCATTGATCTTCTTATAAATGAAACGTTCCATTTCCCGCTGCATTTTATTGTTAAATGCAGTTCATTAGCGACAAAGAGATTTATCACCGATGCTCTGTGTCGAGTGAATCACTGCTCTACAACAGCGCACGCCACGCCGCCTGGTAGGCCGAGCCAACCTCAGGGCAAAGTCATCCATCTCACGCGTGATCTGACAGAGAGAGCGATGCTGACCAAAAATATGCCATCCTGTCCTTAGTGTGTGTGATATCGATACATATCAAATGCTTCAGAGATAACACATGATATCTTCTCTTAAGCTGTGTATAAATGAACAAAAGTTTGGACGAGTCTACTTATTCTTGATTGACTATTTTCCACATTTCAGTAAAATAAGGAAGCATGGGATGATCAAAAATCTTACATTTGAGCTTCTTCTGCCAGCTCTGGATATTCATCAACCAACTTATTGAGAATCCTGGGATGCTTTTTAAACATTATTAAAGGAGGAACGAGTATGATGAGCTTTTTCTTCACTCTTTTCTAATGAAATTCATACGCAGGCACAATTTTCACTGCAAAAAAAAATGTTGGTCAAAGGATCATTAGATTTAAGTGTGTTCAAATGTGTCCAGATTTTGACTGGTTTAATGTATATCCAGGGTTATTATATGTTAGTATTCATTCATATTTTATATTTTATTAGTTTTAATTTTAGTTTAAGTTTTTAGTCATTTTTATCATATAAATACCTTAACCAAGTTTAGTCTTTTGTTCTTCCCTCATATTTAATATGTATGTATGTATATGTATATATATATAATGTGTGTGTGTGTGTGTGTGTGTGTGTGTGTGTGTGTGTGTGTGTGTAAAATATATATATACACACAAACGTTTATGTTGGGTGCGATTTAATCAATTTAACATGCATACATATACATTATTATATTATGTTATATTATATTATATACATTATATTATATTAACATCCCCTCCAGACATCATTTTTGGATATATATATATATATAGTGTGATTAATCAATATATATTGTACATATCGAAACATATATTATATATTCAATTTTAGTTTTAGTAATTTCAGTAATTCCACTTCTGGTAACATTTCTCATTAAGTTAAGTTTTTATGTCTAAGTTTCTCATATAATATTTGTATTTCATTTTATTTCAGCTTTATTTCAATACCAAAAACATTTTTTTTATATAGTTTGTTTTATTTAACAGTAACAATACTGATTCAAATGAACAGCACTGGCTGAATAAATGTTGGCTGAATAAATCATCCATGTTAATTAGACTGTCCTTTTTTTATTGATACTGAATAAATTATATATTTATAATGAACATTTCTATTGCTTTTCAACACAGATACCTGCCATAGGATGTGGTCAAATGAAGGCATTCATCGATACCAAGGTATTGCCATCTAAAACCCTTATGTGAAGTAACTTTTTAGCTTGTCCTGCAGGCTATATTTCAGTGTACAATATTTCCAATGATGCACTAATTCCACTCTACCTCAGAGAAACAATCTGATATACAAACAAAACTGCACCTCTGTTTACTGCTGTTAAACATCTTTTGTGTGAGTGATTCGAGGGCAAACTTCCCTCTCAACGAGATGAGGATTTGTGCTGAGCATCGCATGAGATGTCATTATATTACTGTAGCGAAGATGAATGATTCACTGACCACAGCACGAGACGAGCTGCAGCGGTTTGATGATATTCATACATAGTTCACACCCACACAAGTTATTTTTAAGCATTATTATTTTTGATGGACAATCTGCAGAATGAATTTAAAAGCAGTCTTACTGGTCAGTTAAAGCAGACTGAACTCTGGGAACCTGAAAAAATCAGGATATTTTAAAAAGGCCTGTAACGATATAGATTTAAATATAAAAGAACATCAAAGTCCACATCACATCTATAATAGTAATAGCACAGAGAAACGGTCTGATGGAATCGCTTTCAGAATGATTTTTTTTCTTCTTCAGCTGATGAATGATAAAAACACTGACAGCCAATCAGAATCCATTCTGCGAGCATTAAAGCGACAGACGACAAAACTGCAGCGCGTGCAAGAATAAACGTAGCGATATCAGTGTGGATGCTAATATAGTTGTCACTCTTAGTGTGAACCTTAATAAGTAATCTTCAGACAGACTTCAGATCTTTTTATTTAAAGAAATTAAATCATTTAAATTATAAATTATTATTATTTTTTAAATTAAAGAAGTTCCTGGTCTAATTATTTGTGAGTAATCAATTTAAACTCTTTGTAAATTATATTTTATTTAAAAATATGCACACATTCACTATTGTTTGTATGTCTAATGTCAAAAAAAAAAAACTTTATTGTCTCATCACATTCAATTATGAACAACATCATTTAGATGGTAGCATATTTTCAATTCTAAATGATGAAATTGCATTAAAAAAGTTGCATTGTTGTATGGGGTCAATAAACATCCATCGTAAAACAGTTGTCAAATATTAAATGTTCAGGTACTTATATCTTATCATGCACGCAATCTTTCTCTGTAAAAACTAAAAGCGTTGCGTTGGAATTCACACTCGTCTTTAGTGAACAGTAAGCCCCGCCTTCTTTGATCTGATTGGCCATCATTTTGACATTGACGAGCGCTGTTAGACTGCTGAGGCGGACCAGCCTAAAAAGAGGCGCATAATGGAAAGCAGAATTAAAAAATATTATATATTTGGGGGGACAATTTGTTTAAAGGAGCTATATGTAGAATTCAGAAACCCTTATTATTAGCGACACCGGTGGTCATTAAGTGAACTGCAGCCCGAAACGTATTGCTCGTGCACACGTGATGCACAAGACTGAACGTGATTCAATGCCTCGATATACTCACAGCGAAGTTCAGTGAAGTAAAAATAAGTTGGAAATATCTTTACAGCGATATACTGTTAGCGACCATCCTCTGCTGAGAGCGACGTTATGAATATGAATATGTGAATATGTGCTGCGCGCTTTCCTCTCAATAACAAAATAAACACAACAAAAATGAGCGGTGAGAAAACAGCAGTTCAGAAAGCATCTGATCATAGTGATGTGGATATGATTGCAGCAGCTCTGAGATTCACCGGCATCATGTCGACATGTTGATTATAAAGTATATGTAAGACTATAGTTTGAATGAATCCCTTTTCTTTGTGTGACACATTGACATTACAGTACAGAACGGCTCTTTGGGTGTTATCCTGAACATTGTATAAGCATTTGTTTCATGTGTCATTGAATTGAAGCGAGGCTCCTCACATAAAAATCAGTCTACAGGCTTTCATAGACAACCTAGGTAGTCGGGAAGGTCTCGTCTTTTAAGTTTTGTTACTACACAGACAGCAACATTGTGTCTGATTTTAATACATGAACATTCTTACATCTAGCCCCTTTAAAACTTAAGAGTGGGAAAACGACCGTAATGGGGAAAATCATGGACATTTATATAGTCAATATGATTTTTTCTTCGTTCTAACGTATTTCTTCCATTAGAAATACCTATTTGTTGGTGTGATCTTTATACATATCATAAAAAACATTATCCTACCATCATAAATACCTGTAAAATTAATGGAAATAATAGATATACCTAATAGGTAATACCATAGGTTAATAAATAGGTAAACCACTTATAGGTATACCATATTTGTGTTTATTATTTAAAAAAAATTATAATGATTTAAAAAAAAAAAATTTTGTTATTTTTAAAAATATGTGGTAATTTGGTTGCGTGCATGACGGGTCAAATGTACCTCTTGGTCAAAATTCTTAATTGTTAATGTTTATTTATCTACTAATATTTACTAATTCACGCTATTCCCTTCCGTCATACACCATTGATTTCAGAGTTAAACAAAAAGTTATTTAGCTTCAACAATGGCGGTCTGCTAACAATGTCTATTAAGAATGACTCTAATCTGCCTGTCAGCCAGTGTCGTTTATTTCGACAATAGAGAGATGCCCTTCATAGACAGAGTGAGCCATTGTACACAATGGAATTAAAACCATGTTTCCATACTCAACTCGACTGTAAAACAGGGCAAAGAGTTATTCCCAGTCCTACAGGTAGATTTGGCTTCCGTTCGGAGATGTGAGAGCAGCTCGGCTCTCATCCATATTCATCTGGTGAAATCGGGGACTGTGGCATATGGTTGGTACTCCTGTACACCCCGCAGAACGAGAGAGACAAGTTCAAAATTGGATTTAACACTCCAATTCCCCATTGACCTCATGGGCTGACACAATTACTATCCTGGAGGTGTATCAGGCAGGCCTAATCTTATTACAATAGCTGCGATCCACACGTGACGCAGATCTGTCCCAGTCTGGACTTTTTGCAGCCTGAAGAAATAGCAGCTTTTCCCCCAATGCTGAAGTGTTTTACAAGAACAGTTGCTGTTGTTTGGTGTCTTTGCATATGTTCAAACCTTCTTTGAACATCAACCTGGTTTGTTAGGTGACAGCAATAGTTTGTCAGCATGTGATCTGTGTATAGAAATGCAGGATTGCTGATGGGACAACTGGGAACCCAGACAGTAACATAGTGTCGGCCCAGATCCGGGCCACATCTGGTACGCGTTGAATCCATGTACCGGATCTCGGCCGACACTGTTACTGTCTGGGAACGTCGTTCTGGGCCGTGTCCTAACTAGACGTGATTCCAGTGTCAAGCAATTTGTCTGTCCACACCAGACGCGATACGAGATGCGACAAAATCAATCAAAAACCACAGCCAATCAGAACAGCGTGTGGGCGGGCTCTCACGGCAAGTGCACAAGATTAATCTTGACGGCACTCGCAAGGAACTGGATAAGTACATAATCAAATTCACAAATATTACACCATTTAAACATTGCTAAAAATACATACTGAGTTACTAAAACAATCTTTGTCCTAGAATATACTTGTTTGTTCATAGCTTGAACGTTCTTGTTTCCATTTGTTTAATTTCAAGATCTGAGGTGAATTATCCATTGTTGCTTTTAGTACGACTATGTTACTAAGCTAAGAATTAAATAATATTCAAAGTCACATTATACGCTTTTAACATTAAATAAAGCACATAAACACTTCCTGAGATCATCATTGCCATGTTTTGTGGTGTTGTTCCAGCCGCAGAAATAGAAACCGTTTCTAAAATAGAATCATCGCCTGTTGCCGTCGTATGGAAATTAACATGGAAAACATACCGTTTGTTGCGCGTCACGTGTGGTTAGGACACGGTGTAAAACATGATGGAATGAGTTCTAAAACCCAGAAACGAGTTTTCATCAGGTTCCATCATCCTGAAGTCAATGGGCCCTATCATACACCCGGTGCAATGCAACTGTGTTCTGCTAGTTTCAGCCCGACGCAGTTCTCATGTTCACGTCCAGCTCCACGTTGTTTAAATATCAAATGCACTGGTGCATCTGTTCACCCATGGGCGTCTGGTCTGAACACCAGGAGTTCAGGAGCATTGCTGGAGCGTTGCTATTGTGAGGAACTGAAAACCACTGCGCCATTGACCAACACACACCTGCTCTAAAGTCAAGAGCGCAGTATTTTAGTGTTATTTAAAGGGTGTGTTAGTAATATGAGCCTATAGGTGGAGCACAACACTCTGATTATTACACACACAGGGACGCGCAGCAGCACACACACATTTATAAATATTACAAATAAAAGGATTCCTCTCTGGAGAAGCGTTCAGTCTTTCTCCATGTAAATAGCGAATCCGTCATGGCGCGAGCGCAACTGGCTTTTAAAGGGAATGGGAGATGAGACTCTGATTGGTTTATTGCACGTTACGCCCAAATCACACCCATGACAATACCTTTGGACCATGCACCTGGCACGCCGACCATTTTTCCCGTTGTTAAACTAGCAAAAGTGGATTCGGACATGCCCTTAATGCTCCTGCGGCGTGCGCTTCAGACCGTGTGCTCAGATCATTAAAACAGGGCCCATGGGTTTTTGTTTAAATGCCTGAAATAGTATCTGTGGCGAACAGCTCAGGATATTTCACGTTTTATCTTCTCATTAGTCCGCTTCTATGGCCCTGTTGTGTTTTTACTCCTGCTCTTGCAAACTATTCTAACTCCAACTAGATTTTAAATAAATATTGAAAAAGTCGGCAGAAGCTTGACGTTAAAGTCATGTGACCACGCACTGAGGAAAAAAAGGTTCCAAATAGAATCCTAAAAGGTTCCATCAGGCGCTACATTTAAAGAACCTTTTAGGGTTCCCATCACTTTATGAACTTAAACACTTGAAACGTGAAACATGAAAGTATTATGCAATCATTTAAGACATCTCTCCCAGACAGCAAAATAGTGTCGGCCCAGATTTTGGAATAAAGGGTTCTTCTTTCTAAGAGTGTAGTGTAGTTCATTTATAACCTAACTTTAGCTTTGTGTTTTGTTCATTTGTGAAGATTATTTTGATAAAAGCAATAATCCAAAAGCCAATGGAAAAATCCCCATGTCTTTTCAGCAAGAGAACCAGGGCCTAAAATATTGCATAATCCCTGCAGCGAATGCAAGCGCTTAAAATGTCAGAACATAAATCATAACACAATGCAAGTCTGCACCTGCATACATAAGTACACTCACATAAAGCAATGTATACTGTATAGTAAATGTCAACTGCCTGATTTTTTTCTAATTGCAAAATGTAGCAATATTTGGGAATACAAGTATGTCCTACTTTATCCACACACATGCATATCTCAACTGCTTGATTGCTTGTATCTTAGCAAAATGTAACTATATTATCATCCTACTCTAATCTGCTAAATGTGAGTATAAGACATGAAGATATTATAAACAGTAACATCATGATTTTCTGTAAAGTTGCTCTGAATGTATATCGTGAAACTTGACTTGACACTCTTTATTATAATTATCTTTACATATTTTAGAATAATAGTAAGTCTTTAAAACTATAAAATGACACAAATGGAAGTATGGAAATGATGTAGTGACAAAAAAAATTATAATTCAAAACAATCCTTGTTTTGTATATATAAATAACAGGCATTTCCTAATATTGTCCCCACAATGCCTCTGCCGCCTTGCCTTCTTCCCATAGTGCATCCTGGTGCCATGTGTAAGTTACGCACACGCACCCGGCCATCCACGTGATAGAAAGCGTGATTCATCAGACCAGGCCACCTTCTTCCATTGCTCCGTGGTCCAGTTTTGATGCTCACGTGCCACTGTTGGTGCTTTCGGCGGTGGACAGGGGTCAGCATGGGCACCCTGACTGGTCAGCGGCTATGCAGCCCCATACGCAACAAACTGAGATGCACTGTGTATTCTGACACCTTTCTATCAGAACCAGCATTAACTTCTTGAGCAACTCCAGTAGCTCGTCTGTTTGACCACACGGGCCAGCCTTCGCTCCCCACGTGCATCAATGAGCCTTGGCCGCCCATGACCCTGTCTCCGGTTCTCCACTGTTCCTTCCTTGGAGCACTTTTGATAGATCCTGACCACTGCAGACCGGGAACACCCCACAAGAGCTGCAGTTTTGGAGATGCTCTGACCCAGTCGTCTAGCCATCACAGTTTGGCCCTTGTCAAACTCGCTCAAATCCTTACGCTTGCCCATTTTTCCTGCTTCTAACACATCAACTTTGAGGACAAAATGTTCACTTGCTGCCTAATATATCCCACCCACTAACAGGAGCCATGATGAAGAGATCATCAGTGTTATTCACTTCATAATGTTATGCCTGATTGGTGTGTGTGTGTATATATATATATTATAAATGTTACCTTGCTGGGCACTTGTTGGCTATTTTTTTTTTACCATTCCCTTCCACCAAAGAAATACAACAAAAAAAAAACCCATTTCTTCAATGTTTTAGTCTAATGTTTATATTCAAGTTGTTGGCGGCTTTTCCTTAACTATCTGCTCCCAAACAATTTTAAAAGATTTTTAAACCCTACAAATAATCTTTTTTTTTTTTTTAATGATTAACTCTTTTATTTATTTATTTAGTCTTATAAGGTAAGCCTATAATTAAATATGATAGTAGCTCATGGTATATCCGTCCGGTAGCTGTGATTTGTAAGCACCTTTAGTCTTCGGTGATTCTTAGGGTGTGTTTGTGTGCTGATTAAGAGCTCGGGATGTTCCTGTCCCAGCTGGGCCGAGGTGAGCGCGGGGAGGCAGGTATCAGTGCTGACAGATCGCACTGTTAATTGCTAATTGTGTCTCTCATTAGGCGCAGGGGTGACAGGTGTTGTTAGTGTGTTGTGAGTTTTTCTGCTCTCTCTCATGACTTGTGCTGGTTCCCCAGCGCTTTACCGCAGATCGAAGCGCTAATGGCTCCCCGGAGATATCCCATCAGCCCCTTGGCACAACGCACCGAGGGTTCAGCGTTTGATACTGTGTTGCAGTCACTCTGGAAGTCCCAGCGGAACAGGATTCGCTGTCTATCTCTGCCTCCTGCTCTCGGGTTATATGGAGAAGTCGTTCTGCAGGAGAGTGTTTATCTCAGATGGGGTGAGTGGAGGATCTAATATCAGGCCTTTGTGGATGAAATGTGCTTCCCCAAAGGTCTGAAAAACACTGATTAATAGGGAGCTTTTGTTCCATCACTTACACTGGGTCAAATGTCATGCATTTGTAGTGTTTCAGTACGCATTGTGTATGGCAACAGTGAATAAAATTCTAATCTTTTTCGATATTTTTTCATTTTTATTATTTGAAAACGGCTTCTTCAGGAAAGTGAAAACAAGTGATATTCAAGTCTAAAGGCCTGTTCAGACCATGTCCGGTGCAAAAACTAGAGCATATTCACACCAAAACTATTCATACAATGCTGAATTTAAATAAAATAACAACTCATCATCACTGTATGATATTGTGGACTTGTTTTGTACTGTGTAGCACTTTTAAAATGCCATTGTTTAGGTTTTGCATGACAAAATTCCTCTAAAGAAATATTTAGTCATGTTTTTTAAGCTAAAAATTGGAAATTGGTGTACTAGGCCCTGAAAACCTATTAAAAAATATTATTATTTTTATTCATCATCTGTATGATTAAAAAAATTACCTAGCCTTTCAAGAAATAATATTTAATAATAATATTTTGTCTTTTTCTTTTAAAGCTAAATACTAGAAATTGGTGTGACTAGGCCCTGAAAACCTATTGCATGCATGATCAAATATTATTTTTATTTTCTGCTCATTCAGTTTCCTACAGAAGCTTGTTTCCAGAATTTTTTTTAAAAATGTTATTGCAACTTTTTATCTCGCAATTCTGAGGAAATAGTCACAATTACGTTTGCATGGCAAAATTCAGGTTTTAAAACCACTGACACTCCCTGCTCACTTTGTTTACCTTTGAAATATTAATATTATTAATAAATATTCACAAACTTTTTTTTTCCAGTTTTGCACAAACTATTTACATCAAGTACAATGCAGGAGTTATGATATTCTCGTAAAATGTTGACTTATTTATTCATCATCTGTATGATAAAAAAAAATGACCTAGTCCAAATAATAATATTTTGTCATTTTTTTAAAGCTAAAAATTGGAAATTGGTGTACTAGGCCCTGAAAAACAATAACATGCATGATGAAATATTATTTTATTTTTTATTTTATTTTTTTAAGCCATGGAATAAAAATTAAAAATGCAACTTTTTATCTCACAATTCTGACTTGGGATATAAACTCACAGTTTTGAGAAAAAAGGTAAGAATTGCAATATATAAAAGTGAGAAAAAAAATGCAATGCAACCCTTTTTATTTTTTATTCTGTGGCAGAAACAAGCTTTCACAGTTTCCTCCGTAATAGAAAACTGTAAACTGAATCTGAAAAGGTTGAGACACCTGAAATGAGATGCAAAGTTTGTATGTTTTTGCACTAAATTCGAGCTTGGCATGAACAGGCCCTAAAGCCTGAGGTTCTCTGGTCACTCAGTTTCCTCTGTAATAGAAAAGTAAATGCAGTGATGATTGTTTTCATGATTGATAATTATTGTTGTGTCTCAAGTGCTGATGTCCCTGTTTACCTTGCTGGAAATCTCTCTCTGGTGAGCCGTGTTGTCACCGGCTACTAATTACAGCCTGCGGCGCTGCAGTTCAAAGTCTCCCCAGACCATCTCGACCCTGCAGCCCTGCTCTCTGATATCCCCTGCTCTCCTGTCTCAGCCTCTCTCTCTGTGGACATTATCTCATCTCGCTGCTGAATATTAACACCAGTATTAATAGGCTAGCCCACCTGGCGTCAAATGTGGAGTCTCTCTGTATATTAGCAGAGGGTCCACTGGTAATAACTCCCCTGCCACCGGCTCGCTAATGAAGCCGTCCCGCCGTGGGACTGTGTGCTGGCGGATTCGGCTCCAGGGACGCACACCGTCCTCTGAGTGAGAGTTTGAAACTCTCCTTTGGGAGGAACATCACCATCTTTTGGGTTTTGTTTCCAGTCAGGAGACAAGAAACAGACATGTATTGTTAGTATTATTATCATCAGTGTTATTGCTTTTATTGTTAATCTATAATCTGTATGTGTACATACATTAGCCTTATTCATTTGTAAATTTACTTGGAACGATAGATGGATGGATGGATAGAACGATAGATGGATGGATAGAACGATGGATGGATAGAACAATAGATGGATGGATGGATGGATAGAACAATAGATGGATGGATGATAGAACGATAGATGGATGGATGGATGGAACGATAGATGGATGGATGGATGATAGGATGATGGATAGAACGATAGATGGATGGATGGAACAATGGATGGATGATAGGATGATGGATAGAACAATAGATCGATGGATGGATAGAATGATAGATAGATGGATGGAACGATAGATGGATGATGGATAGAACGATGGATGGATGGATAGAACGATAGATAGATGGATGGAATGATGGATGGATGGATTGAACAATAGATGGATGAATAGAATGATGGATTGATGGATAGAAGGATGGATGGATGGATAGATAGGTTTCCTACTACAGAAATGCAAAACGAATTGTTAATGGATATATAGTTGTCATAGGAACTAATATAACAGACACTACGCCCTTTATTTCAGTTATTCAAACACATTCCCAAATGATTCTGCTCATTGTGTTTTAGGATTACACCAGGCTGGATGGATTTGGAAGCAATGCTTTGTGAGTTTGATGCTGTATCACTATAGTGGTGTTGGGATCGCTCATCCTGACACCAGGAGCGGGTTTTTTTTTATTTAAAATGACCCGTTCAGTCCTCAGAGTTTGTGGCTTAAACAGGCCTTCTCCTGTTGAATGTGTCAAATCAGATGTGACAGAATGGCATTTCAGCATCTGTAAGTCACTCATTTAGACTTAAAGCACAACAATCCTGTGCTCTTTTGTGTTTGACAGAGAGAGAGACCACCTGGAGAGTCAGGAAAATGAATACGTGTCACTATTATCCACTGGACTAATTACCACTCATAATAGATTACCGATTAGTCTCATTAATTCTGAGATTTCACACTCAGGCCTTTGTCAAACAGAGACAGAGGTGTCATGTAAAGGATGAGAAGACAAGAGGAGTGAAACTAAAAACATTCATCAATGCAAACTTTGAGATGGATAGATAGATAGATAGATAGATAGATAGATAGATAGATAGATAGATAGATAGACAGACAGACGGGTGGATGGATGGATGGACAAACAGATAGCTAGATAGAGGATGGATGGATGGATGGAGAGACAGACGGTTGGACAGACTAATAGATGGATAGACAGATAGATAGATGGATAGACAGACTAATAGACTGATAGACAGACTAATAGACTGATAGATAGATGGATAGACAGACTAATAGACTGATAGACAGACTAATAGACTGATAGATAGATGGATAGACAGACTAATAGACTGATAGATAGATGGATAGACAGACTAATAGACTGATAGACAGACTAATAGACTGATAGATAGATGGATAGACAGACTAATAGACTGATAGATAGATGGATAGACAGACTAATAGACTGATAGACAGACGGATAGACAGACTAATAGACTGATAGACAGACGGATAGACAGACTAATAGACTGATAGACAGACTAATAGACTGATAGATAGATGGATAGACAGACTAATAGACTGATAGATAGATGGATAGACAGACTAATAGACTGATAGATAGACGGATAGACAGACTAATAGACTGATAGACAGACGGATAGACAGACTAATAGACTGATAGATAGACGGATAGACAGACTAATAGACTGATAGACAGACTAATAGACTGATAGATAGACAGATAGACAGACTAATAGACTGATAGATAGATGGGTAGACTGATAAACGGATAGATAGACTAATAGACGGATAGACAGACTAATAGACTGATAGACAGACGGATAGACAGACTAATAGACGGATAGACAGACTGATAGACAGACTTGTGTGTGAGATCTGAATGTTTTACACAGCTCCTCAAATATTGATGCAACGTGACTGTTTTTGTGATGTAAACGTTGCAAGGCAGAATCTGTGTGTTGCCGCACTCCTCCGTGTCTATTAATGGTCACTGTGGGTAAAATAAGGGGTAGGCGTTTGACGGTGTGTTGACAGCCGTATGATTTATCTAAACCCGTCCTTTCTGTTTGCACCACCATGCTCGGTTTTGCTCGCGTCAGTCATAATAAGCGTCAGCGCGTCTCTCCGCAGAGGCAAGCGCTCCCACAGCCAGCAGGTTTTGTTCTCGTCGTCTCTTCTGGCAAACTCTATTTAAACAACCTGGTAAACATGCCTGTCTTCATTCATTATTTCATCCCTCATCATGATCAAGCTTCTCAATTTAATGAGGCAAATAGATATTTCTGCAGTGATTGTCTCCCTCCCTCCAAGTATTAAGAATATTAAATGGACACATCTGTTTTTAATTAGCCGCTAAAGTCACCTCGACGCTGCCTTCCATTTTAATGTACTTCGTGGGCTGTTTTTTATATCACGTCTGCTCCGAGTAAACAGACGAGCGATTGCATCAGCAACTAAACAAGCATCAGATCCGCTCTGGTCTAAACTCCTGTTTAGGCCTAGATAAATTCAAGTATAAAAGCGGGAGTCTTCTCTTTTCCACACACAATCATGCAGCTCATCCAAACCCAGGCCCAGAATCAACAGGTCAAAGGTCAGCATTTAAAGTGAGATGTTTGTCCTTAGGAGATGCCACAGGCTGTTAAACGCTCCGTCGAGCGGCACACACACACATCCTGAGGGAATTATGGGAAAGGTTACTCTATGACGGATGGTGTTGGTTTTTTTGCCGACGTGGCATGTTAGGGTGCTGGTGAGCGGACGTCCGGGCAGAGAAGGATTTGAGAAGACGACAAGTGTCAGTGTCCTCTCAAGCTCCCTCTGCTGGCCCTCTGGGGACCAGAGCCATAATCACACACACACACACACACACACACACACTCACTCACACTCAGAAAGGCCTTCAGATGTACACACACATGGTTTCCTGAGCTTCACCTGCCCTCTAGTGGAGCACAATTGACACAGTTAATTGTCAAGTTAAGTAATTTAATTGTTTAGGTTTTATTCTGATATTGATAAGATTAATAATTGATCCCAGAGGAAAACTGGGTTACACTTTATTTCAATAGTCCACTTCAGAAATACTACTAGCTCTCATTAGAGTATTAGTAGACTCTAGGGATCGGGTTAATAGAATAAGTTGACATGCACTTGTAAAGTTACTTACAGTAAGAATGTCTGTTGAGGAGCATCAAAATAAAGTGTATTTAAAGGCACAATATGTAAGATTTTTGGTTTGATATATCCAAAAACCACTAGAACAATGTTATATATTTTGTTGACTTACAAAATCCCAAATGTTCCCAAGAATGTTTTAATCCAGAGAAATAAGCAATTTTAACCAGGACACAAACCACGTTACCCTCGATTTCCAGTTTTATTTTGTAGTAACCATGGAAACGCCAAAGATGCTTTAATATATGATGTGTTTTATTAGACCGGTTTGGATCATTCATCGACAGAAATCTAATCATTGTTCTCCAGCTCAACACAGTTAGTCTTATTGTTTAGATCTGGTGTTCTTGATTTACCGCGAGTACAATGTTTTACCATGCCTAATATCGATTCACTGCAGTGTGAACAAGTGTCTCATAGTAGCGCCGAGAGAACGCACAGAGTAGCATTATAACATAACTTTAACACACTCAAATAATGTGTGTAATATGATAAAACAGCGCCACGTTACCACACATACGCATGAGCGGAAGAAGCGTAAGCGCTCGTCTGCGGCAGAATAAAAGCTCCAGGCATCATCAAGACTCTCCTTTGTTTTGAATAAGTGACCTCTAGCACCGATAAATTACGTATTGTGCCTTTAAGCAGACAGTTACTAATACTAGAATAAAGACTGTTAGTTGACATGGTGTTTTAGTTAGTAGAATGTCTAAAGTGGACTATTGAAATATTACAAGTTATGTTAGTCTTCTTCTCTATTGTGACGTATATCCGAGTGAAATGCTTCTCAAACAAGAACAAATGTTGCTTGATTTTGTCTGTGGGGTATTGATTGTATGGTTGTGGTTTGCTATTGGTGGATCTCATGTGAGTGACAGGTTGCCCCGCCCTCGTCATCAGATGCTATGCTATAGAGCAGGCATTCTCAACCCTGGTCCTCGAGGGCCACTGTCCTGCAGAGTTTAGCTCCAACCCTAATCAAACACACCTGAACCAGCTAATTAAGCCTTTCAGGATTACTAGAAAACTACAGGCAGGTGAGTTTGATCAAGGTTGGACCTAAATTCTGCAGGACAGTGGCCCTCGAGGACCAGGGTTGAGAACCCCTGCTATAGAGTGCTGCGGGTATGACATCACTTTGTAGGCCAAAATGCGGAACCGAGTTAGCATTTTAGCACTTCCGGTTCCCTCGTCCTGAAGTCAATGGGTTTTTTGAATGGGGTTTTGGTTAAATGGCTGAAATAAGGTCTATGTTGAACACAAGCTCAAGACACTTTCACGTTTTATTCCACGACATAAAATACATTATTACCCCACTAGTGTTTTTTTTTTTAAGCTGTTACATGTCTTAAAAAAGGTGGTTGCTAACAAGTGGCTAACGGGACTACAGAGGCTGTCGAGGAGATTAAACGTCATCACGCCGAACAGCTAAACTCAGTCGGCTTTTACAGCCTTATTATGCTCATAATTGTGCTCTTATAAACTAGTCTAACTCAAACGTCCTGGGAAAATGTTGAGATGTAGACTGAAAGAGTTGTCAGAAACTTGGTGACGTTGAAGTCTACCGATAGCCTACCTTTAGCTTTTTTAACATCTGCCGACTGCATTTAGGCTTCAAAATTCATAACATTGTGTTCATCTGTGATAATCATCTTGATGGCCAAAACGTGTAGGCCTAAGTATCATAAACTTGTTGATCACGACTTGTTTTTTACAATAATCCAAAAGCGTATGGGAAAATCCCTTTGGTTTTTATTGAGGGAAGTGAGGTCATACCTGTGCCACTCTTTTCTGATTCAAGTATAATATATTAGTGCCCCTATTGGTTTTTCGAATATTCCCTTTCATGCACTGTGTCATAAAGCTGTTTGTGTAAACGTTCTGTAAAGTGGAAAGTGCACGATAAATAAATAAAGAATCGACTCTGAACCGCCTAAACGAGTTGTTTGTATTTCGAATCCTTTTGCGTGACGGTTAATCTATGTCATTAGAAAATACATTCGCATAATACCCGCGAACAAGTTGACACGCCCACAAACGCCATTTTACTGACGACTGCTTCTCAAATTGCGGGAATCGCAAAATGCTTGCTCTGGGTCAGTACTCAGTTTATATGGACCAGCTTGCCCCTCAGAATCACTACCTGTAAGTAAGATTAATTATTGATGTATATATGTTCTATGATGCATATATTTTGAAAATATACGTATTTTTGTGTTTTATATTGTGTACGTTTCCGGGCTAACCGGCTTCTGCAAATCATCTGTGGGCCACTGTTACCTAAAACTGAGTCTATTAATGCAGATTGTCTGTCGTTCTTACTACTTTGAGTAGAGATGAAGGATGGAGCAAGACTTGTTTTACAAACGTTTATTTTACATCAGTCCTTAACGTTAGTGCTCTTCAGACAGCTTGAGATCAGTTCGCAATCAATGAATAGCACACATTTATGCCAGTGATCACTTACGAACCAATACTGATCAATTATGACAATGTTTACTGTACGGTGTTTATATTGTAATATGTTGCATACGGTTGTAAGAAGGCATATTTTATCTCCCTCATCTGAATATGAATGAGCATCCTGCAATAATAAAGCATTGGCATTTCAAAATAAAAGTCCCGGTGTATTTCTGGGTTGTTTATTAAATAAAAGTCATGCCGTGTGTCCAATTTCCACCCCGGTTATTATTTGGTTACACAAACTGTATGTAATTTAATTTAATTTACATTTAATTTAAAGTTAACTATTGTAGCTTCAGTCTGAGATGCCTCGTCACAGGAAGAACATTATTTGACGCATATTGTTAAATGTATAGATTTTACTAGTATTAGTGTTATTATAGTTAAAAACTAGAACCATAAAAAAACTCTTTACTTGAAATAAATAAATGTTAACTGACACAAAATATAAAAAAACTTTTCTTATTTTAGTTTAAATTAAGCTGATGTACCAAACTAAAATATAAATGAATAGAAACTATACAGACATTTAAAAACAAAAAAAAATTACTAAAACTTTTAACTAAAATTAAAATGAAAGCAGAATTAAATTGAATTCAAAAAAATTATTAACAAAAACTATATGGTAATAACTCTAGTATGGCAAAAATGTTACATTGTGTTTTTTATATATATATATATATATATATATATATATATATATATATATATATATATAACAGAGCTGCTGACAACCATCTGATAGCCATTTTATTTCTATTTGATGTGTATTTTATAACGCTCCTCTTTCAGTGTTGCAGGACGCTCAAGCGCCACCAGAGGGCAGTACAAGATAATCTGAAGATCAGTGTGAAGCGGAGCAGCACGTCACACAGTAAGGCTGTGTTCACTATAGCATACTAACACTACTCTTACTCCCTCTGCAGTATATAGCATGTATACTCTGCACAACATGCACATTATGTAAATATGATCAACATGATCTTGCATTTTAACATGCATATTTTGATTATTTGATCAGACTGACAAACGTGAAGACATTTTTACTCACAGTTGGATTAAAATGGAAAACATACTTTTGAATTTAGAAATGACATCTGGATGTCACTCACTGAATTAAACATGCAATGTAATGGGATAATGTGACTATTATTGCATAATGCCTAATATATTGAGCATTATTCAGAAGGAAGCAATCTGGGAAACAAAGCCTAAGGCTGCGTTTCAATTTGCCTATGCATCCTATACACTAGGCACTTTAATTACACACTTGACTTTTAAGCAAACGTGCTTTAATGACTAATAAAATGCCTAAAGCTACAGTTTATGAGATAAGGAAAACAGTTGATCACTGACCTGTCCAGATGATAAAGTGGATGTATTAAGGCAGTTGTGTTTATGAAGCAAATGAAAGTGCCTGTATATTACTTTGTGTCCTATCTCATCTCAGTCATATCTCATTTATGCTGAAGAAATACCAGTCGCACAGTGTTATTATTTTAGTATTATCATAATATTTATTAATATTTTGAATTTGCTTTCATTTTAATATTATTTCAGTTTAATTTTAATTCTAGATTTGTTTCTTTCTTTGTTTTCTTTATTGCTAATTGTACAACACCGGGAACAACCGACAACGTAAGACACAACCACCAGGATTAACACTATATATATATATATATATATATATATATATATATATACACACTGCCGGTCAACAGTTTGGAAACATTAAGGTTTTTGAAAGTAGTCTCTTAATCTCTCCAAGGCTGCATTTATTTTATCATAAATACAATAATAATAATAATAATTTGTTACATTTATATAGCGCTTTTCTAGGCACTTAAAGTGCTTTACATGGAAGGGGGGAATCTCCTCAAACACCACCAATGTGCAGCATCCACCTGGATGATGCGACGGCAGCCATATTGCGCCAGAACGCCCACCACACACCAGCTGATTGGTGGAGAGGAGACTGAGTGATGAAGCCAATCAGTATATGAGGATGATTAGGAGGCCATGATGGACAGAGGACAATGGGCAAATTTGGCCACGATGCCGGGGTTACACCCCTACTCTTTTTCCGAAGGACATCCTGGGATTTTTTATGACCACAGAGAGTCAAAAATAGTGAAATATTATTAAAATGTAAAACAGCTGTTTTCTATGTGAATATACACTCACCTAAAGGATTATTAGGAACACCATACTAATACTGTGTTTGACCCCCTTTCGCCTTCAGAACTGCCTTAATTCTACGTGGCATTGATTCAACAAGGTGCTGAAAGCATTCTTTAGAAATGTTGGCCCATATTGATAGGATAGCATCTTGCAGTTGATGGAGATTTGTGGGATGCACATCCAGGGCACGAAGCTCCCGTTCCACCACATCCCAAAGATGCTCTATTGGGTTGAGATCTGGTGACTGTGGGGGCCATTTTAGTACAGTGAACTCATTGTCATGTTCAAGAAACCAATTTGAAATGATTGGAGCTTTGTGACATGGTGCATTATCCTGCTGGAAGTAGCCATCAGAGGATGGGTACATGGTGGTCATAAAGGGATGGACATGGTCAGAAACAATGCTCAGGTAGGCCGTGGCATTTAAACGATGCCCAATTGGCACTAAGGGGCCTAAAGTGTGCCAAGAAAACATCCCCCACACCATTACATCACCACCACCAGCCTGCACAGTGGTAACAAGGCATGATGGATCCATGTTCTCATTCTGTTTACGCCAAATTCTGACTCTACCATCTGAATGTCTCAATAGAAATCGAGACTCATCAGACCAGGCAACATTTTTCCAGTCTTCAACTGTCCAATTTTGGTGAGCTTGTGCAAATTGTAGCCTCTTTTTCCTATTTGTAGTGGAGATGAGTGGTACCCGGTGGGGTCTTCTGCTGTTGTAGCCCATCCGCCTCAAGGTTGTGCGTGTTGTGGCTTCACAAATGCTTTGCTGCATACCTCGGTTGTAACGAGTGGTTATTTCAGTCAAAGTTGCTCTTCTATCAGCTTGAATCAGTCGGCCCATTCTCCTCTGACCTCTAGCATCAACAAGGCATTTTCGCCCACAGGACTGCCGCATACTGGATGTTTTTCCCTTTTCACACCATTCTTTGTAAACTCTAGAAATGGTTGTGCGTGAAAATCCCAGTAACTGAGCAGATTGTGAAATACTCAGACCGGCCCGTCTGGCACCAACAACCATGCCACGCTCAAAATTGCTTAAATCACCTTTCTTTCCCATTCTGACATTCAGTTTGGAGTTCAGGAGATTGTCTTGACCAGGACCACACCCCTAAATGCATTGAAGCAACTGCCATGTGATTGGTTGATTAGATAATTGCATTAATGAGAAATTGAACAGGTGTTCCTAATAATCATTTAGGTGAGTGTATAGTAAAGTGTAATTTATTCCTGTGATCAAAGCTGAATTTATCATCATTACTCCAGTCTTCAGTGTCACATGACCCTTCAGAAATCATTCTAATATGAGGATATGATGATCAAGAAACATTTATGATTATTATTAATGTTGAAAACAGTTGTGCTGCTATTTTAAATGGTAAACTGTGACACATTGTTTTTTCAGAAAGTCCGAAAGAACAGCGTTTATTTGAAATATAATCTTTTGTAACATTATAAATGTCTTTACTGTCACTTAAGATCAATTTAATGCATCTTTGATATATTAATTTTTAAAACAAATTGACCAAACTTTGAACAGTAGTGTAAAACAGTAATATTATGAAATATTAAATATTCCAGTGTAAATCAGCTGTTCTCTGTGTGAATATACAGTAAAGTGTAATTTATTCCTGTGATCAAAGCTGAATTTATCATCATTACTCCAGTCTTCAGTGTCACATGATCCTTCAGAAATCATTGTAAGATAATTTCTTATCAATGTTGAAAACAGTTTCAGCAGCTTTTTTATGGAAATCATGATACTCTGCCATTCAAAAGTTTGTGGTAAGAAAAATTAAATTTCTTTCTTTTCTTTCTTTCTTTTTTTTTTCTTTTTTTACAATAAATAAGAAATTGATTTAGCAAAGGCACATTAAATTGATCAAAAAAGACAGCAAAGTTAATAAATATTACAAAAAGTTATATTTATAATAAATACTGCTCTTTTGAGCTTTCTATTCATCATAGAATTCTGGAAAATTCCATAAAAATATTAAGTAGCACAACTGTGTTTAACATTGATAATAATCAAAAATGTTTGTTGAGCATCAAATCATCATATGAGAGTGATTTGTGAAGGATCATGTGACACTGAAGACTGGAGTAATGATGATAAATTCAGCTTTGATCACAGGAATAAATTACACTTTACTATATATTCACACAGAGAACAGCTGATTTACACTGGAATAATATTTCAGAATTTTGATCAAATAAATGCAGCCTTGGTGAGATTAAGAGACTACTTTCAAAATCATAAAAAAAACATAATGTTTCTAAACTTTTGACCAGCACTGTATAATATGAAGGAAGAAACCCTAAAGGTAAGAACTAGAGGTCGACCGATAGTGGATTTTACCAATACCGATAACTAGGTTGGACTGCACTTGCCGATAACCGATTAATCGTGCTGTATAATGCCAGCCTTCTCAGAGCTCTGGTACTGTGTAATGACAGCGCACCCTTCTCAGTCGCTCCAGCAACGGACGCAACCTGGAAAAACTATCGGTATGGATTTTTGTGTTCCACCAATCAGCTATCGGTGCCGATTAATCTGCAAAACCGATGAATCTGTCGACCTCTAGTAAGAACTAAGCCAAGGTATTTATCAGACAAAATGATTTGGCAAAACAAACAAAAGATTAGCAGATAAAGACATCAAACATGAAAACACTAAAATAATAGATATTTAGTTTTTCCAACATTAGAGCTCTGAATAATCACATTAAAATGGGTTAAAGAAAGGCTCACATTTTTTTATGATATTTACCTAAACCATGTTTACAACATCAGAGATGAGGGAATTTAAATCTTGTTGAACACTGGAGGAATCGTCTCTATTTTTACTGATAACCAGCTAAACATTAAAAGTGATTAGGTGTTTCAGGAAAAGAACAAAAGTAAATTTATATGCTTTTGTCGTTTTCATTGGTTTTATTTTTAAAATGCTATTCAGCTTTAATTTATTTTATTCCAGTTTTTTTCATAATTTTAGTATTGCGGCAGCATTTTTTTTACATGTAAAATTTTTCTTCTAATATATATATATATATATATATATATATATATATATATATATATATATATATATATATATATATATATATATATATATATATATATATATATATATATATATATATATATATAATTTTTTTTTTTTTTTTTTTTTTTTTATAGTTTTAGTTAACAAGGGCAACACTGCAATCAGCCAAACGTCTCTCTTCTGAACTGGCATATGATGATTCATGGATTCCAGCAGGAAAGGGTTAACATTACAGTTTTTCATGTTTAGTTATTAATAGATGATCCGAAACAAACCGGCTAATCTATAATATCTAGAATTGTGCTGAAGAGAACCACTAAAGACTATTAAAACCCCCCAAGCATTTTTAATAAAAGCTGCAACTAATTGAGGGATTATGAACATTGTGTTGCTTGAGACGGAAAAGCAAGTTATTACGTGATCTAGGACTTTTATACAGTGCATGAGTGCCTATAAGTCTATCCCTCAGAGCTGCATTTTCATTAAATTCAATAATGCATCTAAGCCTATAGCCTTCGTAAACACCACTAATGAAACACTAGTTTGGACAGTTACTGCCAATGTTCAATGGATTTTCCAATAGAGTGGGAGAAGTGCAAAATTCATGCATGGCCTGTATTAAACAGACTCAGACACAAGCATCATTTAGCATTCAGCAGGCACAATAGCTGAGCATCTTGAGAGGCAAATTAAATGAGTAATTATGTAGTCCTGCTCCGTAAATGTACAAAACACTGTGCTCTGTCGAGTGAAGCGTTTCTATTGTTGTTTCGCTTTTGCAGATTGAAGAACACATCATTACCGGTGAGCGGCACACACTCGGAACAAAGTTCCCCGTGGAAGAAAGGGCCACACTGTTGGTTGACCAGAACAAGCAGTCATTGTGTTAGTGTATGAGAAATGCTGTTAGTTTTCTTAAGGTCTTGTGACTTTGTTAATGGCCGACCTTAAGAAACCTCAGCACTCCACAAAACCTTCATGAAAACTCGCTTATCGTGGAAACGGCAATCACTCAAAAGAGGAATAATTGAACCAGCAGAAAAATATAACCTGCTTTTGTCTGTTCTTGGTTGAGAGATTTTGCTCTTTCATAATTCAGTAGCAATAATGGAGCTCTTATTTAAATCTGTCTCTGATGTTTCTGCTAAAATCGACACGACACAATTGTTGACATGCAGAAAGAATTTCAATCTATAAAATGAATGTGGCATAGCTTCCCTCAGGAGAATTAGATGAGAAATATTTGTATAATATTGAATCTTTTGATTGTAGACTGTTGTTGAGGTTTTTCTGAAACTCTAGAGATCTTATTTTGACGCGATTACAAACTGGAATCTTGACTAATCGAAACAAAGACTGAAACTTCTGGTGGTCTTTTTTATTTCTGTATTTGCAGTGTGTTTCTGTATTTGGTTGCATTGTTAGTATTTGCAGTGTGTTTCTGTATTTGGTTGCATTGTTAGTATTTGCAGTGCGTTTCTGTATTTGGTTGCGTTGTGAGTATTTGCAGTGTGTTTCTGTATTTGGTTGTGTTGTGAGTATTTGCAGTGCGTTTCTGTATTTGGTTGTGTTGTGAGTATTTGCAGTGTGTTTCTGTATTTGGTTGCATTGTTAGTATTTGCAGTGCGTTTCTGTATTTGGTTGCGTTGTGAGTATTTGCAGTGTGTTTCTGTATTTGGTTGTGTTGAGTATTTGCAGTGCGTTTCTGTATTTGGTTGTGTTGAGTATTTGCAGTGTGTTTCTGTATTTGGTTGTGTTGTGAGTATTTGCAGTGTGTTTCTGTATTTGGTTGTGTTGTGAGTATTTGCAGTGTGTTTCTGTATTTGGTTGTGTTGAGTATTTGCAGTGTGTTTCTGTATATGGTTGCGTTGTGAGTATTTGCAGTGCATTTCTGTATTTGATTGTGTTGTTAGTATTTGCAGTGTGTTTCTGTATTTGGTTGTGTTAGTATTTGCAGTGTGTTTCTGTATTAGGTTGCGTTGTGAGTATTTGCAGTGTGTTTCTGTATTTGGTTGTGTTAGTATTTGCAGTGTGTTTATGTATATGGTTGCGTTGTGAGTATTTGCAGTGCGTTTCTGTATTTGATTGTGTTGTTAGTATTTGCAGTGTGTTTCTGTATTTGATTGTGTTGTTAGTATTTGCAGTGTGTTTCTGTATTTGGTTGTGTTAGTATTTGCAGCGTGTTTCTGTATTTGGTTGCGTTGAGAGTATTTGCAGTGTGTTTCTGTATTTGGTTGCGTTGAGAGTATTTGCAGTGTGTTTCTGTATTTGATTGTGTTGTTAGTATTTGCAGTGTGTTTCTGTATTTGGTTGCGTTGAGAGTATTTGCAGTGCGTTTCTGTATTTGATTGTGTTGTTAGTATTTGCAGTGCGTTTCTGTATATGGTTGCGTTGTGAGTATTTGCTGTGTGTTTCTGTATTTGGTTGCGTTGTGAGCATTTGCTGCATGTTTCTTTATTTGGTTGTGTTGTGAGTATTTGCAGTGTGTTTCTGTATTTGGTTGCGTTGTGAGTATTTGCTGCATGTTTCTTTATTTGGTTGTGTTGTGAGTATTTGCAGTGTGTTTCTGTATTTGGTTGTGTTGAGTATTTGCTGCATGTTTCTTTATTTGGTTGTGTTGTGAGTATTTGCTGCATGTTTCTTTATTTGGTTGTGTTGTGAGTATTTGCTGTGTGTTTCTGTATTTGGTTGCGTTGTGAGTATTTGCTGCATGTTTCTTTATTTGGTTGCGTTGTGAGTATTTGCAGTGTGTTTCTGTATTTGGTTGTGTTGTGAGTATTTGCAGTGCGTTTCTGTATTTGGTTGAGTATTTGCAGTGCGTTTCTGTATTTGGTTGTGTTGAGTATTTGCAGTGTGTTTCTGTATTTGGTTGTGTTGAGTATTTGCAGTGTGTTTCTGTATTTGATTGTGTTGTTAGTATTTGCAGTGTGTTTCTGTATTTGGTTGCGTTGAGAGTATTTGCAGTGCGTTTCTGTATTTGATTGTGTTGTTAGTATTTGCAGTGCGTTTCTGTATATGGTTGCGTTGTGAGTATTTGCTGTGTGTTTCTGTATTTGGTTGCGTTGTGAGTATTTGCTGCATGTTTCTTTATTTGGTTGTGTTGTGAGTATTTGCAGTGTGTTTCTGTATTTGGTTGTGTTGTGAGTATTTGCAGTGTGTTTCTGTATTTGGTTGTGTTGAGTATTTGCAGTGTGTTTCTGTATTTGGTTGTGTTGTGAGTATTTGCAGTGTGTTTCTGTATTTGGTTGTGTTGTGAGTATTTGCTGCATGTTTCTTTATTTGGTTGTGTTGTGAGTATTTGCAGTGTGTTTCTGTATTTGGTTGCGTTGTGAGTATTTGCTGCATGTTTCTTTATTTGGTTGTGTTGTGAGTATTTGCAGTGTGTTTCTGTATTTGGTTGTGTTGAGTATTTGCTGCATGTTTCTTTATTTGGTTGTGTTGTGAGTATTTGCTGCATGTTTCTTTATTTGGTTGTGTTGTGAGTATTTGCTGTGTGTTTCTGTATTTGGTTGCGTTGTGAGTATTTGCTGCATGTTTCTTTATTTGGTTGCGTTGTGAGTATTTGCAGTGTGTTTCTGTATTTGGTTGTGTTGTGAGTATTTGCAGTGCGTTTCTGTATTTGGTTGTGTTAGTATTTGCAGTGTGTTTCTGTATTTGGTTGTGTTGTGAGTATTTGCAGTGTGTTTCTGTATTTGGTTGTGTTGAGTATTTGCAGTGTGTTTCTGTATTTGGTTGTGTTGAGTATTTGCAGTGTGTTTCTGTATTTGGTTGTGTTGTGAGTATTTGCTGCATGTTTCTTTATTTGGTTGTGTTGTGAGTATTTGCAGTGCGTTTCTGTATTTGGTTGAGTATTTGCAGTGCGTTTCTGTATTTGGTTGTGTTGTGAGTATTTGCAGTGTGTTTCTGTATTTGGTTGCGTTGTGAGTATTTGCTGCATGTTTCTTTATTTGGTTGTGTTGTGAGTATTTGCTGCATGTTTCTTTATTTGGTTGTGTTGTGAGTATTTGCAGTGTGTTTCTGTATTTGGTTGCGTTGTGAGTATTTGCTGCATGTTTCTTTATTTGGTTGTGTTGTGAGTATTTGCAGTGTGTTTCTGTATTTGGTTGTGTTGAGTATTTGCTGCATGTTTCTTTATTTGGTTGTGTTGTGAGTATTTGCTGCATGTTTCTTTATTTGGTTGTGTTGTGAGTATTTGCTGCATGTTTCTTTATTTGGTTGCGTTGTGAGTATTTGCAGTGTGTTTCTGTATTTGGTTGTGTTGTGAGTATTTGCAGTGCGTTTCTGTATTTGGTTGTGTTAGTATTTGCAGTGTGTTTCTGTATTTGGTTGTGTTGTGAGTATTTGCAGTGTGTTTCTGTATTTGGTTGTGTTGAGTATTTGCAGTGTGTTTCTGTATTTGGTTGTGTTGTGAGTATTTGCAGTGTGTTTCTGTATTTGGTTGTGTTGAGTATTTGCAGTGTGTTTCTGTATTTGGTTGTGTTGTGAGTATTTGCAGTGTGTTTCTGTATTTGGTTGTGTTGAGTATTTGCAGTGTGTTTCTGTATTTGGTTGTGTTGTGAGTATTTGCAGTGTGTTTCTGTATTTGGTTGTGTTGAGTATTTGCAGTGTGTTTCTGTATTTGGTTGTGTTGTGAGTATTTGCAGTGCGTTTCTGTATTTGGTTGCGTTGTGAGTATTTGCAGTGTGTTTCTGTATTTGGTTGTGTTGAGTATTTGCAGTGTGTTTCTGTATTTGGTTGTGTTGAGTATTTGCTGCATGTTTCTGTATTTGGTTGTGTTGAGTATTTGCAGTGTGTTTCTTTATTTGGTTGTGTTGAGTATTTGCAGTGTGTTTCTGTATTTGGTTGTGTTGTGAGTATTTGCAGTGTGTTTCTGTATTTGGTTGTGTTGTGAGTATTTGCAGTGCGTTTCTGTATTTGGTTGCGTTGTGAGTATTTGCAGTGTGTTTCTGTATTTGGTTGAGTATTTGCAGTGCGTTTCTGTATTTGGTTGTGTTGAGTATTTGCAGTGTGTTTCTGTATTTGGTTGTGTTGTGAGTATTTGCAGTGCGTTTCTGTATTTGGTTGCGATGTGAGTATTTGCAGTGCGTTTCTGTATTTGGTTGTGTTGAGTATTTGCAGTGTGTTTCTGTATTTGGTTGTGTTGAGTATTTGCAGTGTGTTTCTGTATTTGGTTGTGTTGTGAGTATTTGCAGTGCGTTTCTGTATTTGGTTGTGTTGAGTATTTGCAGTGTGTTTCTGTATTTGGTTGTGTTGTGAGTATTTGCAGTGTGTTTCTGTATTTGGTTGTGTTGTGAGTATTTGCAGTGTGTTTCTGTATTTGGTTGTGTTGTGAGTATTTGCAGTGTGTTTCTGTATTTGGTTGTGTTGTGAGTATTTGCAGTGCGTTTCTGTATTTGGTTGTGTTGAGTATTTGCAGTGTGTTTCTGTATTTGGTTGTGTTGTGAGTATTTGCAGTGTGTTTCTGTATTTGGTTGTGTTGTGAGTATTTGCAGTGCGTTTCTGTATTTGGTTGTGTTGAGTATTTGCAGTGTGTTTCTGTATTTGGTTGTGTTGAGTATTTGCAGTGTGTTTCTGTATTTGGTTGTGTTGTTAGTATTTGCAGTGTGTTTCTGTATTTGGTTGTGTTGTGAGTATTTGCAGTGCGTTTCTGTATTTGGTTGTGTTGAGTATTTGCAGTGTGTTTCTGTATTTGGTTGTGTTGTGAGTATTTGCAGTGTGTTTCTGTATTTGGTTGTGTTGTGAGTATTTGCAGTGCGTTTCTGTATTTGGTTGTGTTGAGTATTTGCAGTGTGTTTCTGTATTTGGTTGTGTTGAGTATTTGCAGTGTGTTTCTGTATTTGGTTGTGTTGAGTATTTGCAGTGTGTTTCTGTATTTGCAGTCTGTTGTGAGTATTTGCAGTGTATTTGCAGCGTGTTGAGCTCTCTCTGCCATCGTACATATGTTATGTTTTGTTTTTTTGTCTGTGGAACACGAGATTTTTTTGATTTATGAAATCTCGGCAGCTCTTTACAATAAGGTTTCATTAGTTAACTACATTAGTTAACAAGAACTAATAATGAACTGCCCCTTTACAGCATTTATTAATCTATTAATTTCAACATTTACAGATACATTATTAAAATCAAATGAAATCTCTTCACAAATTCTTCATTTGTACTGCATAGTAAAAAAAAAAAACCCAGCATGAACAGAATGGCATGAGGGTGAGTAAACAATGACAGATTTTTCCTTTCGGGGTGAACTATTCCTTTAACAAGACAGTAGAATAAACAATGTCTCTGTTAGACTGTGAGAAGGCAAGCTGTTTGTGATAAACTGTCACTTTTAAGTCTTTTAACTTTATCTCGATCTTCTCAGGAGTAAGCAGCTGTATTCTCAGTGGCCTTTATTTGAGAAGAGAGGATTTAACAGCGCAGAAATAGGCCACCAATAGCCATGCAAGAGCTCATATACGCTCTTTGCTGGCTGTTTTTGTCCAGCCTCGAGGTCCATGTCCCGGTCATGATCCCAGCAGGGACACAATCTGCGTCTGAAGTGCAGAAGGTGCCACAACAAAACAAGTCGTTATAGAGTGACTCGGAGGGGTTAGTTAAGAAGCAAGCCGAGCATGAAGTGCTCGACCCTTGAAAAGAGAAAGAAAACATGCCGTAGCCCGGCTTTTAAATGACACTGTTGCTTTTTCTCCTGTGAAAAAGATTGCAAATGTATCCTGTAGAGCAGTGGTTCCCAACCTGTGGGCCTCCTCCGGGGGGCCGCGAGATAACTTAAAATTAATTTTAATATATTAATGTAATTCATTAATTTTATTATTGATATGTTGAATAATAAAAGATAAATTAAATAAATTACAACAAAGAACCACCTCTCTCATACGTATTCTGTGATTGTTTTGGATTTGGAGCAGCTCAAGGCGTTTCTAAATCGCGCTGTGTGAAATACAGACTGAACGGCGGATCAAAACACTTCATGAACACAGGATATGCAAACTACACATTTCAGTTGGATAAAGAAAATTTTTTTGATGAATGACGGTTGTAATGAAGGTAAAGACTAGGGCTGTCAAAATGGCTGAAAAGCTAAATTCGAATTTCTTAAATATTAGCAAAATTCGAATTATATTCGAATTCTAAAGGCAATACTTAATGTTAGAGGGAAAATTTACTGTATTGTCTAATTTGCCCACAAGAGGGCGCAAGCGAATGTAAACCAAATCAAGCATTGCATCTTTTATTGAAATGAAATGACATTTACTTTTTAAACTTTTCAAACAATTGTTATTAAATAAAATATAATTTCCTTAATGAGCATGTAAGAAAAATTAGGTAACAAAAGTGCATAAAACTGCAAGTGCATCAGCAACCTGAGAAAACACGCTTCAACAGACAACGTAATGTGAACACAAAATAACTGACATTCAGAAACAATCCACTTCCACTCACTACATGTCTACATATTGTTCGTCAAAAACACCAAACGGTCAACTTGACCTGCAGCGAATGCTGAGCGTTTTTTGCTAAGGTGTGGTGTCTTTGCCAGCTGCGCAATATGTGGATACATACCGCGTGATTTTTGCCACCAACTGAGAGGGTTTTCGTCAGCAGGTCATATCTTCTCTTTCATTTATATCATCTCATGCTCCAAAGCCCTGATGCCTTCTTCTGCACTGCTCTCTGTCTGACTGTATGCGCCGTCAAACAGGTGGCCCATTTTCTCTCCGACTCCGAGTCCTCACTCTTTTTTCCCGCTTTTTTTCAAATGAACAATGCAGCCGCACCGCGTGGTAGGCTACTGGATAAACAAACTGCGTCAGTTACGTCATCATCATGTCTCGCGCGCCTCTACCAAAAATTTGAATGCACGTTTTTTGCATTCGAATGTGCATTTTTTTTTTTTTTTCGACGAATATTCGAAATTAAAATTTTTATTTGATGACCCCTAGACGATTGCAGTGACATATGCATAAGGCATGCGTTTGATGCATATTATATTGACACCCAAACAAATCGTGTATGTGCGCTCTCGGCTCACTGATCGCTATAACGTCATATTTCTGCATGAACGCAGTTCAATATATTCACGTAGTTGTCAAAATGAACGTACTGTGAGTGTTTTATAACGGATGCTCGTGTTTTGGAGAAGTTTGTGAGGATCAGTGTGTTTATGTACACACGGGCATCAGCTCCAAACATAGACACGATCGCCAAGTTTCCACACATTCAGAATTATTTTATTTTTCTTTTGTATTTTAGTGTTTATTAATTATGAATGGATCCGTATAGTAGTTATATGCGGCATCTCCCTGTGGTCTTGTTTGGTATGGCAGGTTGACTCTTGTGCTCATTTGTACTTATTGTAACTGAGCAAAGTACTTTTAAGTTGTAAAGAATGTCTGCAAAGTATGTTTGCAAAAAAGAGTATTGCAGTATTGATTAGGAGAGGATGGGGACACTGCGCTAGAGTTTAACCCCTTAAGCCCTGAAGGCATTTTTAGAGTTGTTTTGACTGAGTGACATACACAAAAGTAAAGACTCATAACTCCAAAACTATAGCAAGGAGAGTCAAATGTTTAGCACTTTTTATATTTTTAGAAAATATAAATTTTATTATATTTGGACAATCTAATGCTGAGAAACTGCTGATAAAAGACCTTTTTTTAAAAAATATTTTTATTTTATTTTACAAATCTCTTATTACATTACAAACTTTGATTTGAAACAAAAGGTTTTTGAAAAATCGAAACAAAAAGACTAAGACTGTGAACCTAACGGCTTTAGTGAGGGAAGGAACTACAATCCCATGAAGCATTGCGAACAGCATAACCGAATTAAAAACAATGGAGAAATATAAACCTACTCATTTACAAATTGTGATATGTATAAAAAACACTATATTTTAAGTTGATTGCAATATATATATATATAACAGTGGATGTATATATGTATTTAGACTGACCATCGATTAACAACCTCGTAGCTCACAGCAAGACTGTCTTTAAAGGTTTATAAATTATCATCAAAATCAATTTCCTTATAGAGAATTAATTAGTGGAGTTTTTACTTCTGGAATCCAACGTTTGCACTCCATATCTGAATTTTGACAAGCAGCAATTGGTCTAATAAGATCCGAGCCGCTATCCACGTTCATTTAAAAGCTCTATAGTTTTACTGTATGTGAATACTTGACTCAGTTGTGTTTATTTATCCCAGTGAATCTTAAGAGAAGCATCTGAGAAAAAAGGTAAAACTCATTTCATCTATTGAAATGTAGATCAAAGCAGAAATAGAGCTCAATACACCAGCCACTCAGAATGAATCCTGCCGTGAAAATGATATTGTATCGGTTGTGAGGGAGAACTCTGCTGTTTGCTGGGAACAGATTGATTGGTTTGCAGAAAATGCCCATGTGAGTGCATGCATCTAATTTGAAGTCCTCATCTGTGCTTTGTTTCTTTTTCTTTGCTGCGGCTGCCCAGAGAGAGCAATATAACAACATAAAAACAAAGACCACTCTGTTTAATTTGGTTTTGAAGAAGATGTGAATCAAACAAGTGCTTCTCCCGCCAACACCTTGACTCTTTGTAACAAAACACTTTGGCTCAGACGTGGGCTGATGTTCTCAGCTGTGTTTGTATATCTTGTTCTGTGTGATTTGTTGACTAGTTCTGTTACATGTCCTGTTCACTCAGGGCCATGATCCAATGCAGATCTTGAACCCTGTGGTAGGCATCAGCTCTAATGAACTTCAATGTAAGCTTATCTAACAACACATCTCGTTTCATCACTTTTTTCCTTTCTTTTTTTTCCACTGCTGCATGACAGCAGTGATTTACAGTCAGCGTGCATGTTGTGGCTTCTGCTGCCTTCAAGGAATGATCAAATTTATAAGATAAGCGCACATGAACTTCACCACAGTGTCATAAATCACCATTGGGAAACTCTGGATTTTCTTTGATTTTCTTACTTGGCATTGGACATTGTAAAGGTTGACTCTGCAATTTGTGTTGTTGATATAGTGAACAAGTATGAACTTACAGAGACATTAATTTACTGAAAATCTAGCTTCAATCTTTGATTATATGACAATTTTCATTGAATGATTGTTCTTCACACAAGAAATTTACTTGAGAAACAAAATTGTTGTCAATGTATCAATGCTGTTCACATTTAAACAATTCATTTTGATTTAACGGCCTTGTATCAGGTTTCTCATTCAAACACGATTGCATCATGTTAAACTGACTTGAAACGCTGACTCTTAACTCAATGTCTTAACTTAACTCAAGAACCTGTTTCAGTCAAGTCGCTCAATCAAATATAGAACAACAGGATTTCCATTTCCTGTCCTACGCTTTGCATGGGGATGGATAGAAGGAGTAAATGTTGAAATAAAGTGTAATTTTATGTATTTTTAGCAAGATGAGAAAATGAGAAGACTTGTAAAGAGTTTCTGTTGGGGTTTTGGAAACGTTTCAATTGTGGTGAAGAGTCGGTGCTTGGGTTGAGGACCTGCTAACAAAGAATACAAGTTGCTTTAATAAAAACAATTACTATGGGAATGTCATGGATGTAAAGAATGTGTAAAGAACAACTATATTTAGCTCTTTGGTTGAACTGGATTCAATAACGGACAGGGGTTCCGCATGATGGAGACGTGTGGGATGAACTAAACTGAATTGAGTGAACTCAACTAAACTCAGACGCATTCCAATTAATAGATTTTCCCCATTTTTTTCCATCATTAGGAACCATTGTCCATAATTGACTCGTCCAGCCAAAGAGAGAAAATGTATTGTTTCTTTTTATCTTTTAACTGGAAAACAAGTCCAATATAGTGATTAAGAAAATTATTCGAAATGTTGCATACATATGCTATGTTAAAAATAACATATATTAGTGTGACATTCAGCAGATGTTTCAATGACATTTATGGATTCTGGTTGACCTAATTTACGCAGCCTAAAAATCCTTTAAAGGGGTCGTGAACTGCTCCCCGCCCCTTTCAAGAACCGTACTTTTTATTCAGAAAAAGAGTACATACTTTTAGGTCGTAGTATAAGTAGGCGAATTGGGACGCAGCATTATTCTATCCTAACTTCACCCTCACACTCCGTCATGACAATATGACGCGAGACAGCTTTTCACCGGAATGAGAAATCTGGTCACATTTTAGTCTCGCGAGATCTCGTCACACCCCTATTAGTTGATGAATTTATGAGTTAACGATCTTCAAGTCATTGATTAGCATATTCTGTCATGATAATCTATAAACCGCTGGTGTGGGAACTGTTTTAAGATGAGCCAGAGAATATCTGCTGCATGAAGAGAGAACAGGGATAGTTTATTTTAATTACGGTTATAACTTATGTTGTCATCTTGCTTTATGACATGCTACCGCATTTGTATTCGTACTGTATCGCAATAAATGTGAAAGACGGATGCGACAGCTTGAGCGACTCCCAAATGTGCTCGACTACAACAACTCTTCCACTTCCCAACATGGCCTCACCCCCTTTGTCGTGTTTTCCCGGTTTTAGGGTTTGTGATGTCACTAACCCATGAAGAAGCTCGAATTTTGAGACCGCAATAGACGTAATGGAGTATAATGCATTAAGAGCTAAACCATTTAGTGCTTTGTAAGTAAGTAGCAAGATTTTAAACATTTATATGATGTGCATGAAGTGCAGTGTTCACAGAACCAGGCTAATATAATCATACTTCCTGGTTCTTTTGGAGTTTGTTTATTAAGCGAGCAGGGCAACCACCCAGTAGAGCATTACAATAATCTAGCCTTGAGGTCATAAACGTATGAACTAACTGTTCAGCATAAATGAGCAACATTGAAAGTTTTTATTTGATTTTGTTATGCTGATATAATTTGCAATAAAAGCACATTGTATTGAATAGAAGCATTTATATTGGTAAGCTCAAGTTTATTGGGCAGTATCAGTGTCACATCAGATTTTTCTAGATCTTGAACAACCGATGGGTTTTGATGAAGGGTTTCCTCTTAGTGCCACAAACAAATGAATTCAAACCTTCCCAGGTGTCCCCGACAACAGTCCCGGATGTCCTTGGGGTTTTTCCATCACTTTCCACAAATTGTAATGTAATCAATAGTGATGCCTTCAGTCCGAGAGTGTTATGTCACTGAGTGAAAAATCTGTACTGGCTCTCCAGGGTTGCTATAGATCTCTCGGGATGGGCCGTGTTCAAACGCACCCGTCTGAGAGAGATCTATTGGGTAATAACACTAGAGACTTTCATCGCAATCATTATTACGATTGCTGTTACGCAAGCTCATGAGCACAAGCCAAGTGTGATTCATCTAATGGCTGGAAGGTAAACAGAGGTAGAGCATGTATATCATCTCTTTCAGGTGTCGTTACTGTGTACTTTAGAGTCCAGAGAGCGCCAGAGACCCGTGATTTAATGATCTTTCACATACACGACAGACGCTCCTTTCAGTGACTCTTTGTTGGTCTTACCTGGACGCATTCTGATGCCGAAGGGACACCGCTTCATCAAATGAAGTCTAGAGAACTAGATTTGTGTGTGTGTGTGTGTGTGTGTGTGTGTATATATGTATGTGTCCCATATATGGGCCATTTTACAGAATTGGTTCAAAGTCCAAAGTTGGAAACATCTTGGAAAAGAATTGGTATTCTGTATGTATGCAAATTGTATAATATCCAAGGTACACATTTCTAGTAATTGTGTGGTTGAAATGTAGGGGTTAGGGATCAGGACAGCCACCTCCCAATTGAAAGTACCCAATTAATGATGATTTTATATATATTAAGCTTACCGATTTTTTAATAGATATTAGAAGGATCTTAGTTAATATCTTAGATTTGAAAACTTCATCCTCTGGTGCTCTTTGCGTGTCGGTCAAACATGACAGATTTCTTTTTCAATTAAATAAACGTACTATATTTTAGTTTGATTAATGTTTTTATTATTTTGTATTTTTAGGGGATTTTATGGTAATAAATTATATTTGCGCTGTATTATCCATTTATTCACTTTTTGAGCATAGACCTGAAAATGAAATTTCCAACTTAAACTGTTGTAAATCTTGAATGCTTTAGAGCACAGACTGAAGTTTGATCTCTTTTTAAAGCAAATTGCTGAAGTGTAAAAAGTTACAGAATTTTACGTTTATTGTTATGAAAATTGCACAAAATTCTAAAGCCATAAATCTAAAGTTGTGTTCCAAATTTGAGGTTGATATCTCAAAAAATGAGCTTTTGTTTGATTTTCAGATTTTGTTTGTGCGCAGTACCGAACGTGTCCACATTTGTCTCCCATTAATTTCCAATGCGCTCATTTTTGACTGCGAGGAATACAAATGTGACTGTTTTTCAGAATCATGTCCATGATTTTTTTTGTTCGCATAGCAAGTGCCAAAACCTTTACCAAGTTTCGTACCATTCTGATGAAGTAAAAAATTATATATATATAAAAAATAAAAAAAACTTTAAATTTTTCGAGCACCAGAGGGAGGGTTAAATGCTTTTTAAATGTGCTTTTTGGTTGTGGGACAGCAGTTTGCACCAATTCTGTAGAATGGCCCATATATGTCACAATGCCAAACAATTAATGGTTTTAAAAATAGGCTTAATCTTATCATTTTCTTACTTCATATAGCCTATTTTAAGTTGTTAGTTTGTGACATTTTCATAAATATGTTTTGCCATCAGCCGGACTGAGTGCCATTAGAAACTAGAAAGAGTTAAAGAATGTAATTATCATGGTTTATTTCAGAGCACTGGGTCTTAACAGAGTTAAACAAAAAACTTTGAAACTACCACCCACTCCTTCAATGGTTAACTATAATTATAAATACACAATAACAGCACTGAAATGTATAAACAAATCTTTTTTTTTTTATGTCCAGTTTAATCTCTGGTCACAATGTGTAAAATCCAATGGAAGTGGTTCAATGGTGGATTGGCACAATGAGACGACCAGTGGAATGAGCTGGAGACAAACACTTACAAACTAGAAGCAACTTGGGTTAAAAAAGGCAATGTAAGACAGAACTTCAGCAACAAGGCAGAATCATATTTGAACGGTATCCATACATACATGGACTACTTTGTTTCCAGGAATGCTTGAGAAGCTTTACCCGCAACACTTGACGTACAGTATTCAGTCCGCTCTCAAAGGCCACGAACACACTGAGTAAATACGGCTCATTCAATATTGTTGTGGACCAATGTTGGGAGTCAAAAAGGTTGAGAAGCAGTGTTGGCATTCGTGTTTATTTTAACACGCTGAATGGCATTCAAAGGAATTTTCTAGAGATGCACCGATTGCAAATTTCCCAGAACCCGATTCTACTTTTCGGTTCCTGTGTGTGCAAAAGACTCGCGCTGTTTTCTGTCATCTAAAACATGTGCACAGAAACTGTGATTTTAAACATTTGAGCGCAAATAAGACTCGCAAGCGGTTTTCTGTTCGCACAGAACGGCTTCTCATAGTGAATAATGCGCGATGATGAGTTCTCTTCCTCGTGTTTTTGCACAGCACACGAACGGACACAAACACACACAAATATGTCAGAATATTCTGGTAAACACAGTCGGTTATGTCTTAAGACAGTTGAGAAGAAAAGCTGAAAGCGTGTGTGTAACAGTATATTGGATCTGTGCAGCTCTTAAAGTGACAGTGGCAGATTTTCCTGATGTCGTCTCTATGATAACGTTAATCAAACAAAAGACGACGAGAAAATCCACTCGCTTCATAGCCTATATTTTATTAATAAAGTGCAGTGTTATTTTACATTTGATTAGTTTCTGTACCGGATTACCTGAAAATGTTTATTTCAATCGTATCAGTATTCAGTTGTACTTATTTGTGCAATTGCTAATTTGTTTTTTTGTTGTTGTTTTTTAATTACTGAATGTTTAATTGTCTTTAATAATGCTTGAAAATCATATTATTTTGGCTAATTGTTTTTGCTGTGGTGTTTTTAAACCATAGGCAAAAGTTCCTAGCCTTGATTTTTGTTCATGGTGTTCAGCGACAGTGAAATGTTTTGCAATAAGACAGAGTAAATGTGAATTATAACTAAGGGTTTGTTACCTTATTGGAATCAGAATCGTTTAAGTTCAAATGATGTCCAACCCTAGAATTGTGTTTTTTCCCTTACCACTATTTTGTTTAATAATTTTAATAGAAACCGGAATCGGTAGGTGGAACCAGAACCAGAAAATTATACAGTACAATAGTAATACAATAGTACATCGTAATATACAATATTAATATATTTCTGTCACAAATTAAACCAAACTTTTATTTCGACGGGTTGCCGTGAAGATCTTGAGTTTCTGTGTGTATGACGGTAGTTTCTCAAATGAAGTGGTAAACTGCTCATAAAGTGACTCTCAGAGCGGCTCTGGAGATGAAGTTCATGTCGTCATAGTAACACTGCGTGCTTCAGTGTGTGTCATAAACGTATACACGTGTCTGCGCCATTAATTTATTCACACAGAACATGTAGGATTCATATAGTCTTCTTGCGGTTTAATATTCACAGACCCTAGTCTATATCGTGATGTGATTTAAGTGCACTGCTTTTGATTTATTCATCCATAATTTTGACAAATTCCGTGACATTCCACGTTATACAGTAAATTCCGTTTTTATGACTGGATTCCGTCCGTGTTTTACACTTATATAGATCAGCGGATAAAATCATATACACTGCCGTTCAAAAGTTTGAGCGGTAAGATTTTTTTATGTTTTTAGATGAAGTCTCGTCTGCTCACCAAGGCTGCATTTATGTTATTAAAAATACAAAAAAATCCTGTAATATTGTGAAATATTATTCTAATGTAAATCAGCTGTTCTCTATGTGAATATATAGTAAAGTGTAATTTATTCCTGTGATCAAAGCTGAATTTATCATCATTACTCCAGTCTTCAGTGTCACATGACCCTTCACAAATCATTCAATATGAGGATTTGATGATCAAGAAACATTTATGATTATTATCAGTGTTAAACATTTTTTTAGGATTCTTTAATGAATAGAAAGTTCAAAAGAACTGTATTTATCTGAAATAGAAATCTTTTGCAACATTATACTACCGTTCAAAAGTTTTGGGTTGGTAAGAATTTATTTGTGTATTTTTTTTGGGAAAGAACTTAAAGAAATTAATACATGTATTCAGCAAGGATGCATTAAATTTATATGCATTTAAGACATTTATAATGTTACAAAAGATTATATTTCAAATACTTTAAACTTTAAACTTTCTATTCATCAAAGAGTCCTGAAAAAAAGTTTTGCACAACTGTGTTTAACATTGATAATAATCATAAATGTTGAGCATCAAATCCTCATATTAGAATGATTTGTGAAGGGTCATGTGACACTGAAGACTGGAGTAATGATGATAAATTCAGCTTTGATCACAGGAATAAATTACACTTTACTATATATTCACATAGAGAACAGTTATTTTACATTTTAATAATATTTCACAATATTACTCTTTTTTTTTTTTTTGTATTCTTAATAAAATAAATGCAGCCTTGGTGAGCATAAGAGACTTCTAAAAACATAAAAAAAAAAAAAAAATTGATCAAAAACTTTTGAACGGCAGTGTAGATCAGTGGTGTGAGCGCTAAACCTGCAGAAATTAGTCAAATCATGCGCAATACAAGCACTATTGAACCGGAGCGAATGAGACGAGTGAGTGAGAGGAGGTGTGTGTGAGTGTGAGTGTGTGTGTGAGTGAGTGTGTGTGTGAGTGTGTGAGTGAGAGGAGGTGTGTGAGTGGAGGTGTGTGTGTGAGTGAGTTAGAGGAGGTGTGTGTGTGTGTGTGTGTGTGTGAGTGAGTTAGAGGAGGTGTGTGTGTGTGTGTGGCTGGAAACAAAAAACGGCTCGGAATCGGTAAGACGTGAGACCGATCCGGGACCATCATGCGGAAAATCGTCCGATCCCTGGCCGGTCGATCGGTGCATCTCTAGAACTTTCCTTCATAAGTTACTTTAGATAAAAGCATCTGCTGAATGACTAAATGTACATGACAACAAACCAAACTGCAGTGTGTACGTGGCCAAAGAGACGCAACAACCGTCCGAGAGACTCTCACATATTCACTTGTACAGTAGCTGCTGGTAATGTCTAAAACTAGATACATCCTCCTGCATTTATACAAATAATTTTAAAAAAGCCCATAAAGGGCCGGCCCGTCTCCTGTCCTGTACAAGCAAATAAAATATGAGCTCTTTAAAACATCCGTTTCTCTTAACAAAATAATCTGATCCATTAAAAGTTCACATAGCAAAAAAGGTAACAGATCTCCATATATATATATATTTATACTGTATATACACACACATACTATTTTGGCAGACAGAACGTGAAGTAGTTCTTTATTGTAAACAGCTCTCTTCTTTCCTCACACGACGTCTCGTTACATTCATGGCTCCAGTTCTAATTCCTCGTACAGTTTGTGCTTGTAGAATGGAGCCTCATCGACACCCACCTGACCCCAGAGACCGACGGACACGGGCGAGGGACGGAGACAGGAAGCAGACGAGGCCTTCGTGAAGACGTGAACGTCCTGAGGGCGAGACGTGCAGGGATCTTTCCAAATGTGTTCGGTACACGCTGACCCGGGGAGAGGATTTATGGGATTTGGCGGGACGCCTCGGCGCCCTCAATTCTCCTCGTCCGTGATGTCATCCTCCCCGACTGCCTTTTCCGGAATGGTCTCCGGGATGGCCTCCAGGCTGCGGCGGCCCTTAGACTCTGACCCTGACGAGGGTCCCGCTCCTCCCTTGGCCAGGGTACAGGTGAGGGCGGCGTAGTGGATCTGTTTCAGGTTCTCGAGCACTTCCGCCCGGGCGTGTTTCAACAGATCGGCCTGGCCCTGAGAACACAAGCAGAGACAACGGGGCTCGTTCACTAAGAACTGGACACAAGTATTCTGGTGAGTCTGGCATAGACTTAATTGTATGTATACAGTCAGCATAATTTTTTTTATGTGGAACCTATGAAATTTTTACCAGAATGTGCTGACATTTTTGTTACTTATTCTAGGGTCATAATGGTTGCATAGTATGTTATCATTACATTAAAATAAAAACTTTATTTTTTTTAAAGTAAATAATAATATTTTAAAGTAAATATTAGATTATTAGATTTCATAAATATTTGTTTAGTAAGTTTAATAAAAATGTTAAAAGGTCAATCAATTATTAACTAAAACTATTAAAATAAAGCAATTCATTGTTAATATTATTATTTAAAAGTAATATTAGATTGTTTTAATTCTTAAAATTCTTAAACATTTGAAATATTTACATTTTAAACGGTCAACCAATATGTTAAACTATTAAAAAATAAAGGATATTAATAGTAATATTTAAAAGTAAAAGTAAATATTAAATTAAATATTTTTTTTTGTAAATTTGTAGATTTGAAACGTGTAGTGTGTATATATATATATATACACACACTTTTTTATTATTTGCATTTGACAAAAAAAAGGAAAATTTATTGACATTAGGTAAAACTAAATAATAATATTTTCTAAAAGTAATGCAAATTTTCAACTATACACTCACCTAAAGGATTATTAGGAACACCATACTAATACTGTGTTTGACCCCCTTTCGCCTTCAGAACTGCCTTAATTCTACGTGGCATTGATTCAACAAGGTGCTGAAAGCATTCTTTAGAAATGTTGGCCCATATTGATAGGATAGCATCTTGCAGTTGATGGAGATTTGTGGGATGCACATCCAGGGCACGAAGCTCCCGTTCCACCACATCCCAAAGATGCTCTATTGGGTTGAGATCTGGTGACTGTGGGGGCCATTTTAGTACAGTGAACTCATTGTCATGTTCAAGAAACCAATTTGAAATGATTCGAGCTTTGTGACATGGTGCATTATCCTGCTGGAAGTAGCCATCAGAGGATGGGTACATGGTGGTCATAAAGGGATGGACATGGTCAGAAACAATGCTCAGGTAGGCCGTGGCATTTAAACGATGCCCAATTGGCACTAAGGGGCCTAAAGTGTGCCAAGAAAACATCCCCCACACCATTACACCACCACCACCAGCCTGCACAGTGGTAACAAGGCATGATGGATCCATGTTCTCATTCTGTTTACGCCAAATTCTGACTCTACCATCTGAATGTCTCAACAGAAATCGAGACTCATCAGACCAGGCAACATTTTTCCAGTCTTCAACTGTCCAATTTTGGTGAGCTCGTGCAAATTGTAGCCTCTTTTTCCTATTTGTAGTGGAGATGAGTGGTACCCGGTGGGGTCTTCTGCTGTTGTAGCCCATCCGCCTCAAGGTTGTGCGTGTTGTGGCTTCACAAATGCTTTGCTGCATACCTCGGTTGTAACGAGTGCTTATTTCAGTCAAAGTTGCTCTTCTATCAGCTTGAATCAGTCGGCCCATTCTCCTCTGACCTCTAGCATCAACAAGGCATTTTCGCCCACAGGACTGCCGCATACTGGATGTTTTTCCCTTTTCACACCATTCTTTGTAAACTCTAGAAATGGTTGTGCGTGAAAATCCCAGTAACTGAGCAGATTGTGAAATACTCAGACCGGCCCGTCTGGCACCAACAACCATGCCACGCTCAAAATTGCTTAAATCACCTTTCTTTCCCATTCTGACATTCAGTTTGGAGTTCAGGAGATTGTCTTGACCAGGACCACACCCCTAAATGCATTGAAGCAACTGCCATGTGATTGGTTGATTAGATAATTGCATTAATGAGAAATTGAACAGGTGTTCCTAATAATCCTTTAGGTGAGTGTATAGTAAAATATTTATATTTGACAGAATGCATATAAAAAAACTAAAATTTTGGTAAATTATGTAAAGCTGAAGTTTTTTTTAAGATAATAAAAACGACAAAAGCACATACAATTATTCAAATGAAAACCGTAAATATAAAAGCCAATTCTAAATATGAATAAGTATGATAATAAAATATGAACATGATGTTCTAAATGAACATCACAATTGTTCAGATCAAAACTTCTGTGAGTGATTTCTCCACATGCAGAAACACACTGGAGTTCAGAGTGATGCATGTCCTGTATCCCCATCAAAACCTGACCAACAGTGGACGCAGGAAACGGGTTTAAAGTGCCCATCTTCGGCTGAGCCTTTGTGATTGGACGGGCAGCAGCTAAAGCAGCAGACGTGAGGAAGACAAACGCCTCTCACTCGCCGAGTAATCTCCAACACAATGCTTCTGTTTTGAATAACAGGCTTCATTCACATTCACCATCTAATCATCACTGACAGTCTTTAAGCAAACCAAATCGCCACCTTAATAGTCTTTAATGGTGTGATGTCACCAGTGCTTGAAGTGGAAAAATTAAAGTGCATGTTGCAAGGGTGTCATTTTGGTTTGAAGGGGGGGTTGAAGTGTGAACCGTTTAACAGGGTCCCAGTGCATGCTCCCTTCATTTATGTTCATTTCCTTCCATCCATCTCTTGGGATATCTGTAAGCCAGGTTCTCTAATATCGGTCATTATTAGCAGAACACGTTTTACACATTGGGGGGGAAAAAAACAATTGTTTAGTCGATAATTCAAGAAGATCCAGACTTGATTTAAACTCGTAAACAAATAGCAACATACACATAGAAACTACAGCTACAACATGCCACAGGTGTAATGCAAATCTATGATGAAAAATCATTATCTATTAAATCATACAACTAGTCAAAATTTACCATAATAAATACAATAGAACTTGATAAATTCAAGTAAAGGTGGTCGAGTATTTAAAAAGCTTTCTAATTAATGTTTTTAATGGCCGTTTTAGATCACGTTCGACGCACTCAATGTGACCCTGGACCACAAAACCAGTCATAAGTCATACAAATGTATACATCATCTGAAATGATAAGCTTTCCATTGACGTATGGTTTGTTAGGATATTTAGCTGAGATACAACTATTTGAGAATCTGGGTAAGGCTGAAACGATTAGTCGACAGTAAAAAATTACCGAGTAGTCGTTTGATCTCACGTGACCTAATGTAAGGGCCTGCAATATCGCGATTTGACCGCTGTAGCGCTAGTGTAACGCAGCCCTTACAAATGCTATTGCGGTAGAAGAAAACTGTGACGGAGTGCAAACGAATCCGAACTAGCAAGGTGTGGGAAAGTTTCACAAAACTTCAAACTAAGAATGCTGGCGTGTGCAATACATGCAAGGCGGAACTTGCTTTTCACAGGAGCACAACGTGCATGTTGGAGGGAAACATCCCGGCACAAGAGGAGCCGGTGGGAGGTGAGTGTTCTCCAGCTGGAGCTAACCAACTAGCGGTAAATCTCTTTGTTAGAGAATGCAATACTACTAGTAATAATATAATTACAGTAGTGTGGCGATTTATTTTGCGTAGAATAAGGCTTGATTGATTAGGTATTATAGTCTTATCACTTGCCTGTATTTGGTTCCATATGCATGAAGACTTACAAAAGGAGATGTTAGGAAGATTATCATGTCAGTTACTTATTACTTCATAATTGTTTGCAGATTGATATTTTACCATTCTATGTGTCCTGAAGTAAATGCCCCCTTTTTCTGTGTCAGTGCTAAGAAAAGCAGTGGGCCTGTTATTGACGACTTTTTTCTGAGGAGGAATTTGTGTACTTGTGTATTCGTGTAAGCCGCTGCTCTTACAGAGTCAATTCTGAACATGATTGTTAAAGACATGAGACCTCTTTCCCTGGTGGATGGAGAAGGCTTTTTTTTTTTTTTAATTCAGCACTAATTTGAAAATCCAAAAAAGGCCAGTGCAGAAAGGACACTGTTACTCAAGTGTTCAGTTTAATGAAAAGCAGTGTTTTACAAATGAAGCTCTTAATACTGCTGCCAAGAGGACTTTTTCGTGTCTGTAATGCAGCTGATAAATTTTTTTTCAATTGAAAGAGAACAGAATATTTAAACAATGCTTAGAGAGCATTTGTGTGTGATTTGAGTTGGACAGAAATCTGAGAACTTCCAGAGAACTTCCCCGTTTAGTTGGCTCAAAGTTCATTAAAACTGAAGTGATTTATATTATAGTTAGAATATGTATAACTCAATGTTTTAACTAATTATTAAAACGTACTGATTAGTTGCCGATGATTAATCGATTATCAAAATAATAGTTTGTTGCAGCCCTAAATCTGAGGGTGCAAAAAATCTAAATATTGAGAAAATCTCCTTTAAAGTTGTCCAAATGAAGTCCTTAGCAATGCATATTACTACTAATAATACACTTTTGATATATCTACTGTAGGAAATGTACAAAATATCTTCATGATCTTTACTTAATATCCTAATGATTTTTGGCATAAAAGAACGCGCGATGTATACAGCCTATTAATGAATTGATTTCATTGAGTACCGGTGCATACCGGCACACTTCGAGCACTGGATGTCACTCGAATCGATTCCGTTTAAACATCTTATTCCCAGTGGTGTGCATGTCAAACCGTCTGTCAATCATAAACCAGCCAGGCTCAAAGGATGCAAACGGTTTGCTACTCCATTAATGCAAGACATTTCTGTGAGGGGTTGAGGTTAAATTCAAAATCTAAGATCCAGAGAAAATGATGAACATTTGCTCTGATGAATTGAGTATAATTAATGAATATATGGGTTTTCAGTTACTGTGATTGGTCTTCTTTCTTGCATTTATTTGCATATTAAATAGATGCAAGAAGACCAGTCACTATTTAATCATCTATAGTGTCTTTATACTGCAGGATTTCATTTATGCTGAACCAAATGTTGTACCTTTAACACCTTTCTTTGGCTGTATTTCCTTTAGGAAATGCAAATCTAGTTAACAGTGCTGTTCTGATTTCTATTACGGGCTATTTGTTTAATAATGTTTAATACGAAGTTGTACAATAAAAAGCAAACGTCCCTAAAACTGCCGCTCTGGTTGTGAAAATATTAACATTCATCATATATTCAAGACGCTAACTGCAACACATCACAGCATCTTAAATCAGAAGAAGCACATCTGAATGTTAAAATCTTATGCTAATATATATGCAAATCATCATCTCAAAACGGAGTGTAATGTTTCATCTGTGCTCACCTTCAGAATTGTGATGTTCCAGGTGAAGCTCTCTACGGATTTGATGAGTTTTCTTCCCTTCAGTCCTTCTTTCACCGCCATGTCATGTAGATTCTCGTGAAACTCCATCGCTGAAAAGACAGATTCAGAGGATCAGATGAGAGCTGCATTTACTTACTCAAAAATACAGGAAAAATCATGAAATATTATTCCAGTGTAAATCAGCTGTTCTCTATGTGAATATTTAGTAAAGTGTAATTTATTCCTGTGATCAAAGCTGAATTTATCATCATTACTCCAGTCTTCAGTGTCACATGATCCTTCACAAATCACTCTCATATGAGGATTTGATGATCAAGAATCATTTATGATTATCAATGTTGAAAACTGCTTTATATGTTTGTGGAAACAGTGATGGTTTTATTTGTTTGAAATATAATATTTTGTAACTATAAATGTCTTTTTTTTTCTCTTTTATTCAGCAAGGATGCATTAAATTGATAAAAAAAAAAAAAAAGTCTAAACTTTTCAACGGTAGTATAAATCAACATATTTGCATCAACATATTTCATTCAAACACTCACTGTAACGAAGATTCAAAATCTTTAACGCAAGAACTAAGAAAGTAAACATTCATATGCACAAATATTACTACCTACACTTATGAAAAGCTAATTTTCTAAAATCAGAGACTTTATTAAAGGAGTCATGAACTGAGAAATCAGTTTACTTTTGTCATATAAGAGGTCATCATACTATAAGATATCCTGTACGTTTCAGAACTGAAAACATCCTTGTTAGTCCAAAAACAGCTTTTATTGTAACCAAGCCCAGAGAACGACTCGTTGTTGAATGTGCCTGTAATAGATGGTGAAAGACCGCCTCTGCAGAAGAAGATCAACGCCTACTTGATCATCGCAACTTTGGCCCCGCCCACTGGCGTGTTAGTGAGATGACAAGGAGAGACGAGCGATACAGGATCACTGGACTAAAAATAACATTACCTTCCAAAGGATCCTAATGCTAGGAATGTGCTTATTTATTTTCAACAATGTGAATGTCTCAGTTGAGCATTATTTATTTGTGTTCGCTACATTTCACTGTGGATTCTTTGGCAAATCAGTCGCAGTTTCGGCGCAGGCTTTGCAAACAGACTTTAATGATATGGACTCGACAGTAATGCCACAACATGTAAGTAACCGTGTTAATTCTAACACCTGATCTGTGATCAGTGATTTCTGATATGTAATGATTGATGTACAGTCAGATGTTCTTTGTCTGTGTCAGTAAATCAAACCAGTTACTAAACACTCAACTTCACATTGTTTTTCTCAGTAGGATGAAAATAATCTGTTATATAAACTGTGATTAAATTATATATAGAAAGCGATCAAAGAAAGCTCCCTTTACAATCACTGGAGCTGTCAATCAAACAGCGCAAGTTTATCAGTGACTGAGTTCTGGACTCTCGCCAAAACTCCCGTTATAATCCACAGATCTCTTATTTACATTGTGTTTGCACTGTTAGTTATAATGAAAGCATTCGGCTATAATGCTATAACCAACACTTTTCACGATTAGTTAACCTTGAGAGCTGTAATAGTAAAAACGTGCTAAAATGTTTTCAAGAGATTTCCTCATGTAATACTCTTTTCATATGCAAATCAAAGCAGTGGGCGTTTACACTGAAGTCTCACAGCAGCCAATCACAGCAGCGGGCGTTTACACTGAAGTCTCACAGCAGCCAATCACAGCAGTGGGCGTTTACACTGAAGTCTCACAGCAGCCAATCACAGCAGTGGGCGTTTGCACTGAAGTCTCACAGCAGCCAATCACAGCAGCGGGCGTTTACACTGAAGTCTCACAGCAGCCAATCACAGCAGCGGGCGTTTACACAAGTCTCACAGCAGCCAATCACAGCAGTGGGCGTTTACACTGAAGTCTCACAGCAGCCAATCACAGCAGTGGGCGTTTGCACTGAAGTCTCACAGCAGCCAATCACAGCAGTGGGCGTTTGCACTGAAGTCTCACAGCAGCCAATCACAGCAGTGGGCGTTTACACTGAAGTCTCACAGCAGCCAATCACAGCAGTGGGTGTTTACGCTAAAGTCTCACAACAGCCAATCACAGCAGTGGGCGTTTACACTGAAGTCTCACAGCAGTGGGCGTTTGCACTGAAGCCTCACAGCAGCCAATCACAGCAGTGGGCGTTTGCACTGAAGTCTCACAGCAGCCAATCACAGCAGTGGGCGTTTACACTGAAGTCTCACAGCAGTGGGCGTTTGCACTGAAGTCTCACAGCAGCCAATCACAGCAGTGGGCGTTTACACTGAAGTCTCACAGCAGACACACCCCTTCAAACAGAGCGTTAAAATCAGGGTAGGAAATAGCCCTTTATTTCTAAATTACCACAATTTTTGATGTAAAATTATAAGTGCAACCCATGAAACATTATTAAAACAATGCAGTTCATGACCTCTTTAATACTTCTGTCAATTAATACTTAGTTGTGAGACAAATAGATAATTTTTATTTAAAATATCACCACAACCGAGTACAAAATTCTGTTTGCGAGACACGCTGAACTCAAACATCGGCCATCTTAACTCCGGCCAGCAACAAAACCCCGGCAACTAGTCATGCCTTTCAAGTACGCACAAGCTTTTGTACCTTTAGTTACCAGGATCAAAGGAACGCTGGGATGTGGGCACGGTTCAAACAAACACATTCACTTCCTGTCACGAGGACATTTTATTTTACTGGTTCGGATTAAAGCCTGGTGAGAGGCGTGAGGACGAGGCCTATTGTGTCACATACAGCAGATCACCTCATTCATACGGAAAAAACTGAGTTTCTCCTTGAGCCGTGCGGCACAAACAAGGATGGTAAACGCTTGTGACATGATCAGAAAACAGGTGTCTAATACAGAAAGAGACAGAGATAAAGAAGGTAGGAAGCAGAGATGAGAAGATGCGGCGTGGGTGCAGCAGACAGACATGGAATCCTTTCAGACTGCATTAACATCACGGCGAAGAACACAGAAGAGATTTGTTTCTGTCTTTCTCCTTTCATCGCTGTGATCTGAGGAACGGACACGGAGGAGTGGAAACATCACTTTTTGGTGATAGTTTAGTTTGGTGTGCAAGTGCCCCATTATGCTTTTTTCAGATATTCCCTTGCATGCAGTGTGTAATAGAGCTGTAAAATATCAACGTTATCATCTCCAAAAAGAAAGAATCGATTCTGAAGTGCCTGAAACGAGTCGTGAATTTCAGTCTCACTTCCTGTTACAAACCCAAGTAACAAATTTGCATAATGCCCGCCCTATGGTTTTGATTGGCTGAACAGCTTCTCTGTGCCCCGCCCTCAAACACTGTAGTTGTATCTGAGACTGGAAAAGTTTAGTTGGTGGTGTTCATATTAAGACGCTGTTTTCTGCGATGCGAATCCACTTTGATGAGATTGATACGGTAAAACCCACGCCATCGTTACTGTTCGTATCACTGTGTGTCAAGAGCTGAGGAAGAGCTGAAATCCATATATGGTAATGGGTGTTTGGTTTCAGACATGCGGGTCGACCAATCACAGCAGACTGGGCGGTCTGACTATCCTTTCATCTATGCGCTGATGACACTCAGATCTATTTTCCCTTAAAACAATGATAAAAATGTTTTTTTTCACTGTTGTTTATCACTGTTGGTCTGTTTAAAAGAACTCAAGCTTTGGCTTTTAAGTAATTTTCTAAATTTAAACGGAAATAAAACCGTGGTTCTCTTGCCCCATGTGAAACTCAATGCATTAGAAATCTAGGCGTTCTGTTTGATCACAGCCTAAAATTTGATAACAGTTTATTAAAATATAATAAATTATTTTTTATTAAATACAATATAAGCATTAGGCGGAAAAACTTAAGAATGACAAATGTTGCTTTTGGCAACTAACTAATATTAAAATAATAAAATTAATAACTAAATATAAATAAACGACAACTTAAAAAAATTAAAGCTAAACAGTAATAATAAAAAAAAACTAAGAAAAATGTCAAAAGCACATAATAAAATTAAAACCAAAAATATAAAAATAAAAGAAAATCTAACTATAATAAAAGCTATTAAATAATATTAAAATAACATTGTTTGTGTGGGAAACACTGCAATTTAAACTTACGACATCAGGCATTAAACAATAAAGCATCAGAAGAAATTGTACAAATATTATTGCACTTTAAGTGTTTTTGGGTCCTTTTTGGAGATTGAAACATGCATTTACCAGGTCTTTCCCAGGAAACTAAACAGCAAAAACATCAGAATACTGCAAACGGCAGCACATTTTCATGCATCAACTTGCACACTTGGTGTTCGGTAACTTGGCATGCACAGTTAAGAAATCAGGAGGAATCTACACCTGTTACACCTCCTAAAAACCTGAAGGACTGTCATACCAGGAGCCGTTTCTGTCTGTGTGCGAGAGCTAAACGCCTATAAACGTGCTAGGCTCTCAGCGGTGACATCCTTCTATATACAGCTGTGCAAAACATCCCACAGCTGTAAACCTTCCCTGAGAGAGATCAGCGCTTAAACGGCGGTCTCTAGATGCAGATCGCTGTCCAATGAAGCAGCACATAAGCCTGGGGGAGACAGCGTTTGACTTCGTACAAATAGAGCAATAATGCTCAAGAGGGGGGAAGCCATTACCGTGAATAGCACAGAAGATTTGCATTCATTCCCGACGCTACTTTCACACTCTGTTAACCTCAGCAGCGGTGGGCTCTCGTGTCTGCGAGCCGCTCGGATCTGACGGGTGGTAAGTAAGGAGAGGTGCCGTCGGGTTAATGATGCGTGCCGAGGATGGCGGCCAATGGCACTCCGACTGCTCTTCGTGGCAGGGGTTGCCTAGCAACATACTGTAGTCTGAGTGGGAAAACCCAGGCTGTCATTCCACACGCTCTCAGTGAAGGCATGTTCGGTGACACGCGCAGACACCATGAAAGGAAGCCGCAGCCTTGAATGCACGTGCGAGGGCGGCAGTGCGCTTCTGAGGCATCTGCGCATCACTTCATAGCCTTTTATGTGCTTTAAATGACTTCATTTTTCAGAAATGCCTGTAGTACGCCGCACAGCTATGCCTCATGCACCACAACAATAGCAGTGAATGCAGTGGTATCATGTTTTTTGGGCGGTGCATCAAAATATTTTCATGCAAACTAAAACATGCCTTTTTAACTGCACAAAAAAACCTTTACACAACTAGATTAAAGATGCAATGCACTAAAATAATAAAATGTCAATTTTTCAGAATATCTTTTGTCAAAAGAGAGCAATATGAGTGAGTAAATGATGATAATTTCCTTTTTCGGTGAACTTTGCCTTTAAACAACATTGCCATTGACATAGCCTACATGTCCACTTAAGCTGCACGATTAATCGTTAAAAGATCACGATCTCGATTCAAACACCCACGCAACCTCATTCCTAAATAATTCACCCTGTGACAAAATCACACCAAAACAATCAGATCTGTGTTGGCGCTGCCGCTGATCCAGAGAGAGCAGATATGTATAGGTATGAAACTGCTTTTCAACCACACAGTATAATTATTAGTGTTACAATGATTCAGATTATCACAGAAAGTACTGGGAGTTTATAGTTCAGATATAAACACTGATGTCTACGCTAGTGATCAAAATAGAGGAAATCACCTTTTGAAAGTAGCATGGTGCTTCAAATAAAAATTATATCCATTATATTGTTACACCAGTAGGTGGCGACAGGTGACTGTTAAAAAATGTAATTGAATCGTTTATTCAAGAGATTCATTCAAAAACACTGATTCATCCAGTAATGAAACGAGTGAAGTCTTTATGAGTGAATCATTGAATCATTCATTCAAGAGATTTGTTCAAAAACACTGATTCATCCAGTAATGAAACAAGTGAAGTCTTTATGAGTGAATCATTGAATCATTAATTCAAGAGATTCATTCAAAAACACTGATTCATCCAGTAATGAAACAAGTGAAGTCATTATGAGTGAGTCATTGAATCATTCATTCAAGAGATTTGTTCAAAAACACTGATTCATCCAGAAATTAAACAAAGGGGCAGGGCCTGGTTGAGTTAGTTAGTTGTGTGTTGAATCTGGCGGTTATGGTAAGGGGCGGGACATTTCCCAAACCTGTGGAAACGTTTGACCAATCAAAACACACTGCTCCAGCCGGCCAATCAGAGCACATTGTAGGAATTGTTTAGACGAACTAAACAGGGGTGCATTTCCCAAAAAGTATCGTTAGCCAACTATGGTCGCAAGTTCTGTCGTTATCAACATAGCTCAACGAGTCAGTGTTTCCCGAAACCATCGAAACCATCACAGCTCTCAGCCTGTGGTTAGAAGCATAGTTTCTTGATTGCATGACGTGGACTTAATAAATCCTTACCTTGAGCAAAATAAGCAAGCTGACATTTAGTAGTCTATATCTTTTATTTTGAATACATACAAATGTCATTTATGTATTTTAGTTTGTCAAGAGATTTAAAGCACCGTTTTTGAAGAGTACGCAAGAACGAGCCTGTGATTGAATCCGGAAATAAAGCAAAATAACTGAGAAAAATAAGAATTAGTCCTCAGATGCATTGTCCATAATTTATAGCAAAAAATCTAGCATGAATTCGATCTCAAACTAATTCATTAAAAGCAGTTATTACTCCACCACCTGCGTGACATCATTAACCAACGTGCTTGAACGACAGATTTGCAACAATACGGTTTCGGGAAACAGTCGTGACTAGCTAGTTGATTTCTTCAATGATGCATCGTACTATGATAGTTAAGCAGTGAGTAACGTTGTTGTACGGGAAACGCACCCCAGAGCGTTACTGACAGACTGGGAAGAAAGGAGCTGCAACAACAGAGAATATGGGGGAAATAATGAACATTCAAGCCTTTCTAGAGTCCAAAAACAACATAAAGAAGACTTGGAAATATAGTTGCATTTGTGCACCTATATTGCCCGTTTTCCAATTAACTTTGTGGAAACTTATTTTCATGGTTTCAAGTTAAAATCTCCACCACACCACCCAATCTGGTCCATCAGTGGGACAGTTATTATCCCCTACTGGTAGAATTTGGAACTACACCATTATGGAGGCAAAATGTATTGTTTTCTTCAACTAAAAAGGAAGGCTAATTCATTAAAATTGAAAGGGAATGATAACAGTCTTGGTCTGCATGCATGTAAAATCCACAGCACATAACCACAGCCTCCTTACAAGCAAGCAACTCCCGCTGGCATTAGGGTGATTGTTAGCGCACACATTTTCAAATATTTACAGCAAAAGTATATCCTCCATAGGTCTCAACGACTGGAGCTCTGGCCGGCACTGCTTTACTCAAAAGAGAGCATGTTATTTACTCTGCTGTAGATCAATACTTGTTAGGTCTTTTGCAGTGGCCAGTTTTGATTATACAATCCTGTCGATGCCAGAGTTTTCCATTGGATTCCATGGGGGAATGGGCAAGTATTGACCCACTTTTCCCATTTACAGTTCGCAGCTTGAGCTCATCATACAGCTCCATCAGCCCATCTCTGCCTCCGATCCGCCACACCTCAAGTGAAGTAAAAAGCTCCTGCCGGTGGGCCATTCTACCACATTTATCAATGAGCCAGGCAGAGACAGGCTTCTTAAGAGAGACAAGAAACCACAGATTGATTTACGGTGTTTACTGCAGATTAGACAAAGCCGCTCTCTGTGCACTTGCACTGGGACAAAAGACGATGAATATTTGATGTGGCCACAGACTCTGGAAATGAATAAAATCGTTGTGGTTTCACTCACTCCTAACGCAGGATTTTAAACTGCATTAACAGCGGTGAGAAATTACAGTGTTAAGCAGAAGAAATCAAAGATGGAAGTGGCTGAGTGATAGTTTTATGATGAACATACATTTTCTGAAGGAAGCGATGTGGTGTCAAGTCTGATCACTTAGAAAAGTAATAGCAAGCCTTTCCTTGACAAGCAGTATGATTTTAGGAACCAAGATAAACGCCAATATTTGCTACTCAATGATTTAAGGATTTGAACAGACTCCTAATTCTAAGTATAAGCAACTGCAATAGTGAAGTAAAGGTGAAGTATATAAGATACATTCATGTTAAAATACATTCTCTTAGTTTATTGTTACATCACTATTATTGGTATGCCATTCATGGTTTTATCTCCCCCAGAAGACCTCTTTCCAGCTCAACCAATAGCTTGTTTGCAATCATGTGGTTCTGATGACACACGGAATTCAGGGCAGGAAGTGAAAAACAGAATGGATGAGATGGATTGTGAATCAATTACACAATTACAGGTGCTGGTCATATAATTAGAATATCATCAAAAAGTTGATTTATTTCACTAATTCCATTCAAAAAGTGAAACTTGTATATTATATTCATTCATTACACACAGACTGATATATTTCAAATGTTTATTTCTTTTAATTTTGATGATTATAACTGACAACTAAGGAAAATCCCAAATTCAGTATCCCAGAAAATTTGAATATTACTTAAGACCAATACAAAGAAAGGATTTTTAGAAATCTTGGCCAACTGAAAAGTATGAACATGAAAAGTATGAGCATGTACAGCACTCAATACGTGGTTGGGACTCCTTTTGCCTGAATTACTGCAGCAATGCGGCGTGGCATGGAGTCGATCAGTCTGTGGCACTGCTCAGGTGTTATGAGAGCCCAGGTTGCTCTGATAGTGGCCTTCAGCTCTTCTGCATTGTTGGGTCTGGCATATCGCATCTTCCTCTTCACAATACCCCATAGATTTTCTATGGGGTTAAGGTCAGAGTTTGCTGGTCAATTAAGAACAGGGATACCATGGTTCTTAAACCAGGTACTGGTTGCTTTGGCACTGTGTGCAGGTGCCAAGTCCTGTTGGAAAATGAAATCTGCATCTCCATAAAGTTGGTCAGCAGCAGGAAGCATGAAGTGCTCTAAAACTTCCTGGTATACGGCTGCGTTGACCTTGGACCGCAGAAAACACAGTGGACCAACACCAGCAGATGACATGGCACCCCAAACCATCACTGACTGTGGAAACTTTACACTGGACCTCAAGCAACGTGGATTGTGTGCCTCTCCTCTCTTCCTCCAGACTCTGGGACGCTGATTTCCAAAGGAAATGCAAAATTTACTTTCATCAGAGAACATAACTTTGGACCACTCAGCAGCAGTTCAGTCCTTTTTGTCTTTAGCCCAGGCGAGACGCTTCTGACGCTGTCTGTTGTTCAAGAGTGGCTTGACACAAGGAATGCGACAGCTGAAACCCATGTCTTGCATACGTCTGTGTGTAGTGGTTCTTGAAGCACTGACTCCAGCTGCAGTCCACTCTTTGTGAATCTCCCCCACATTTTTGAATGGGTTGTTTCACAATCCTCTCCAGGGTGCGGTTATCCCTATTGCTTGTACACTTTTTACTACCACATCTTTTCCTTCCCTTCGCCTCTCTATTAATGTGCTTGGACACAGAGCTCTGTGAACAGCCAGCCTCTTTTGCAATGACCTTTTGTGTCTTGCCCTCCTTGTGCAAGGTGTCAATGGTCGTCTTTTGGACAACTGTCCAGTCAGCAGTCTTCCCTGTGATTGTGTAGCCTACAGAACTAGACTGAGAGACCATTTAAAGGCCTTTGCAGGTGTTTTGAGTTAATTAGCTGATTAGAGTGTGGCACCAGGTGTCTTCAATATTGAAACTTTTCACAATATTCGAATTTTCTGAGATACTGAATTTGGGATTTTCCTTAGTTGTCAGTTATGATCATCAAAATTTAAAGAAATAAAAATGTGAAATATATCAGTCTGTGTAATGAATGAATGTAATATACAAGTTTCACTTTTTGAATGGAATTAGTGAAATAAATCAACTTTTTGATGATATTCTAATTATATGACCAGCACCTGTACTGTCAACTCGTAATTGTGAAAAATGTCACCATTGTATGTCATTCATGCTGCATCGAGAATTGCCACAAAAACTTGCATCATCGTTCAGGTGGAAAACTGGACAATGTAATGATGGCTGAAGCAGCAGTGAGTGCCCAGTGTGTGACACTGTTTTCACGGTATCCAGATCAACATTGTGAACTGAATTATTTAAAACTTCAGTGAAAACATCAAATGAACATGCAATGCAATAAAATATATATTTTTTTCCCTGCAAACAATACCAAGAATAATGTGAATATTTAACCAATTCAAAAACAAAGGTAAGCCGGTATCAGCAGACGCAAAACGCCAATAAAAGGCGACAACTTTTAAAGTTTAAAGTGATAAAAGTTATGTAAAGTAGCGTGGCTACTGTAGCAGGTAGAGAATTTGGGGCGTGGCTACTGTAGCAGGTGGAGAGTTTGGGGCGTGGCTACTGTAGCAGGTGGAGAGTTTGGGGCGTGGCTACTGTAGCAAGTGGAGAGTTTGGGGCGTGGCTACTGTAGCAAGTGGAGAGTTTGGGGCGTGGCTACTGTAGCAGGTGGAGAGTTTGGGGCATGGCTACTGTAGAAGGTGGAGAGTTTGGGGAGTGGCTACTCTAGCAGGTGGAGAGTTTGGGGCATGGCTACTGTAGCAGGTGGAGAGTTTGGGGAGTGGCTACTGTAGCAAGTGGAGAGTTTGGGGCGTGGCTACTGTAGCAGGTGGAGAGTTTGGGGCGTGGCTACTGTAGCAGGTGGAGAGTTTGGGGAGTGGCTACTGTAGCAGGTGGAGAGTTTGGGGAGTGGCTACTGTAGCAAGTGGAGCGTTTGGGGTGTGGCTACTGTAGCAGGTGGAGAGTTTGGGGAGTGGCTACTGTAGCAGGTGGAGAGTTTGGGGCGTGGCTACTGTAGCAGGTGGAGAGTTTGGGGCGTGGCTACTGTAGCAGGTGGAGAGTTTGGGGAGTGGCTACTGTAGCAGGTGGAGAGTTTGGGGCGTGGCTACTGTAGCAGGTGGAGAGTTTGGGGCGTGGCTACTGTAGCAGATGGAGAGTTTGGGGCGTGGCTACTGTAGCAGATACCTGTTGAAACATGCCTTCACAAGCACCCATAAGAGCTTTGATTGTGATGTTTGATTTGAGGGAGTTGAGACGTGTGAAATGGACTTTTACAAGATGTGCTTTATTTTTTTAATTTCGCTAGGTGCCACTAGTGTCATAGAAAATAAATACATCACCTTTAACAAGCATCAGTAACTGCTGTGCATCAAGATTTATTTACCCACTATTGAAGCCAAACAGTACAGGAAACGACACATGGTATTGAAGCAATTGGCAAGCATAATGATCGGCTTGACAAAACAAATGGTAGTGTGCGCGTTTGGGTTGTGATAATTGCTCATCGAGAGAACATATAATGAACTCTTAACAGCTTCCTGTGCCAAGATTCCATCAGCTACGATCAATGAAACACTGCCAGCCTTCCGCATCGATCACCTGTCAATCATAGTCTCCCGGCAACAAACCCAAGATGCAGAAAAAACGAAAATGATTATCAATGTTTCCACTCGGCATCACAAGGTTTAATGAAAGCATTGGCACATAAACAGATAATAGGCAACAGGGAATCACATCAGGAATGATGCGCATTTCTTTTTTCACTTTGTCACATCTAATCAAAACCAACACTTGAAATGGTATAATTTGCCTGGGTATATTTAATTTAGTCTGTTTTCTAGGTTAAATTTTGATTTGTGAGATCAGAAATAAAGCAAAAGACGAAGCCACGTCCCTCCCTGCATACTACATTGAACACTTCAAAAAACAAAAATCAATGCAATTTCAAAAGGCCACAGATGCACCTTAAAATTGCATGAATGCTTGATAAAACAGACGCCGCCTTTCTTCTGCATTTGGTCATTCCCTTTCATTTCAGAGCGAATGCAATTGAGCCTGATCTTTGCATCGTGCAGCTGTTGGCGTCACCATTGATTGCAGGGCTTTGATAGGCCATAGATGTTTACCCTTTTAGTGCCCTGTTAATTAGGAGAACAGAGAGCGAATGACTCTATTGAGAGTCAAAAAACCCTACTTGAATGGTGTTTGAAAAGCATCACACAGGTGAAGAGAAAAGCCTGCACAATGAGCCCTATACAACACACTGTGGCATAATTAGTTTATTCTCTTTGAGCTTTTAAGTATGAACACACTGGTGTTTTCTGCACTCTATTTCAGAGGAAACTGCGATCGAAGGGACACGTCGATCGGCTGTGTTCCAAGAAACATCTCTCCCTTGTGTAACACTGTTTTTCTCTTTCTCTCGCTCTCCTTGTGCTTTATCTCTTGCGTTTTTTCATTCTTACCTGCTTTCTGGACTTGCAGTATTCGCTCGTACACGCTGTCAGAGTTCTCCAGCAGCGTTCGGCTGGTCTGGATCATCTGTGAACACAGGAAAAAGGGACACGTAATGAGCATCTGTGTGGTTACTGTCGCGATCTGATGACAGCTCATTTGTAGTGGCTGTAGCCTGCAGATACTCGTGTACAATCAGAGGTCACACGGAATACAACACATGCATTCCAATGACACGAAAAAATAATTAAAAAAAATAAATAGGTAGTAAAAAATTTTGTATAAATGGAAGGAAAACATGAATGTGTGCCTGAATATGGGTCATATAGTAGCTGTATAAATTACAGATATTAATACAGAGGTCATGTGAAGCAAATACAGCCACACTCTATATCTATATATATATAAAAAATTAAAAAACATACAATTAAAAAAACAAACATAGTAACAAAATATTAAAATAAAAAATAAATTAGCATTCCATACTATTTTTGTATAAATGACAAGGTATTTTGTGTTTATGAACTTATGCTTGAAATGGGTCATGTAGTAGTAATAAAAATTATAGATATTATATCAGATGTCATATGAAGAATAACAAATACATTCCAGCCACCCAAATTTTTTTTTTAAAAAATAAATATATATATATATATATATATATATATATATATATATATATATATATATATATATATAAATATATAAATATATAAATATATATATATATATATATATATATATATATATATATATATATATATATATATATATATATATATATATATATATATATATAAACAAATAAATAATAAATGGTAACAAAATATTAAAATAAAAACAAATTAGTATTCTGTACTACTTTTATATAAATGGCAGGCAGGTATTTTGTGTTTATGAATTTATGCCTGAATATGGGTCCTATAGTAGCTATGGAAGATATTATTACAAATTATATCAGAGGTCATATGAAACATATCATATACATTACTGCAAATTAGAAACCCTTATTAAAGTTATACATTTGTATATGTGTATACATACATACATACATACATACATACATACATACATACATACATACATACATACTCACCTAAAGGATTATTAGGAACACCATACTAATACTGTGTTTGACCCCCTTTCGCCTTCAGAACTGCCTTAATTCTACGTGGCATTGATTCAACAAGGTGCTGAAAGCATTCTTTAGAAATGTTGGCCCATATTGATAGGATAGCATCTTGCAGTTGATGGAGATTTGTGGGATGCACATCCAGGGCACGAAGCTCCCGTTCCACCACATCCCAAAGATGCTCTATTGGGTTGAGATCTGGTGACTGTGGGGGCCATTTTAGTACAGTGAACTCATTGTCATGTTCAAGAAACCAATTTGAAATGATTGGAGCTTTGTGACATGGTGCATTATCCTGCTGGAAGTAGCCATCAGAGGATGGGTACATGGTGGTCATAAAGGGATGGACATGGTCAGAAACAATGCTCAGGTAGGCCGTGGCATTTAAACGATGCCCAATTGGCACTAAGGGGCCTAAAGTGTGCCAAAAAAACATCCCCCACACCATTACACCACCACCACCAGCCTGCACAGTGGTAACAAGGCATGATGGATCCATGTTCTCATTCTGTTTACGCCAAATTCTGACTCTACCATCTGAATGTCTCAACAGAAATCCAGACTCATCAGACCAGGCAACATTTTTCCAGTCTTCAACTGTCCAATTTTGGTGAGCTCATGCAAATTGTAGCCTCTTTTTCCTATTTGTAGTGGAGATGAGTGGTACCCGGTGGGGTCTTCTGCTGTTGTAGCCCATCCGCCTCAAGGTTGTGCGTGTTGTGGCTTCACAAATGCTTTGCTGCATACCTCGGTTGTAACGAGTGGTTATTTCAGTCAAAGTTGCTCTTCTATCAGCTTGAATCAGTCGGCCCATTCTCCTCTGACCTCTAGCATCAACAAGGCATTTTCGCCCACAGGACTGCCGCATACTGGATGTTTTTCCCTTTTCACACCATTCTTTGTAAACTCTAGAAATGGTTGTGCGTGAAAATCCCAGTAACTGAGCAGATTGTGAAATACTCAGACCGGCCCGTCTGGCACCAACAACCATGCCACGCTCAAAATTGCTTAAATCACCTTTCTTTCCCATTCTGACATTCAGTTTGGAGTTCAGAAGATTGTCTTGACCAGGACCACACCCCTAAATGCATTGAAGCAACTGCCATGTGATTGGTTGATTAGATAATTGCATTAATGAGAAATTGAACAGGTGTTCCTAATAATCCTTTAGGTGAGTGTGTGTGTATATATATATATACAGGGAGTGCAGAATTATTAGGCAAATGAGTATTTTGACCACATCATCCTCGTTATGCATGTTGTCTTACTCCAAGCTGTATAGGCTGGAAAGCCTACTACCAATTAAGCATATTAGGTGATGTGCATCTCTGTAATGAGAAGGGGTGTGGTCTAATGACATCAACACCCTATATCAGGTGTGCATAATTATTAGGCAACTTCCTTTCCTTTGGCAAAATGGGTCAAAAGAAGGACTTGACAGGCTCAGAAAAGTCAAAAATAGTGAGATATATTGCAGAGGGATGCAGCAGTCTTAAAATAGCCAAGCTTCTGAAGCGTGATCATCGAACAATCAAGCGTTTCATTCAAAATAGTCAACAGGGTCGCAAGAAGCGTGTGGAAAAACCAAGGCGCAAAATAACTGCCCGTGAACTGAGAAAAGTCAAGCGTGCAGCTGCCAAGATGCCACTTGCCACCAGTTTGGCCATATTTCAGAGCTGCAACATCACTGGAGTGCCCAAAAGCACAAGGTGTGCAATACTCAGAGACATGGCCAAGGTAAGAAAGGCAGAAAGTCGACCACCACTGAACAAGACACACAAGCTGAAACGTCAAGACTGGGCCAAGAAATATCTCAAGACTGATTTTTCTAAGGTTTTATGGACTGATGAAATGAGAGTGAGTCTTGATGGGCCAGATGGATGGGCCCGTGGCTGGATTGGTAAAGGGCAGAGAGCTCCAGTCCGACTCAGACGCCAGCAAGGTGGAGGTGGAGTACTGGTTTGGGCTGGTATCATCAAAGATGAGCTTTTCGGGTTGAGGATGGAGTCAAGCTCAACTCCCAGTCCTACTGCCAGTTTCTGGAAGACACCTTCTTCAGGCAGTGGTACAGGAAGAAGTCTGCATCCTTCAAGAAAAACATGATTTTCATGCAGGACAATGCTCCGTCACACGCGTCCAAGTACTCCACAGCGTGGCTGGCAAGAAAGGGTATAAAAGAAGAAAATCTAATGATATGGCCTCCTTGTTCACCTGATCTGAACCCCATTGAGAACCTGTGGTCCATCATCAAATGTGCGATTTACAAGGAGGGAAAACAGTACACCTCTCTGAACAGTGTCTGGGAGGCTGTGGTTGCTGCTGCACGCAATGTTGATGGTGAACAGATCAAAACACTGACAGAATCCATGGATGGCAGGCTTTTGAGTGTCCTTGCAAAGAAAGGTGGCTATATTGGTCACTGATTTGTTTTTGTTTGGTTTTTGAATGTCAGAAATGTATATTTGTGAATGTTGAGATGTTATATTGGTTTCACTGGTAAAAATAAATAATTGAAATGGGTATAAATTTGTTTTTTGTTAAGTTGCCTAATAATTATGCACAGTAATAGTCACCTGCACACACAGATATCCCCCTAAAATAGCTAAAACTAAAAACTACTTAAAATATTGATACAAAAATATTCAGCTTTGATATTAATGAGTTTTTTGTGTTCATTGAGAACATGGTTGTTGTTCAATAATAAAATTAATCCTCAAAAATACAACTTGCCTAATAATTCTGCACTCCCTGTATATATACACACATACATACACCCAACATCAGGCATAACATTCACAGGTGAAGTGAATAACACTGATGATCTCTTCATCACGGCACCTGTTAGTGGGTGGGATATATTAGGCAGCAAGTGGACATTTTGTCCTCAAAGTTGATGTGTTAGAAGCAGGAAACAGCGATCAGTGATCAAACAGACAAGCTACTGGAGCTCAAATTGCTCAAGAAGTTAATGCTGGTTCTGATAGAAAGGTGTCAGAATACACAGAGCATCTCAGTTTGTTGCGTATGGGGCTGCATAGCCGCTGACCAATCAGGGTACCCATGCTGACCCCTGTCCACTGCCAAAAGCACCAACAGTGGCACGTGAGCATCAGAACTGGACCACGGAGCAATGGAAGGTGGCCTGGTCTGATGAATCACGCTTTCTTTTACATCGCATGGATGGCCGGGTGCGTGTGCGTCTCTTACCTGGGGAATACATGGCACCAGGATGCACTATAGGAAGAAGGCAAGCCGGCGGAGGCAGTGTGATGCTTTGGGCAATGTTCTGCTGGGAAACCTTGGGTCCTGCCATCGATGTGGATGTTACTTTGACACGTACCACCTACCCAAGCATTGTTGCAGACCATGTACAGCCTTTCATGGAAACGGTATTCCCTGGTTGCTGTGGCTCTTTCAGCAGGATAATGCTCCTGCCACAAAGCAAAAATGGTTTGAGGAGCACAACAACGAATTCCCCAGATCTCAATCCAATCGAGCATCTGTGGGATGTGCTGAACAAACAAGTCCAATCCATGGAGGCCCCACCTCCCAACTTACAGGACTTAAAGGATCTGCTGCTAACATCTTCGTGCCAGATACCACAGCACACCTTCAGGGATCTAGTGGAGTCCATGACGGGTCAGGGCTGTTTTGGCAGCAAAAGGGGGACCAACACAATATTAGGTCTTCATGTTATCGCTGATTGGTATATATATATATATAGCCCCCCCAAACCACACAATTTTTAAAAAAAGGTAATAAAAACAAATGTTTATTTATTTTTTCCCAATGCCAGGAAAAATATGAACTACTGGCCTGATGAAGCCTGCAGAAAAAAATCTATTTTAGGCTTTGTGTCTAACATAAGATTAGTAGCTACAATGCAAAAGAGGAAGTAGATGGTTGTTGAATTAATGAGGAAAGTCATGGCAGGACAGGAAGTGGGGCAGATTATGTAATAGATATGCTCTTTTGTTGAGCCTGAACCCGCACCCTTCTAATGAGGCGAGCGGATTCCTACATTTAATTATGCCAGAGCATTCACACACACACACACACACACACTCAAACTAATTCAGACTGACATCTCAGCACAGGGCCAGCGGCTACAGATCCTGCACCAGACCACATCATAAAGCCATAGTCGAGATCAACAAACTTTCCTTCTGAGACTCAACATGCTGCCAAGAAAGAAGAAAAGTGTCATTTACCAAAGGACCTCTACACTTATAAGGGTTTCTTACACACTGTTCACACACTCTCTCTGACCCTTAATAATGCTAATGAATGTTTTTGCTACTGTATATTTAATACTTCTCTATGTAAATTACCTCTGTTATGATTTACTGGCATCTTCCTCGGTCTCAAGTCTTATGCTCATTTTGACCTTTAGACTCTTGAAATGCTGGCCCGTATCATAAAAACAAAGAGCGTACACTTTAAAAACATACTGCAGGCTGGGAAATGTGAAGCCTTGATTTTTTAAACGTCCTGCATTAAACATTTTGAATCTATTTAGGTTAAAATTATGGTTCATTTATTAAAAAAACTAAACTAATTTCAGAGCAAATATATACACATCACAATGTATATTTTATGATTTACAGTACCTCTACAGAAATCTCTTCTGCTCACCAAGGCTGCATTTATTTGATCAAAAATACAGTAAAATTGTGAAATATTATTCCAGTGTGAATCAGCTGTTCTCTGTGTGAATATATAGTAAAGTGTAATTTATTCCTGTGATCAAAGCTGAATTTATCATCATTACTCCAGTCTTCAGTGTCACATGATCCTTCACAAATCACTCTCATATGATTTGAAGCTCAAACATTTATGATGATTATAAATCAAAACAATTGCTGCTTAATGGTTTTTCAGAATTATTTAATAAATAGAACGTCCAAAAGAATTTGAAATAGAAATGTTTTGTTACATTATACGTCTTTACTTTCCATTAAAAAAAATCGTACTGACCCCAAACAATATATGACAAGTATATATCAAATATCATAAGTTATAAGAAGATGATTTTCGCAACTTATGTGTGGTGCAATTTCTATGACAATGAATCAGCAGACCTCGCCATCTTGTGCAATGGGCCAGAAATTAACAGGCTCAGGGCAAAAATGCTCCCAAAATTAATAAAAAAAACACCCCCAAATTTTAAGATACAGAGCAAAAAATGTCCCTGTACGAGTTCTCGTTTTTAATATTTATAACAGGATATAGTTAACACTACCACACATGAGCAAAAGTGCTGTTTTCCTCAATATCAGCACTATTGCAAATGTAATACTGATTTTATACAACAGTTCAATAAACGAGAAGTTAACGGGGTCCTATTATGCGTTTTCCCTTTTAGTCAGTGTGTAATGTTGCTGTTTGAGCATTAAAAAGATCTCCAGGGTCACTCCAAAGGGAGAGCCAACAAATATCACAATTAAATGGTGGATAACATCGTATCTATAATATAGAAGGAAATTACAAAAAAACATACCACTCTGAAACGTCCTGTGAAATCCGCTCTTTTTCGGAAAATAAATAATTGTATTTATTTTTGTTGGTAATTTTTTTAGATCAAAACGACTGATTTTGTGATATGACCAAAATCTTACAAGTAAACCACAGCAATAAGCAGTTACTTAATATAAGTTCTCAAGTAAATAAGTAATCAAGTAAACAGTCAGTAATAAAATAAGAATTTATAAACAAATGACAATACTGCCCTACAAAGGCAAAAGGCAGGAACTTCATTTTTGGTCGAAAATGAGTTATTGATATTTTTGACGCATTCAAAACCTCCTTTATCATGTGGACTAGTATCAGAGTCAATTCCGTTGTTTTATCGAGAAAATAAGGAGAAGATAATTGCATTAATGAGAAATTGAACAGGTGTTCCTAATAATCCTTTAGGTGAGTGTATATATATATATATATATATATATATATATATATATATATATATATATATATATATATATATATATATATATATATATATATATATATATATATATATATATATATATATATATATATATATATATATATATATATATATATATATACACATACATACACCCAACATCAGGCATAACATTCACAGGTGAAGTGAATAACACTGATGATCTCTTCATCACGGCACCTGTTAGTGGGTGGGATATATTAGGCAGCAAGTGGACATTTTGTCCTCAAAGTTGATGTGTTAGAAGCAGGAAACAGCGATCAGTGATCAAACAGACAAGCTACTGGAGCTCAAATTGCTCAAGAAGTTAATGCTGGTTCTGATAGAAAGGTGTCAGAATACACAGAGCATCTCAGTTTGTTGCGTATGGGGCTGCATAGCCGCTAACCAATCAGGGTACCCATGCTGACCCCTGTCCACTGCCAAAAGCACCAACAGTGGCACGTGAGCATCAGAACTGGACCACGGAGCAATGGAAGGTGGCCTGGTCTGATGAATCACGCTTTCTTTTACATCGCATGGATGGCCGGGTGCGTGTGCGTCTCTTACCTGGCCCATTGCACACGATACTTTTACTAATTGCGTTTAGGGATGGTTGAGGTGGCTTTAAAACGCAGACATCAAGGTCAAAGTAAAAAATTGTGTAACACATTTTAGACTAACAAATTAGACTTTGTTTAGCTAGCTAGCAGCCTATAGCATAAGTATTCTAGTCAGCTATCCAATGAGAATGCAGCTTTCCTGTAGCTCAAACAGTAGAGCGTGGCGCTAGCAACGCCAAGGTCATGGGTTCGATTCCCAGGGAAAGCAAGAACTGACAAAATGTAAATGAATAGGCTTTCTTACAAACTGCTCCATATAAAAAAGCATTTGTAAATCATCCAAAATAAATGCCATGGTCACTAGACTTTATGCAGGTGTTACTATAATGATTTTGTAAATGGTGATCAGCAACCAAATATTGATAATGTTACTGCCATTTGCCTTGGTGTGACTTTTTGCAGACAATACAAAGGCAGAGTACAGTAACTTCAAAACTGGGGTCAAAAGTCAAGTTTGAGCTCAATATTTTTTTTATGTAGATAATTTTCATTACTAAAACATCTAATTGCCAGATTTCCTATAATAATTTGGCTGGACAACTAAAAATCTTTAAAGTAATCTCAGTTCCACACTCTAGTCTAGCGAGTTAAGGTCTTTTGCCTCTGAAGGGCAGAATAGGACAAATAAATACAACATAAACATACAGATACAAACAGTGCTTTAAGTTTAAGTAGGCGTACCTATTAAGCTCACCAAAGTCTACATTAGTGCACAAGAAGTTAAAATGACAACGGCTAAGATGTACATCATTAAATGCAAAAAGTTAAGCTCACAACATATTTTTAAAGAATCATTTTCTAAAGATTAACTTGAAGTGACAACCATCAGTTAATATTTAAAGTCTGTTTATGACGTATTTACACAGACGTTTAATGTGGATGAGCTTAAAGGGCGCACAGCAAACCTTTTTTCATTAATAAATATTATTAAATAAAATTTAAAAGGACAATTTTCCTAAATAAATAATCTAGGTCATGTATTAAGTTCATACATATTTTAATATGGACCGCTATTATTGAAAATATCTATGAAATGATAGTTTTTCTTATTGATGTCACACTGAAGCTGTGATAAGCTCACTGCACAATAATATGAAGTCTTTAAACATTACAGCAGTGTAAAACCACAGAACACCAATAAACTGTAAATGTATAATATAATGGATTTAAAAGTACAAGCCAGTAATGCCTGTGCAGTAATATATTTACGATCTTATACAGCTAGTAAGCTAACAGTGTTCTGTAGCATCTGCGCTATGTTGCTAAAACTATCTTTTGGGAACTGTAATTATTTCCCACATCCAGGTTACAGGTTATAATATGCAAGTGTCTAAAACATTAATCTCTTAATTTTTCAAAATGGCCACCAGACAGTGTGAACTCATGGATACCCATATCTCAGTGTGCGATGGTCTGATTGGCTTGAGATTACAGGAGGTACATAGTAACAAACACATCAATTGGTTAAGACATCAAGTAGGATGATACAGTATTTTTTTACTTTTTAGAATCTGAGCTCAAAGATAGTAGTGTGCTTAATGGGTACTTGAGCTTAATAGGAACGTTTACCCTACTGTTTTTTTCCCCGTTGTTGTTTGGTTAACATTATAGGCTATATTAGATTGCTTTCACTTTAAGACCTACAGTGATGCGCAGATCCAGCACTGACACACGTCTCCCAATCTTGTTCACTCAAGACATAACCACCAATAAGGACATAGGCATAATTATGTGTGTATTTGATCGTTCAAGGGCAATAGAACACATTCAGTGTCTGACATCAGTCCGTGTGTCTGTGCCGAATTGAGTTCCGCTTTTATTAACTCTTTTTCAGTGCTATCATACTTTTTATTTGGTCATTCATCCACCTTGCGTAATCGCTTCGCCTGGTCCTTGGGCGCTTATGCGAGACGGCAGGTGAAAAATGTAATGATTCGCCTTCGCTCCCACAATCGCGGAACTGGAAGAACTGGAGAACTATTATCCGAAGAATAAAATCTGCTTTATGTGTCTGTGGTACAGAAAGAGATTGGCTGTACTATACGATGCATGTTGGTCTTATTTGTAGTCATAATACAGTGAAAAGAAAGAACTACAACACCCCGGAATAAAAAACAAACACACACATTTTAAAGTGCTGCGGGAGCATTTCAATGAGCATTAGAGGTAGCGTTACATGGACACAGGTAAATTAAGACTAGGGATGGGCATTTTTCAAAAATATTGTATTCGAATATGTGGGCTCATAAAAAAGCATATTTGAGTATTTGTTTATTTAAATGACGTTATTTTGCGAAAATGAGAAAGAAAAAAAAAGTTGTCGTCACCATTTCTGAACAAGCTTACGATTAGGCAATATACACAACAAGGTTTTCTTTCAGTTCCAAACATTAAACAACGGGCCTCATTCATGAAACACGAGCAGAACGAATCTTTGTGTAAATCGTTCGTAAAGCCGCTTTGACGTAAATTTTTGGATTCACGAAAATGTTCGTATTTTCTAAATGTTAGTTGGTACGAAATAAATGTACACCTGCTCCCTATCACGTGTAAATAGTGTGTAAAACATTTGAACGGTCTGTGTTCTAATTTAGGCAAACTGATGACATTGCATTGTGATGCACTATGTACCATATTTCACGAGGTGATTTGTCCGGTTTTTTTTTTTTTTTTTTTTTACTTCAACTTTGGGTAATAGCAATGATATTACGCAGTGCCTGAAAATAGTCCCCAGCACGCTCTCTGTGCAAGCAGGTTGTCACATTGGTTATGTTGACGGAAGTTCGCCTATTTTCAGGTGCTGCGTAATATCATTGCGCCGCTGCACCCATGGTACGGCAGCAAAGCTCCTGGATTATTATGCAGGAATGAGAGTATAGTCCCTATCCATATCGGTCTAGAAAACTGCAACTTTTCATTTTCCGTCGGTCTTAGTACACGATGTAACTATACACATCACAACATGTAAATAGGAAAATGTTGGCGTTATTTTGTCACTTATTGAGCAGTAGGCTAGCTGGAGCCGTTTACCTCCAGTCTTTGTGCTAAGCTAGGCTAGCGGTGGGTGCGTCAGACAGAGTTATGGCACGCACAGAGATGAGAATGGTATGAATGGACTTATCTAACTCTTTGGGACTTTAGCTTATTCACTGTATCCCCTAAAGTCAGCGTGTTCCTTTAACGAAGCCGATTTCATCAGATTAGGCCGAATGTGTAGGGGAGAGCGGGGCACACTTTTTAACTTTCTCAGTTTGTGTAAATCTATTTGGGGTTCAGAGTATTTATTTTTTCCCACATTAATTTTTACACGTCTAGTACAATTATGTGGTTTTGTTTCATTAATACAGTGTATACTTTTTTTCTTGATTTACCCAGAAAGAATGGAAGTGACAACATGCCCCATAGCTTAAAATGTTATCTGATCTAATAGAACAAAACAAAAAAACAAGCTTAAATATTTTGTCAAAAATAAAAGTAAAATAAACAAATTTTTGAGTTTGAAAACAACAACAAACACATTGTAAAATACAGCTATACAACATAGTTCAAAACATAATAATTAATAATTTCTGAACATTGACTCTCAGTCTTTATTCACCTTTTTCTTACAGTTTCTCAATTCATAAAAGTATAGAATATAATAGCGTAGTTCTCATAGGGGCTCATTGTGACAACATGCCCCGCCTGCGCAACTGGGATTAAACCCGGTGTCTTCTGCTGGTTAGATCAACAATAAAGAACTATCATCTGTTAAATAACAGATATAAGATTACAATAATATCAGATTTGTCTAGTTTTACATAAACACAAAAAACAGAGATGATAAATGAACAAGTAAAAAGAAAATTACTTTTGATAAATGTTCAGTGATATCTTCCAAAGATTTTTTAATTTTGGTGCATTTTTTTTCTCTAAATAATGTTGATATGGCAACTAGTAAATACACTAAGTTTAGTCATCCTGGCATGTGTTAAAACGTGCGTTACAACTAACCCCGCGTTAGTTTGTGTCCCGCTCACCCCTACAATAATAAAACATATAGGCTAAATATCAGTTGACCCCATGTTTACTTTCTTCACGGACACAGACGAAAATGAAAAGACTATCAGTCAAAGCTCAGCTTTAGGAGGGTATTGACAAATAATCTACTGCCCACTGACATGGTTTTGAAAGCTATTTTTTATTTTTTGTTGGCCTTCAAACGTCTTAAAAATGCACGTATGTAGATCAGAAAAATCTAAATTTTCCCTAAAAAAACTCCCCCTAAACTACCTCATATTTGGGACCTCACAGATTGTAAAACCCTGCCTACGGCCCTGCACACAACTACAAGCGTGCCAACCCAGCACCATTTACCTCGCAGACAATAACAGTGAAGAAATGTGGTGTTTTGGCAGAAATGTATTTATTAAATATGTTGCTATTAGTACTTACATTAAATACTGCGGAATATAAATCACTTTTATAGAGGCTGTTTTCATATTTTCTACATCTGTTAACAATATTTTTTATTACAAATTCTATAGTTTATTATTATTATTTTTATATTTTAGAAACCATATGTGACCCTGGACCACAAAACCAGTCATAAGGGTGAATTATTTTGAAATTGAGATTTATACATCATCTGAAAGCTTTCCATTGATGTATGGTTTGTTAGGATAGGACAATATTTGGCCGAGATACAACTTTGAAAATCTGGAATCTGAGGGTGCAAAAAAATCTAAATATTGAGAAAATCTCCTTTAAAGTTGTCCAAATGAAGTCCTTAGCAATGCATATTACTACTAATAATACATTTTTGATATATTTATGCTTTAAATTGTACTAAATATCTTCATGGAACATGATCTTAATATCCTAATGATTTTTTGGCATTAAAAAAAAAAAATCTATAATTTTGACCCATATAATGTATTGTTGGCTATTGTCACAAATATACCCGTGTGATTTATGACTGGATGTGTGCTCCAGGCTCACATATGGTAATGAGAAGCATGGTTTTACCTGGGCCTACCATGATCTTACAGTTAAACCATGGTACATTTCATTAGGACAGTTAAAGGATAATTTAACAAAACGGCTCCCTTTAATTCTTTAAATATGTTTTATGAACTTTTGAATAGTTCTAATACATTTTAATTGAAGTAGATTGTTAAGATAATGAGAGCTTCATGACAGAAGTGTCTTACATAAATTAGTGTTAACTCTTAAAAAATGTTAAAAATATCACCCTTTACTCACCCTAATGTCATTCCAAACCTGAATGACTGACTTTCTGTGGAACATGAAGATCATTTGAGTCTGTTTTTTGTCCATACAATAGAAGTCAAGCGTAACCAAAATGGTTTGGTTGCCAACATTCTTCAAAATATCTTCTTTTGTGTTTCCCAGAAGAGAGAAAGTCATAAGTTTGGAATGACATGAGGGTGAGTAAATGATGACAGCATTTAATAAAATCAGTGCTTTACTGTCAAGTGCATTTCTATGTGACAAAAGTTTTATTTATTCATTTATTTTTAATTTAAGGCCCTAACCCCAGCAAAAACATTCACGGGGGAACTCGTGGGCCACATGGGCTGGATTTGTCTGAATTTTAGCCCCAGTTAGGGATCTTCTCCAGACACTGGTCATTACGTACAGCAGGTCAGTCTAATTGAATTGTACATCCTTATAGTGGCTAAAAGCAGAGCAGGGTCACTTGTCAGGACCAGATTATCTTTCCGTGCCAACAAAGAGAAGAGCAGCTGCTTTAGTTTCTGATGGGCAGTGCTCAGAAACCTCTCGCAGAGATCAATCATGAGGATGTGGCGAATTTCCAGGAAGTCGGGCAGAGCGCACACTTTCTGATGGCCTCGCCACGTGGGGATGGTCGCCCAGACCTGACAAATGCAGACAGAACTATTTTTTACACAGTTTTACTCTCAGACAGTTGCTGGAAGAACCTAGATTTGGCCTTGCACAGGCGAACACCACTCACGGTCTGCACAAAATGTAAATATCTAGTAAGGTGACACTAAAGCTACTCACAGTACACACTTTATAGTGGCAATCACCTTTGGAGTAACTTGAGCCCAAGTATCGTGATCAATGGCACACTGGTGAATGTTCATGAGTGCATTTGAATTAATTTGAATTAATCAAATTAGGTCAAAAATTAATTGACAAGAGCCAATAACGATTTGCATTATTTAATATAAAAAGGTAACACTTTAGTTTATGGTCCAATTCTCACTATTAACTAGTTGCTTATTAACTCATTAGCATATTAGTATGATATTGGCTGTTTATTAGTACTTATAAAGCACATATTCTACATCCCTTAATCTACCCAATACCTAAACTTAACTACCTTACTAACTATTAATAAGCAGTAATTAGGAGTTTATTGAGGCAAAAGTCATAGTTAATAGTGAGATTTGGACCCTAATCTAAAGTGTGACCATGGCCGTAGCCAGCTATGAGGTCACCGAGGTCCGGACCACTGTATTTTTCCGAGGTGTATATAATAAATGTGAAATAATTGCCTAATATAGTATTAACACTACTTTAGTGCTGCAAGGATATTGCACAGCACCTTCATCTTCTCATCTGAGCTTCCTCATTGGTCTGTCACCACTCGTCAATGTCAAAGTATTAGCGATAACCAATCAAATCAAAGTAGGCGGGCCTTATGTTCACAGAAGCTGCTGAGCGTGAATTCCAGCAGTGCGATGTGTCAGTCAGCGGTCATAAAGTGCAAGATAAGATGTAAGCTGCTAAACTAATTATTATCATTTTTGTCTAATTTCTCAATTTTGAATTGAAAATTAAAAACTTAATTTACCTTGCATTCGTAGCCTTCAGTAAATTAACTGATTAAAATGATTAATAAAACATATAGGCTAAATATCAGTTGACCGTAGGTTTACTTTCTTCACTGACAGACGAAATTGGGCAAGATAAGGAGACTGAGACAAAAAAAGAAAGTGATGGAGATTAGGAGAGAGCAGGTATTGACAAAAAATCTACTGTCCACCAACATGGTTTTAAAGCTATTTTTTATACATTTTTTGGCCTTCAAACGTCTTAAAATGCACACACACTATATTACTATTATATACACTATATTGCCAAAGTATTGTGACGCCCCTCCAAATCCCTGAGTTCAGGTGTTCAATCATTTCATGGCCACAGGTGTATAAATCAAGCACTAGGCATCCAGACGCTTCTACACACATTTGTGAAAGAATGGGTTGCTCTCAGGAGCTCAGTGAACTCAAGCTCCTTTCCTGAAATTTCCTCACTACTAAATATTCCACACTCAACTGTTAGTGGGATTATAACAAAGTGGAAGCAATTGGGAACAACAGCAACTCCGCCACGAAGTGATAGGCCATGTAAAATCCCAGAGCGGGGTCAGCGCATGCTGAGGGTCACAGTGCACAGAAGTCACCAACTTTCTGCAGAGTCAATAGCTCCAGACCTCCAAACTTCTGTGGCCTTCAGATGAGCTCAAGAACAGTGTGTAGAGAGCTTCATGGAATGGGTTTCCATGGCCGAGCAGCTCATCCAAGCCTTACATCACCAAGTGCAATGCAAAACGTGGACTCTGGACTCTAGAGCAGTGAGACATGTTCTCTGGAGTGACCAGTCACGCTTCTCTGTCTGCCAATCCCATGGACGAGTCTGGGTTTGGCGGTTGCCAGGAGAACGGGACTTGCCTGACTGCATTGTGCCAAGTGTAAAGTTTGGTGGAGGGGGGATTATGGGGTGGGGTTGTTTTTCAGGGGTTGGGCTTGGCCCCTTAGTTCCAGTAAAGGAACTCTTAATGCTTCAGCATACCAAGACATTTCAGACAATTTCATGCTCCCAACTTTGTGGGAACAGTTTGGTGATAGTCCCTTCCTATTCCAACATGACTGCGCTCCAGTGCACAAAGCGTCGGTCCATAAAGACATGGATGAGTGAGTTTGGTGTGGAGGAACTTGACTGGCCTGCACAGAGTCCTGACCTCATCCCGATAGAACACCTTTGGGATGAATTAGAGCGGAGACTGCGAGCCAGGCCTTCTCGTCCAACATCAGTGCCTGACCTCACAAATGCGCTTCTAGAAGAATGGTCAAAAATTCCCATAAACACACTCCTAAACCTTGTGAAAAGCCTTCCCAGAAGAGTTAAAGCTGTTAGAGCTGCAAAGGCTGGGCCAACTCCATATTAAACCCTACGGATTAAGAATGGGATGTCATTAAAGTTCATGTGCATGTAAAGGCAGGCGTCACAAAACATTTGGCAATCTAGTGTATATAGATCAGAGAAATCAAACATTTTCTCAGGGGAGTGAACCCCCCCTAACTACCTCAAATTTGGGACCTTGTTGAATATAAAACCCTGCCTACGGCCCTGAGTGTGACCTATAAAAAAAATATACAATTATCAAAAGTGACAGAAAAGACATTTATAATGTTACAAAAGATTCTATTTCAAATAAACTCTGTTCTTAGAATTCTGAAAAAAAACAATTTATCGCGGTTTCCACAAAAATCATATGAGAGTGATTTGTGAAGGATCATGTGACACTGAAGACTGGAGTAATGATGATAAATTCAGCTTTGATCACAGGAATAAATTACACTTTACTATATATTCACACAGAAAACAGCCATTCTAAGTTGTAATAATTTTTCACTGTTTTTGCTGTATTTATGATCAAATAAATGCAGACTTGGTGAGAAGAACCCAAACTTTTGAATGAAATTGCATTTCAGAAAAATATATGCGCTAGCGAAACTTCCATGACTTTTCTAGGCCTGGAAAACCAGATTCCCTGATATTTCCTACCAAATAGTCACTTTTTGGTTGTATGTGTGACAGAAGCACAGAAGCCTTGTGCACACACAGCTGCAGCATCTGCCTCATCGCTGACATGCCCACTGTCATTACATTACTAATGGCTGAAGAAATTGCAGCCTTGGTGGCAGACAAACCACTATAAGGGGGTATTTATAGAGCGGGGGACCAGGAGGAGGACAACAGCCACCCCTTGTTCAACTGGTGCACAAACAGTGATGCTTTTCCTCAAGGATGAGCATATCGTTCAGCTAATTCACATGTCATACGCGTGTCATAACTGGAAAATAAACAGTCTGCTCTTTAGATTTCAGCAACAACATCAGCCAAAAAAAATGCTATGGCAACACTTAATGTTAGGGTTGAATTCTCACTATTAACTAATTGCTTATTATCATGCATATGACTAGGATAATGGCTGTTTATTAGAACTTATAAAGCACATATTAATGCTCATATTCTACATCCCTTAATCTACCCAATACCTAAACTTAACAACTACCTTACTAACTATTAATAAGCAGTAAATAGGAGTTTATTGAGGCAAAAGTCATAGTTAATAGTGAATATGTGTTACCAATGTTATTTTAAAAGGTTCCTAATTTTGTTTTAGAGTCTCCTAAAACAGGTTAACATGCATCAAAAAGGTTAAGAAAAACACACATTTTCTCATAATATCCACTGCAGCATCAGCTCTTTTCTCACAGTGTCTGAAACAGATCGATAAAAGACGGTCTCTGGTCTCTCTAAACCTCACCTTTCTGAGAGCCTGCTATGCTCTGATTGGTCAGACGGCCCAGTCTGTTGTGATTGGTCGACTGGAAACCAAATGTCCATTACCATATCTTAATTTCAGCACTTCCTCAGTCACGAACAGTAACGATAACGTCGGTTTTACCGTATCAATTTCATCAAAAGGATTCGCTGCACAGAAAACAGCATCTTCTCCACATGAACAACACCAACCAAACTCTTCCAGTCCCAGATACAACTACAGTGTTTGAGGGCGGGGCAAAGAGATGCTGTTCAGCCAATGAAAACTATAGACAGGTATTATGCAAATTAGTTACAAACCTACATAGGTTCATGCAGGAAGTGAGACTCTAATTACTGACGACTCATTTCACACAATAACTGACACTTTGCAGACTTTTGCATTCACAAAGCTAATATCTGAAAAAGCATAACAGTTACATTTTAACAATGCTGTTGATTAAATGAATGAGCTAATAAATAAGTCAATATTTGACATGTTGCAAAATCTGGTCTCATACGGATCTGTTGTGAACCATTTCTCCGGCGATCTTCCTGAAATGAGAGCTTGGAGACTTTAATTCCGCTCATGCTCATCAAACTGCAAAACCCGGCTATACTCTGGGCCGTTTTCCCAGGAGTTTGAATTTACAATTTGTGATGGTGCATTATTCAAACATAAGCAAAAACTAAATTATCATGACCCATGAATACGGACCTAGTTTATGCATGGTTGCATCTTTATAAGCCATTAAATCTGAGTCAACATGCATCATAAAAAACCTATGCATTTCACCACAGGCTGCAAAAAATCATGCAAACCACAAAATGTGTGCCTGCAGAATTCTTTGTGTATGTGTTTGGTTATCTAAATTCTCTCTGACTCCACAAATGCAGATCAGAATAACACATTTCAGTTGCACAATTGTGTTTGCAACATTCACACTGTTATAGAATTAAATGCAATCATCATTAAACTAAATTGAGCTGAATAATGACACTGAAATAGTATTTGTTTCATAATTAAAGAACTTTGCAATATTAAAACTAGTCTTGGTTATCACTGTGAAGCTGCTTTCAAGCCCTTAATAGAAATGTACTCACCATCTCATAAGCGGTGACCATTTTCTTCAGGACCTCCGGCAGCAGGCCCTGGGCCTCCATGATGGGGTACTGATCTCTGAGGTTGAACAGCAGAACCGGGCTGCCGTCCGGCCCGACGAGGCGCGGCGAGAGCGCTAGGATGCACTGCTTCAGGTTGGCCACCGCTGACAGACCGCAGAGCTCTTTAAACGGCACAATGGCATTCTGTGGAGGACATGGAGGTCAAAGGGTAAATGTTTTGCAGCACAGGATAATATCTATCAGGATAATATCTATTCATTGCTCAGAGCAATGAATCAAATCACAAAGGCTGCGATATAATTAAATAAATATGAATATGTGCTGCGAGTTTCAGAGTAAAGCATGGCTGTGAGTTTGAGTCGCTTTAATGTGCATTTCTAAACGCATCAAAACAAATATTAGTATTGTAATTTCACAGTTGTAATGTAAAATAAAATTATTAAATTATATTATTTTCCTTAAACACTTACATACTGTAATATTAAATAAAAATAATGTAAAAAATAATTTTAAATGTAAAAAAAAAAGTGATTTCAAAAAATTAAATACTAATATTTTTTATTTTGTTTTTATTTAGTATTTTTTATATTTTTATTTAATGATAATAAAAAATATTACTATAAATATTATATAAATATAAAATACGATTAAAATTATTTCTATTATATTTCCTTCAATACGCTATTTTTATTGTAGTGTTATATTTTTATTTTGTTTTTATTTAGTAATAATAATAATAATAACTAGTATTATAAATATTATTATATAAATAATAATAATAATAATAATAATATTATATGAATATTATTATGTATTATTTTATTCAATATTATTATATAAATAATATAATAATTACTATTTTTATTATTATAAATATGAATATAAAATAATTATAATAATTACTATTATATAAATAATAATAATAATATAATTATTATTAATAATTAGGGGCCAAGCACAGAAGGTGCGAAGGCACCTATTGAAACCGTTGCCGCCGTTCTTCTTCTTCTTCTTCTGCTGTTGAGTCTATGGCAGCCCATAGAACCGTATGGTAAAAAGTTGTGAAATTTGGCACACAGATAGAGGACAGTCTGAAATGTCACCATAGCAAATTTGGAGTCTCTAACTCAATCCCTCTAGCGCCACCACCAGTCCAAACTTTGACTCATGTTTATGCTAATAACTTTTGAACCATAAGGGCTAGAAACAAAATTCTATGTCAAACAATATGTCACAGCCCAAATGTCAAAATTTTGATAGGAAGTGGCAAAAAAAATCAAAACAAATTTGTTGTTATCGATATAAATGTCTATAACTACTAAACAAAATGCAATATTGTCACCAAACTCGACACACATATGTATGGGCTCATTCTGAGGACACTTAAAAAAAATGGTGGGATCGTGCCTCTTGGTGGCGCTATAATAGAACAAAACATGAAATTCCCATTGACTACAATGCAGTATTATAATATAAAACGCTAATGCTATATTTTACCAATGCATTGGTGTATCATTACAAAACTTGGTATGTGTCATCAGCACCATGCCTTTAAGGTTTCGAGACAGCGCCACCATGTGGTCCATACTTATAATGATAAGGCCTCTTGAGGCTAAATCTCTGCAATGACATATTGACACCATATTGACACCCTGCTTTGACATATTGACAATGTGTCAATTTGCATGCGTCACTGTTACCTTATTCTGACCTTATTCGTAACTGTGCCACCTATTGGTCGAAAGTGATAAACCATTAAATCATTATTATTGACTGTATTTATAATTGTACAGCTATTTTGCCTAAAATCACCTTGATGGGTCTTTAATTGCTCATATTGTACAGTTGGTCTGACACTTCCAGCCATGCTGGCATGTCTTATCTTCTTCTTTGCGCTTGGCCCCGATAATGGCTGCTTGCAGCTATATTTATTATTATTATTCTATTTATCTAAAATCACAAAATACTTTTAAACATATTTTTTAAATCTTATTTTAATCTCATAACAATTACTATTATTATAATATATATATATATATATATATATATATATATATATATACACACACTCACCTAAAGGATTATTAGGAACACCTGTTCAATTTCTCATTAATGCAATTATCTAATCAACCAATCACATGGCAGTTTCTTCAATGCATTTAGGGGTGTGGTCCTGGTCAAGACAATCTCCTGAACTCCAAACTGAATGTCAGAATGGGAAAGAAAGGTGATTTAAGCAATTTTGAGCGTGGCATGGTTGTTGGTGCCAGACGGGCCGGTCTGAGTATTTCACAATCTGCTCAGTTACTGGGATTTTCACGCACAACCATTTCTAGAGTTTACAAAGAATGGTGTGAAAAGGGAAAAACATCCAGTATGCGGCAGTCCTGTGGGCGAAAATGCCTTGTTGATGCTAGAGGTCAGAGGAGAATGGGCCGACTGATTCAAGCTGATAGAAGAGCAACTTTGACTGAAATAACCACTCGTTACAACCGAGGTATGCAGCAAAGCATTTGTGAAGCCACAACACGCACAACCTTGAGGCGGATGGGCTACAACAGCAGAAGACCCCACCGGGTACCACTCATCTCCACTACAAATAGGAAAAAGAGGCTACAATTTGCACAAGCTCACCAAAATTGGACAGTTGCCTGGTCTGATGAGTCTCGATTTCTGTTGAGACATTCAGATGGTAAAGTCAGAATTTGGCGTAAACAGAATGAGAACATGGATCCATCATGCCTTGTTACCACTGTGCAGGCTGGTGGTGGTGGTGTAATGGTGTGGGGGATGTTTTCTTGGCACACTTTAGGCCCCTTAGTGCCAATTGGGCATCGTTTAAATGCCACGGCCTACCTGAGCATTGTTTCTGACCATGTCCATCCCTTTATGACCACCATGTACCCATCCTCTGATGGCTACTTCCAGCAGGATAATGCACCATGTCACAAAGCTCCAATCATTTCAAATTGGTTTCTTGAACATGACAATGAGTTCACTGTACTAAAATGGCCCCCACAGTCACCAGATCTCAACCCAATAGAGCATCTTTGGGATGTGGTGGAACGGGAGCTTCGTGCCCTGGATGTGCATCCCACAAATCTCCATCAACTGCAAGATGCTATCCTATCAATATAGGCCAACATTTCTAAAGAATGCTTTCAATCATTTCAATGTTGAATCAATGCCACGTAGAATTAAGGCAGTTCTGAAGGCGAAAGGGGGTCAAACACAGTGTTAGTATGGTGTTCCTAATAATCCTTTAGGTGAGTGTATGTATATATATGTAGCAACTGCCATGTGATTGGTTGATTAGATAATTGCATTAATGAGAAATTGAACAGGTGTTCCTAATAATCCTTTAGGTGAGTGTATATATATATATATATATATATGTATATATAAAAATATATATAATCATATAGTTATAGTCATTTAAAATCACAAAAAACAGAACCCGTATTTTTTTTTAAATCTTAAATCACAGTTTTTATCAGAAAAATCACTTTTTCACAAAATCAAGTTTTTTCCCTAAATCATGCAGCCTTATTTCAAATGTTCTGATGAAGTTCAATAGTGGCTGGCTACTATTATGTTCAGAAAGAAACACTAACATACTGTGCATGCATACATCTTTAAAATGCAATTATATATATTTTTTGTTTCAAACTAAAGTCACATGACCTCATCAGGTTGCATGTTTAAATCAGCAAGCGGTGTCTAGTTATAATCTCAGAGATAAACATATTTTGAACAAACTCTTAGCAGTCCAATCAAATAATAAAAAAAAAATCATGGCTGATAATATCACTTACAGTTCACTGGAAATGGGAGTTCCAGTGCATTGCATTGTGGGATATAGTATTCCCTGCAACAGTGTGCTGTTCAATAGTGCACATCTGGCAAATATATTCAGTCATCTGGGTATTCTATGCATATTGCATGCCACATATTATATTCTGTACATGCACGCACATACTACACACAGCAGAAACAGGAACATACCCAGTGAGTGACCTAGTTGTGGGCGGTGACGAGAAAACAAAACCAAACCGATGGCAACAAGGTGCCGACTTCCCCATAGTAAACTTCCACGAACAAGAAATGCAACAGGAAGTGGTTTTAGTGAGTGTGTCTTCTACAAAAGCACTGCTCTAAATGTGGGAGGAAGACTTTTTCTTCTGAGCTTAAAACACAAACAACAGGGGCACATTTACGCAGTATACACAGTGAACGCAGCAGAAGCGCCTGGAACTGTTTCCACAGGAAGAATGCAATGTAAACAGAACTGTTAAAATAATGTACAGTGTGTTATGAATAGAATCGCTTATGCTGAAACAAAGCAGGAGACCCTGTAAGCTGCTCCATCCATCCTCAGATTTAAAGCATTTAAAATGTAAAATAACTGAGGCGTTATATTAAATAACCATTAACTCTGATTCAGCAATTTATTTGCATTATTATGCAGAAATTATAGAGTAATGTATGGCATTTTGAATATATATATGCAGTGGTGTTTTAAATTGAGGAGGCAAAGTCCTCACGTCTTTTTTTTTATATACATCAAATGTAGATCTATGTCCGTGTTACACTAAATTTTCCTGGTTAAATAAACATTACATAAAAAAAGACTATCTTTATGTTATGTTCTATTTATTAAAACCAAGTATACATTTCATCAAGTTTAATATTTTTACACATTTTTATATTTATTCCAAAATAAATGCAGAAACAATTTAAACAATACATATTATTTGTGAATTAATGTTCAGCTTTTCTTTTTTAATAGTCAACTTGTGCATGTAGGCTACACTGTACACAGACACGACAACGATTTCCCCTAAAAACCCCACAGTCGTCATGTTTTCTGGTCATTTCAAGTTTGATTTTGACGTGACATAAAGTGGTGAAATCTACGTGGCTGAGTTGTTACTTTTTTTTAGCCTTCCCATTAACGGCATCATTATCTTTAGTGATGGGGAGTCGACTCCAAAAGAGTGGATTCCTCGACTCTGAATAGCCCTAGAGTCGGGGTCGACTCCAGCACAGGAATCGACTCGGTGTCGACTGTCCGAAACCGCTCACTTGTTTACTGATTCTCTAATCCCTATATAGTGCATGGCAGTTGAGTGCACTATATAAGCAAGAAGTGAATGAAATGGAGAGGAAATCGGACACTGGCGTAATACACCGCGTCGAAAGCTGTCGCAGGAACTGTCACACACATTTATCCTACATGTAGCTTACTTTAGAAATAGAAAACAGTCACAGAGACTTTAGTTTGTAATGATACATAGGTTTCCTCCGCGCAAGCTTTAGCTTAACTGATGGGATATTAATGCAATAAATATAGATTTGGTTTTTCACGGTTAACTTTGTGTTCATAATCATTAAACCAACCATAAATCATAAAAAAAACTAAATATCAATAAGTGTACATTATCGTATGTATTGTATTCATTTTTAGTATCTGTAACTCTCCTGTCCAAGCACCTTTTAAGCTTTTAAGACAATGATCATGTGCGTTTAGCGCCATCACCCGACCATTAGCCTATAATAAGAATAATTCATTAAAGAATACCTTCTTTCTATAATTCTGACCTAATATTCGACTGTTTTTCGTGAATGATAGCCACTCAAGCCATCGCTAAATTAGACTAATTTGGACGGTCACACTAAAAGTGTGCTCTTTTAATAAGACTAAGAATTTTAAGACTTTTTGTCGGGGGTAAATAAATAGATAAAGTGTGTAACGACTGCCATCTTGTCTTATGTCTGACCCTGTTTTGATGTAAAGTAAATGGAGTTGAGGAGTGGGAGTCGGGAGTCGACTCCAAAAAACCTGGAATCGAACACCCCTAATTATCTTTATTCAGGCCGATCCATGGACGCGCACGAAAACAAGAGGCGGGATTTATCGCATGAACCAATCATATCCAATCATAACGCGATGGAGGCATTGCCTCCTCTCACTTTTCCCCATTCATTACCCAGCACAAAGTTCAGCACACGCATTAGTGTATCTGCTTTAAAGGAACACTCCACTTTTTTCTGAAAATAGGCTCATTTTCCATCTCCCCTAGAGTTAAACAGTTGATGTTTGAATCCATTCAGCCGATCTCCGGGTCTGGCGGTAGAACTTTTAGCATAGCTTAGCATAGATCATTGAATCTGATTAGACCGTTAGCATCTCGCTCAAAAATGACCAAAGATTTTCAATATTTTTCCTAACAGTTGGGGGGGGACAATCAACATAACATTTCTCAAGAGCAATTTTTTGAAGGGGGCACAAATAATAAAGCCAAAATCATACTTGTAAGGATGTGTACACAAAGTAAAGCCTTACTATTATTATTAATGTAGCATGGAGACCGTGCAATTATCCTTCTTCTCAAAGTTTCTCTCTGGTTCAATGAAAAAGCTGACTAAATTGACAAAAATATTCTTCAAAACGATGTATTTATTGCAATAATGTTTAAATAGGAGTAAGGTTCACCACGCAGTCATATTATAATTATTACATTATCTTGCGTCCTCCACATAGTATTTTATACTATGATATTCAGATATTTAGATGCAGCAAGCCCTCTGATCTGCCACTTATCATATTGAGCAGATCTGACGGTGCGGCCGACCCGTGAGCATATACTTTCGCTTTAGAATTAGCGCCAATTCGGGGGTGGCAGTTGCTTGAATTGTGGGTTCATTAGCCTATTATTCTAAATGAAAAACACAAGAAGAAAACAGCACAATGACAAACTCCCTTAAACAGGCGCTTTTACATTTCGCTTTGAAACCAAATCTTCCGCGATCATCTTGTCTGTCAGCTCCTCGCTCTCGTGATGAATGAAATCTGACTCATGCTGAGTTTGTGCTGCGACACTGCGCTCCGTTTTTAATTGTGGTGTCTGTTCTCTAACTGGACAAAATGATTGTATTACTATAAAAGTGAAAGCCGCGGTGGGCACAGACTATCGCAGCAATAAACCTCTGTATTAAAGAGAAAAGAATCACTTAATCTTATGTTTAATGTGAATAAAATAGCCTTGACAGCTACTTACTGGAGTTTCACAACTGCTGTCTGAAGAGCTTTGTTTTCTCCCCAAACTTGTGTGGTTATTGCTATTTTTTTTACGGTCTATAGGTAGTTGAGGTGCGCGGTGGATCAAACCACTGTGAGGCAAGGGAGGGGGGTGGCATTTTTTGCCCCGTTTGCGTTTGCATTGTTTTACTACTTACACAATTATATTAAGTATATATCATTATATTATTTACAATACTCAGCATGGTTTTCAGGGGGGGACAGCCCTCAGATAGTAAACCCCCCGCGATTTACGCCCCTGGTTACATCGTGTACGAAGACCGACGGAAAGTTGTGATTTTCTAGACCGATATGGCTAGGGACTATACTCTCATTCCTGCATAATAATCCAGGAGCTTTGCTGCCGTACCATGGGTGCAGCGGCGCAATGATATTACGCAGTGCCTGAAAATAGGCAAACTTCCGTCAACATAACCAACGTGACAACCTGCTTGCACAGAGAGCGTGCCTTGTAACCATGGAGACATTTGTGAAAGATGATTCAGAAGATATTTACTTTGGTGCAGATCCTGAACCGTATCTATTTGAACCGGAATACACTGAAGATGAGCTTTTGGAACGTGAAAGGCAAGAAAGTGTGGCTGAACAGACTGGGGCAGAAGGGAGGAGAGCAGATTCAAACTGGTGGTGCAAGTGTGGGGCTTGCCAACCTATGCCGACCAAAAGTGAGTGCCTGTGTTGTAGTGTGTGGGACCAGGTCTTACCATCGATGGCAAGGGTCGATCTACCCGATGAGGAAGTGGCATGTGTCGCAACATCCGAGGACTTCTTCGTGATGCTGCATCCTGCAGTGGTCTAAAAAAACGAAACCTATGCCGTGTGGACCTGACGGCCAGCTATCGCTAGAGTAAGTGATTCCTGCAATCATTACAATGCATGATTCAAAGATTTAGAACGCATACTATCAGCATGCATTTTCAAGCTTATATTTATGAGCAGCCAACCATTGATTCTTTCGTTCCTTGTTTTTCGTTGGTATTCTGTGAAACATGATGGTAGAGTACACCTTCGACTTATCACAGCCCTTTACAACGCACAGAACCATGACTAATCGCACAGGTAAATCCACTACCTAATTTTCCGGCTGCAACTCTGCAACTACACAAACTTAGTGCAGGTCACGTTGGAAGTTACCTAGCTGGGGACTATTTTCAGGCGCTGTGTAATATCATTGCGCCGCTGTACCCATGGTACGGCAGCAAAGCTCCTGGATTATTACGCAGAAATGAAAGTATAGTTCTTAGCCATATCGGTCTAGAAAATCACAACTTTTCATTTTCCGTCGGTCTTAGTACACAATATAACTACAGAAGAGTCCAGTTTTAAATAGGAAAAATATCGAAAGTCTTTGGTCATTTTTGAGCGAGATGCTAACGGTCTAATCAGATTCAATGATCTATGCTAAGCTATGCTAAAAGTGCTACCGCCAGACCCGGAGATCAGCTGAATGGATTCGAAAACAGTAAAACTCAACTGTTTAACTCTAGGGGAGATGGAAAATGAGCCTATTTTCAAAAATAGTGGAGTGTTCCTTTAAGTCAATGAGGACAGAGTAAGCTGTAACTTCACCTGCGGGTGTCACTGTTTGACAGTATTACTTTATATAAACGAGTGACACAATTGTAAGTGTAAAATTGTGCCACATTTTCTTTGTTTTATTTTTGTAATATCGATTATTATTATTATTATTATTATATATAAATATTTTATTACATATATACATTTGTCTTACATATATACACATGCATGAGTGTGTATTATATATACATAATTATAAACAGTACACACATGTATATTATGTAAACACAAACTTTTATTTTGGATGCGATTCATTGATTTGACAGCACTCAAATATATACTACATATATAGTACTCGATAAATTGAAGTACGCACTGGAATATATTTGAATGATGCCCAGTATCCAAAGACTTTAGGTATACACTCGTATTACTATGAGAAAGTGCAACACGCAAAATGGCGGAATAAGCCCCTCCTTCTAAATAAAAGGGCCAATCGGCAATTGGTAAAGTCATTGCATCACTGCAGTTATAATTTACTAACATGATCAGTTCAAAACACATATTTGTGGATTGGAATATAATATATTTCACAACATAGTTAACAATTTTATGAATATTTAGACTAAAACGAAACAAATAAAATAAAACCCATACGTCGCATCTCGTGACAAGCTTGACATGTCGCCATGGACAAAAAGGATTGTGATACGTTTTAACATAACGGTTGCGTTAAAATAAATCTAGCTGAGGGCTGTGTTTAAACATACGTGTGAAACCAGATGCAAAATCTGAGCCTGTGGATATCATAAAACTGCAAACTTTGAACAAGAGATTTACTAGTGAAGGAGTATATGAGGAGTAATCCTCATTTTTATAATCCTCACATGTGTGTTGGTGTTGCTAGTGCCGGTTATGCGGTGATGTTGATGTGAAACCAAGGCAGGGCAAATTAACTGTAATATGACTTTAATAATAATAATAATGGCCTAATCCCAAAAAAGGTACGAAAAGTTATGCCATTATGGCTGGGAGCATCAGACCAACTGCAACAATGAGCAATTCAATACATATTTAGATGATTTTAGGCAAAATAGCTTAAAAAGTATAAATACAGTCACTAATAATATGATTTAATGGTTTATCACTTCTGACCAATAGTTGGCACTGTGACCAAATTGGTGAGGTAACAATGACATATGCAAAGTTTGGTATGTTGATGCGGTATACGAAATCGACACAAAATCCATAACTTTTTGTCGGAATGCTCTGAAGATCATACAATTCAATTTTGGTGAAAATCGGACAAACGGTCTAGGAGGAGTTCGAAGAAGTAGGTTTTTAAAGAAAATCTAAATGGCTGACAGGAAGTGCGGCCGACTATGGCAAAATTGGTATCCATGTTCTCGGCATAACCCAGGGAATCTATTAAAGGGGACATCGTGAAAATCTGACTTTTTTCCAAGATTAAGTGCTATAATCGGGTCCCCGGTGCATCTACCAACCCGGTAAGCCTTTTTTAATCAAAAGCTTTTGGAAATTTCATTATAACTTTTGACCACAAGTTGGCGCTGTCCTGAAACTTTGAGTACGTTCAGGGCATGGAGCCGAAGATGCATACCGAGTTTTGTAATGAACACCAATGCGTTCTTAAAACATAGCATTTAACGTCAAAATTAAAAACAGGGTTAAAAACACCCAAAATGGCCGATATGGGAAAATTGGGTATCGTTTGACTCGGACTAAAGAGAATCTAAAGAGACAAGCTTTATGTTATAAAGTAACAAAGTTTTATGATTTTTGGCCAAACCGTCCAGAAGTTATAAGGGAAAATAGCCATTTTTCATATCTCCAGACCACTGGGTGGCGCGGCACCGAAACTGTGCAGGTAGCCTCAGGTCATGGTTGTCATAACACACATCAAATTTGGTCAGAATATGCTAAAGCATTGCGGAGATATAGCCTCACGTTCATTTTGGCGTGCACTTCGTCAAATTCATTCGCGTGTTATTCGAGAATGGTTTGATGAATCAACTTGAATTCCATAAATTTTTTTCGGCATGGTCTGAAGATGAACTGGTCCAATTTTCGTAAAAAAAAGGAGCAACGGCCTAGGAGGAGATCAAAAAAGTATGTTTTTTGGAAAATTCTAAATAGTTGAAAGATTTTACGTTTTAAAGGTTATTAGCATAAATGTGAGTGAAAATTTGGACAGTTGGTGGCGCTAGAGGGATTTAGTTAGATACTCTAAATTTTTTGTGGTGAATGTGCGGACTGTCCTCTATCAGTGTGCCAAATTTCATAACTTTCCTGCAAGCGGTTTTATGGGCTGCCATAGCGGAAGACGACGGAAGAATAATAATAAGAACGCCAATGATTACAATAGGTGCCTACATACCGCTGCTTGGCTCATAATTAATAGGAAAACGAGCCTAATATCATCTTGATTATCGTCAAAAGCTTTAGGCATTAGAGATGTCTCTGATTATTTATAGATATGTGCATTTTAAATGCAACAGACCAAAAACCAATGAAGGAGAAACAAATTGAAGCACCATCTGCGGTATAATCTTAAGACGACGAAAAAACTATTTCCCTTCAAAATCTTCTCAGTGCTTTCCTGTTATAGGAACGCACTCCTTTCATCCATGAGACGGCCTAATCTCTTCTTAAGGGGATATAACCAACACATGCCTCAGGACATGCTAACCCTGTGTTATGCAACATTTTCCACATTAAATATTAAAAAGATTTTGGCTGATCTCCTACCTGTAGCCTATATAGGAGTATATTTTCAGTTCTCGTGGCTAAATAAGGGATTGCAGTTGCTCTTCGGAGTGTTTTTGTGCCAGTCTGACCAGTTGTGCAACATCGAGGAATCACAACTGATTAAAATCAGCACTTTTTGTTTTTTGTTTATTAGTACCAGAGAGATTTCAGTACAAATGCTCGTGGCCTTGTGAAGAGAAAAGTCCTGTAAGCTGTGCTTCCTTCTCAGGGTCGACGTTTCATTTGAGAAAACTTTCTCACGCTATGAAAAGAAGATGCTTGTCACAATGAAATAAGGCTGAAGAGTCTTGGCAAGCTGCAAACTAAACATTTGCTGAGTCGAGTCATTTGCATACTTTGCAGACACTGAGCGGGTGAATCTCACAAAACCTTTCCAGATCATATTTCACCTAAAACTACATATTTTCCTTAATCATCCTATAAAACAAGACCCTAGCCCACCTAAATCTCATTAGTTACCATAACGCAGATGTTTTCTTTAGATACAGCAATAATTTTTTTCCCCATTATATTAACATGGCATCCCATTAATAAATCTTTCACCAAATCTAAAATAAAAGGGTATATAGGTAAAAAAAATAAAATATATATACCTAAAATAAAACCAACCCCCAATATTTAATTACCATAAGGCAATATGATTTTGCATTACAGCAATGATGGTACGCTGCTTTAAAATAAAAAAAGAATTTAATTTATGCATGTAATACATTTTTATTTATTTTCCCAAATATTGAATATACATTATTTTATATTTAAAATGTATTTCCTATTATTTTAGATTTTGGGATGAATGCAACAATATCCATCTAAGCTTGTTACTTGTGGGTTTATTGTGTCTACATTCACGTTATCCACCTTATCTTGCAACATGGAAGTAAGCTATATTATTTTTTAATGCGTGAGACTTCCGATTCATTAGCGCATATAGTAGATGACTAGAAAAATAAAAAAGTGCATTAAATGGTAAAACTACTACAGACCATTAGGGGTGTGCGATATACACTCACCTAAAGGATTATTAGGAACACCATACTAATACTGTGTTTGACCCCCTTTCGCCTTCAGAACTGCCTTAATTCTACGTGGCATTGATTCAACAAGGTGCTGAAAGCATTCTTTAGAAATGTTGGCCCATATTGATAGGATAGCATCTTGCAGTTGATGGAGATTTGTGGGATGCACATCCAGGGCACGAAGCTCCCGTTCCACCACATCCCAAAGATGCTCTATTGGGTTGAGATCTGGTGACTGTGGGGGCCATTTTAGTACAGTGAACTCATTGTCATGTTCAAGAAACCAATTTGAAATGATTGGAGCTTTGTGACATGGTGCATTATCCTGCTGGAAGTAGCCATCAGAGGATGGGTACATGGTGGTCATAAAGGGATGGACATGGTCAGAAACAATGCTCAGGTAGGCCGTGGCATTTAAACGATGCCCAATTGGCACTAAGGGGCCTAAAGTGTGCCAAGAAAACATCCCCCACACCATTACACCACCACCACCAGCCTGCACAGTGGTAACAAGGCATGATGGATCCATGTTCTCATTCTGTTTACGCCAAATTCTGACTCTACCATCTGAATGTCTCAACAGAAATCCAGACTCATCAGACCAGGCAACATTTTTCCAGTCTTCAACTGTCCAATTTTGGTGAGCTCGTGCAAATTGTAGCCTCTTTTTCCTATTTGTAGTGGAGATGAGTGGTACCCGGTGGGGTCTTCTGCTGTTGTAGCCCATCCGCCTCAAGGTTGTGCGTGTTGTGGCTTCACAAATGCTTTGCTGCGTACCTCGGTTGTAACGAGTGGTTATTTCAGTCAAAGTTGCTCTTCTATCAGCTTGAATCAGTCGGCCCATTCTCCTCTGACCTCTAGCATCAACAAGGCATTTTCGCCCACAGGACTGCCGCATACTGGATGTTTTTCCCTTTTCACACCATTCTTTGTAAACTCTAGAAATGGTTGTGCGTGAAAATCCCAGTAACTGAGCAGATTGTGAAATACTCCGACCGGCCCGTCTGGCACCAACAACCATGCCACGCTCAAAATTGCTTAAATCACCTTTCTTTCCCATTCTGACATTCAGTTTGGAGTTCAGGAGATTGTCTTGACCAGGACCACACCCCTAAATGCATTGAAGCAACTGCCATGTGATTGGTTGATTAGATAATTGTTCCTAATAATCCTTTAGGTGAGTGTATATGGTCTATGATAACATCGTGATTGTTGTTTTAACGATGTGCGATCTGACATTAATCGCCTATGTCCCTCAGTTTACAAAAACACACCCACATTTAGTCTATTAAAATGCATTTATAATGCCCTCAATATTCAAGATAAGGGGCAAAAATACCTCTTTATGTCTTTTATATTTATATCATGTAAGATAGTTCATCAATATCACACGCAGAGTGCCGTGTTGTCTCAAAATATCAGCATAATTGCAAATGTGATATTGATTTTATACAAAAGTTGTTAATATTAAGTGACTTACATTTTTGACACAATATCGCCCGTTTTTGCTCCATTTCGCCAATAGTTCCAAACAAAGCCACAGGACTGTTTTGAGTCTCTGAGCAACACACAGCGGTGTTTCATTACTATAAATATGCCCAAAATATTTAATAAATCAAACTTATTGGAAAAGATCATTCCTGTCACTGTTGCAAAGTGACCACCACACGGAATATGAAGTCCTAAACCTGCCAAGGTACCAACACAATAAACACACTCAGAAAATATTGTCTAATTCTCATTATCGAGAAAATCCCAGAAAATATTGAGATATCATTTTTTGTCATTATCGTACACCACTACAAACAAGTGTGTTTACGATCATGATAATGAAATTAACATAATATGTTTACAATTAGTGAGCAATAGCCTATAAAGCAGCATAACGGACTGTTTTTGTCCAAGTAAAATAACTGGAAGCGAATGACACCGGAACACATTCAAGTTACAAATGGCCGCAGCTGCTCTTTCATAAAACAAGGTGGACTAGAGCCTTAAGGTGATGATACACAGGGCAACTTTTTGAGCAATGTTGCAGTCAAATGGCAACCAGGTGAGACACAGGGCCCACGACCAATCTAAAGCATCCAAATCTGTTGCCCATTCTCAATGGGAAAGTGCCCAAGCAACATCGCTCAAAAAGTTGTCCTGTGTATCCACCCTTGCTGACATTCATTTGAAAACAAGTCACGACTCTGTTTTTAAATGAGGTAAGCGTTATCTCACCTGCATGTTCTCTCTGAGATCAGTGGCCTCCCGTAGTGGCTGTGCCGCAGATTTAAAGACTTCATCTACAGCCTTGATGAGAAGTATCCTCATAGTGGCGTATTCCCGACCCCGCTTACTCTTGCGGACTGAGAGCCCCCTTTTGTGAGGTTTACCCCCACCACGCCGGTTGGTAATGGCCACGTGGACGAAGACCCAGGCGTGTGGAAGGACTTCACCCGTCAGCGACTGGAGGGGAATGTGGCGGAAGCCTGGCTGGATGCATTCAAACGGAATCGTGTACTGACCGATAAACTCGTCCCCAATGTAGTCGTCATCCAGAACGACAAAACGCACCATTGCCAATTCCGGAAGGTTAATCTGGAACTCGAAACTCTCATCAAAAATGGGGTTGTCGCCATTCTGATGGATTGTTTTAGTCCTTTGTTCTGCACAATCCGCAGGGATGCCATGAATTTCAACGTAAACGTAGGGATCCACCACATCGCCTTTGGCACCTGAGCCCTTGGGTTTGGGTAGGTTTTGTCCGCTTATGATCTTTATGTGAAGGAGCTGTGGGGACACCCCCGGAACCGAGTCTTTAGTATTGGCACTGAAATAAGACACCTGCTCCCTCATGATAGCTGGGCGCAGAACATAACCACAGTTGCCGTTTTGTCTAAACCAGCCAATGTTGAGGTCCATCATGAGACCTGGCGTTTGATAGTTCATCGCTACTATTTGACAGCCACATTTCCAAAAGTCCTGCGGATTCATGTTGCTGGAGTCGATTCGCATCGGGCTTGGGTAAACCCTCGCTAGGAACTTCTTGTTGTAGTTAACGAAGTCACCAGGGTGGTCCGTCGCACAACGACTGGCAAAGACCTCATTGAAGGAGCAGAGCTCCCAGTGCTTCTGGTTCTGGAAAGCAGTCTGAAAATCCTTAAAACTCACAGACTTGCATAGGGTTACCATGTCGGAGAGATCCTTGGAGAGCTGGAACTTTTTGGGCTGAACAACCGTCTGCTGTTCGCCGCCCTCGCTGTTCATCCGTTGAGACATTTCTGCACCCTCGTCCTCATCAGTCACCTCGCCTTCGGAGCCGGTGCAGTTGCTCGCCAGTTTCTTTCCTTTCAGGAGAATCTTTCCCTTTAAGTCCGAGGGGGACGGAAGGTAGTTGTCGTCAAGGTTAGGAGGATCCGAGTGGATTCTGTCTCCGAGTATTTTCTTCAGGTGCTGAAACATTACCTTCTGCTGCTTCAAGGAACAATGGTTCTCCAAGCAGAGGATCAGAGGAAAGTCAGAGGCCACGAAGGCATACTTGTTAATGATGTCAATGACGCTGCGGAAGACGATCTGCGAGGTCATCGTATGCCCCGTGTAAATGAGTGGCTCATTATCGGGACCGTCCCACACGTCAAGTTCTACGCTCCTGCAACCCATCTTTAGGGCACGGATGTACCCGGTAATGTCTGAGGGACCCTTGAACTGGTCCTCAATCAGGTACGTGTTGTGAGAAGAGTTTATGTAATAGTGAGAAAGGGGTTGGTTCATGTCTTGGCATACTGTTTTTTGCTCGGGATCAAAGATGTGGCAGTCCGCTGACATGAGGTAATTGGTAAACCCATCCAGTGAGAGCCATCCCTTAAGTTGCCCTTCCTTTGAGGGTTCATACTTCTGAATAACCTCCACGCTGATGTCTTCGCTCACCTTCGCCATGCCTTGCTCTGCCTCCAAAAAGATCATCAAATCCTTGGTGTCGAGGAATTCCTTGTTGCTCGAGAACTGCACCAACAAAAAATAGATCTCTGGTCTCGTGCAAAGGTCGTGAAAGACTTCGATGAACTCCTCCTTGGTCACGTCAGAACGGGTTTTATCCTTCGCCTTTTGCAACTCTTTGAACTTCAGCTCTATCTTGACATTTTTCACCCCAGGACTTAAGTTCTTGATCAGCTGCACGGCCGAGCAAAGACTAATGCATTTTCCGCCAATGATGTCCGCTTCATCGAATAGGTCACCCAGCCAGGACGCACGCATGTTGTCCTGACAGCTCTGAATCATATTAAGAGTGTGTTTTCCGTACGATATTAAGTACCTGAGTCCAGTCACCCATATATTTGCTACATCGGCTGAATTTGCCACTAAATCAAGCGACTCGTAGCTCTCCCCATAGATGATAGAGAATGCACAGTCCTCGGAAATCTGATCTGAAATTCCATTGGCCCTGAAGGTGTCCGTGTTCTTACCGGTTCGCACCTCTTTGACTGATTTTACATCGATCTTGGCCTTGTCAGACTCTTTTTTGGACGGCTCCCAGCGCAGAGACTGCATGTCGGCATCTAGGAGGAAGTAGCGCTGGTAGACTCTCGAGTTGGAGCGCACCTTCCTCAGCTCAGACCCGTCCACCATAGAATTAATGCAGTCGCTTGCACTGCTGATCTTCTTCTCCGTTGGCATGCTACTGAATGACACAGTCTTTTTCCGTTCCTTGCACCGCCTGGAGCCATCCTGGAAAATAAAGCGATTTATCATCAGTATTGAACTACCGCAGTATAATATGATGAACATTTATGGAGAGCCATTACCATTTTGACCAACTAAACATTCAGAATGACATTTTATTTGATTATTCATGATTTTATTAAAATAAAATAAGTCTCACCAAGGCTGCATTTATTTGATCCGAATACAGTAATGCAATAAAAATTGTCAAATATTATTACAACTTAGAATAGCTGTTTTCTGTGTGAATATATAGTAAAGTGTAATTTATTCCTGTGATCAAAGCTGAATTTATCATCATTACTCCAGTCTTCAGTGTCACATGATCCTTTAGAAATCATTCTAATATGAGGATTTGATGCTCAACAAACATTTATGATTATTATTAAATGTAAAACTTTTTTTAGGATTCTTTGATGAATAGAAAGTTCAAAAGAACGGGGGGGGGGATAACTTAAAGAAATTAATACATTTATTAATCAAGGATGCATTAAATTGATCAAGTGACAGTAAAGACATTTATAATGTTGCAAAAGCTTTATATTTCAGATAAATGCTGTTCTTTTGAACTTTCTATTCATTTAATAATCCTGAAAAAAAAATTGTACACAACTGTGTTTAACATTGATAATAAATCAAATGTTTCTTGAGCATCAAATCCTCATATGAGAGTGATCTCTGAAGGGTCATGTGACACTGAAGACTGGAGTAATGATGATAAATTCAGCTTTGATCACAGGAATAAATTACATTTTACAATATATCCACATAGAAAACAGCTGATTTACACTGGAATAATATTTCACAATATTACAGATTTTTTTTTTTTTTTTAATCAAATAACTGGCGCATTGGTGAGCATAAGAGACATGAAAAAAAATACATTTAATTAACAAAACATTAATTTACAAAAGAAAATCATACCAAACTTTTGAACAGCAGTGTATTTATAAAAAAATGTTTTATTAAATATTTTGAGAAGTAAACATCCTTTTATTAAACCAAGTTTTTGATCAGCTTGTTTCAATAAAATTCACATGAATGCAATGTGCATATTTAAGACCAGTAATGTGCAGTACAGTAAATAGTCTCAATATTGATTACATGTTGATTTTAAAATATAAACTACTGAAAATGCATTTTTATGTATGTAAAGGGGGTAACACAACATGACAATACAAACTAGAGTTTCCTGCTGGTGTAGTGACCGAAAACAACAACATCAATGTGTCCTTTTCTTTTATACCACCATGAGCCTGGAGGCAGGAAAATATTGAGCTACACCAGGCTTAATTAAGAAAATAATTAAAGCGAGAGAGAGCAGTTTAAGTCTTCACTGGGGCATGTATGGTCTAAGAAAATGTAATTTAAATGTTCTTAGCACTATTTCGATCACATATCTACTTACAGCAGAGTCAGTTTTGAAGCTTTGGATCATGAATACTCAGCATTACATACCAGAATGATTAGTCATTAATGCATAAAATAAATAAAGATATGCAAAATAATATTTGGTTCAGCAGAAACTGTAGCGTTTGCTCCGGGGACCACGAGCCCCAGAGACGACACAGACAGATTATATAACACAGGCACATCAATTCATTCATTTTAATTAGAGAACTTTCAGCTGTATGTATTCCAACATGGAATAACAATAATTAAGACTACATTGAGAGTTGTGTAGCTATGATCTGATTATGGCGAAACTTTCCAAATTCCAATAATTCTAGTAAAAATGCAAATTGTTATCTATCCAGCACACTACACTACATCTCTACCTGCTCATAAACATCAGAACTCAGCACACAGGCACTCCCTTTGTCCCGTGGTGACCCCTGTCCCCTGAGGGGTCAGGCCAAACTCACAGGCGCTGGAGCCGCAGCACTTTCTGAGAGTAATGGCCCATGTGAATGTCAAAGGCTTTGGTCCGCTGGAAATTTATTCTAGCTGGGTCAAAGGAAATGTGCCTTCCTGTTGGAAAGAACTGAGCTCTGGAGGTTAACCTAATTCTGCTTCTGTAGTGATCATGAAACATCAATGGGAAAACTTTCCAAATTCCAATAATTCTAGTAAAAAAGTGAATTGTTTACGCCAGTGTTCAGCGCACTACATCTGTCCTAGCGGCGCTCTACTGCTCATAACCTAACTCTGATCATAAAACATCAAAGGGAAAATTTGCTTTCTAAAATTATTTTCCCAATTTCCCAAAGCAATATGCAATGTGTTTAAAACTATTGTAATAATTTTAATACATATTTGAAATGTATAACAATATCACTGTATCTGTATATGAGTTAAATCATGTTCAAACCAAAATTTTTCAAGCAAAATAAAAAAAAAAAAAAAATTCTTTTTAAAAAAGGCAAAATGTTAGATAATTTTTATGTAAAAAACAAAATTATAAAATATAGAAAATGATCCTGAAAATAATACTGAAAAATGATCAAATGTATCACAATATTTTACAATTTAATATAATAGTGTGTGTGTGTGTGTGTGTGTGTGTGTGTGTGTGTGTGTGTGTGTGTGTGTGTGTGTGTGTGTGTGTTTGTGTATATATATACATTTATATAAATAAATATATAAATATTATACATACATACATAAAATACATACACACACACACACCACAATATTAAATTATAAAATATTGTGATACATTTGATCATTTTTCAGGATTCTTTGATGAATAGAAAGTTTAAAGTATTTGAAATAGAATCTTTTGTAACATTATAAATGTCTTAACTGTCACTTTTGATAAATTTAATGCTCAATTTAATCTGATTTAATAATGTATACATATTTTGCATTTATAACAATATTGCAATATTTTAAGATTATAACAATATTGTTAAAACCACAATTTAAATTTTTTTAAAAATTTTAAAACATTTTTGTTTTATGTTTGTTTATATATATTATATTATATGTTTTCTAATTTCTTATATATTACATATTATATATTATTGTTTGGGGTCGGTAAGATAATGTTTTTGAATGTCTGTTCTGCTCATTTATTTGATAAAAAAAAACAGGAAAGCAGTGAAATATGACTCCAGTGTAAATCAGCTGTTCTCTGTGTGAATATATAGTAAAGTGTAATTTATTCCTGTGATCAAAGCTGAATTTATCATCATTACTCCAGTCTTCAGTGTCACATGATCCTTCACAAATCATTCTGATATGAGGATTTGATGATCAACAAACATTTATGATTATTATCAATGTTGAAAACAGTTGTGCTGCAACTTCATATTTTTGTGGACAATGTGATACATTTAGTTTCAGGAATTTTTTAACAGCATTTATTTAAATTTTACGTTATAAATATCTTCTATTTTTTATCAATTTAATGCATCAAAACTCTATTCTTTTGCATGCTTTTGTATTTCCTTAAGGAACTACAAATGTTTAAAGTGACAGGCATCAAACAGCTCTTAAATACAGTACTTTTGTAGGTACCTTAATTTGTAGATTATTGTAAAATACGGCCACACTCACAAACCGCCAGAAAACCCTGAGTTTACTAACACACAATCTGACATTTCACTGACTCTGTAGTCAGAAATTCTCTATATATGTAGTTAATTATCCAGCACAGGAGTCTGTTTTCTGCTAGATGTGATGGGGTATTGTGTAAGGGGCCGGAGGCCTGGAAAAACAGTGGTCGACTCTTACATAATGCACATTCTTCAAGACTCACAAAGACTTTTGAAGAATTAGTAGAAATATTATCTTACGCTTTAACCTCCTCTGCTCATGCTGGCTGACACGTCCAGGAAATGACTGGCTAGAAAAAATAATCATTTTAGACAGTGATAAAAATAACATGTCACACATGACAACACCGCTGACCACATCTACAACCGATAGGAGCCTTTGGCAAGATCAACTGTGAGAAACAGACCACCATCTGAGGCTGGAGCTGCTCGAGGTCTCGTCAAACACTCAACTAAGAATATCTTATGCATCTTTTATTTTGTGGCAATTTCATAAAAATATGACTGCATGGGTTTTTGTCCTGTCTGTTAAAATTCAAAGGTACACAAACGTTCAAAGGCTCATTGATGCACGTGGGGAGCAAAGGCTGGCCCGTGTGGTCCGATCAAACAGACGAGCTACTGGAGCTCAAATTGCTCAAGAAGTTAATGCTGGTTCTGATAGAAAGGTGTCAGAATACACAGTGCATCTCAGTTTGTTGCAACAACAACAACAACAACAACAACAAAACTTATTAACTTTATCTTTATTAACTGTATACACTGGCTTCACATTTTCTTTAGAGCAGTTAGCATACCCGAGTAAACTAAAATGAAATAAATGCCTCCACTGTAGAGTAGTCAGAAATAATCAAAAAATTTTACCATTTACCATAATGTTTAAAAAAACAACCAAGCTAATTTATTTCACAAAAATTGATGACACACACACACACACACACACAAGTACTGCTGTATCGCGGTTCGTACCATGGGTGGTGTCTGTATCGCGGTTCGTACCATGGGTGGTGTTTGTATCACGGTTCGTACTGTGGGTGGTGTCTGTATCGCGGTTCGTACCGTGGGTGGTGTTTGTATCACGGTTCGTATTGTGGGTGGTGTCTGTATCGCGGTTCGTAGCGTGGGTGGTGTCTGTATCGCTGTTCGTAGCGTGGGTGGTGTCTGTGGGTGGGTCGTACCGTGGGTGGTGTCTGTATCGTGGTTCGTACCGTGGGTGGTGTCTGTATTGCGGTTCGTACCGTGGGTGGTGTCTGTATTGCGGTTCGTACCGTGGGTGGTGTCTGTATTGCGGTTCGTACCGTGGGTGGTGTCTGTATCGTGGTTCGTACCGTGGGTGGTGTCTGTATTGCGGTTCGTACCGTGGGTGGTGTCTGTGGGTGGGTCGTACCGTGGGTGATGTCTGTGGGTGGGTCGTACCGTGGGTGATGTCTGTATCGCGGTTCGTACCGTGGGTGGTGTCTGTATTGCGGTTCGTACCGTGGGTGGTGTATCGCGGTTCGTACCGTGGGTGGTGTCTGTATTGCGGTTCGTACCGTGGGTGGTGTCTGTATTGCGGTTCGTACCGTGGGTGGTGTCTGTATTGCGGTTCGTACCGTGGGTGGTGTCTGTATCGCGGTTCGTACCGTGGGTGGTGTATCGCGGTTCGTACCATGGGTGGTGTCTGTATTGCGGTTCGTACCGTGGGTGGTGTCTGTGGGTGGGTCGTACCGTGGGTGATGTCTGTATCGCGGTTCGTACCGTGGGTGGTGTATCGCGGTTCGTACCGTGGGTGGTGTCTGTATTGCGGTTCGTACCGTGGGTGGTGTCTGTGGGTGGGTCGTACCGTGAGTGATGTCTGTATCGCGGTTCGTACCGTGGGTGGTGTATTGCGGTTCTTACTGTGTATTGCGGTATTTCGGTTTGGTTTGAATATCGTTACACCCATAGTATATAGTAAAGTGTAATTTATTCCTGTGATCAAAGCTGAATTTATCATCATTACTCCAGTCTTCAGTGTCACATGATCCTTCACAAATCACTCTCATATGAGGATTTGGTAACATTTATGATTATTATTAGTTGAAAACAGTTCATATTTTTAGTGGCAAACTAAAAATGATTCTACAAACTAGATTCTTTGATGAATAGAAAGTTCAAAAGGACAGCATTTATTTGAAATAGAATCTTTTGTAACATTATAAATGTCACTTTAGATAAAGTAATAAAAAAAAAGACTTGGGCCAGAAAAACAAACACTCATAATACATTATATATTATATTATAATAGATGTTTTTTTTTGGAGGACTTTGACATGCATGACATTTTCCATGTCTGCGCTGTTTGACGTCCCAGCTCAGACCAGTGAAAGATTCGGGACTTTGTGTGTTCATCATCAGCCAATCAGTGTCGTCATGATGTCATTATTCCTGCGGCTCTAGAGTGGTTAGTCACATGACATTTGTTTGGCACAGAACGGTTTGACAGGCCTGTAAAATTCCCCTTTCCAAGCGGCACTGGAAGAGAAACCAGTAGAAACAAACAGGACTAATTTATTCGTTCCGTTTAGTTTCGGAGCTTGAAGGAAACTCCCTGACTTGTAGTCTTAGCTCAATCCTAATTCCAAACATTCTCAAGAAAAGCCGAACCGCATGACTAAATATAATCTGCCTGATCTGGGAAGAAATGCGGAAGGTCATGTCTGGGAGAAGGTCTGACATGCGTTGACCTTTAGGTGTGGCCGGTTTCTGTTCTGAAGTCGTGTCTTTGAGGCGATGCGAGGCGTCCTTCCAGAGGATTTCCTTACGCAGTGTAAGGGAAGCCCCCACATCCCTGTGCTAGAAAAACAATGCTGTAAACCCCCCCCCACGTCTGAACAGCGTTTCATTATTTCCGTAAAAAAGTCTATTTCTGGCCGGTTATGTAATGACCGCCTTTTTTCAGGCCTGCTGGGATCAGGTCAGCCGTTTCATTGTTTTAAGGCACACAACTTGATTACGGTTCACATGAACGCTGACATTCCTCGTCAAATCAAATTACTCTGATAAAGATCTAAGCAAAAGCGCTTAGAGATTCTGCTATTTGAATTACATAACATTTAAATGCATTTCCATAACTCGTCTTCGTTCATCCAAAATACACATTTGAGTGTTTATTTTACTACACTTTGTCTATTTGAATTTGTAGAGTGACAATAAATATCACTTAAATTACTCAAAATGATTTTTTTCAGAAATCTCCACTTTACATACACCGTGACTTTCCTCCAGTCTATATTCTGAAGGGTTTGTTCTTATATCATTTTCCTGGGTACATTTCAAAAGTTTGCTAAGTGTTCAATATAATGTTTATGCAGTAAGCAAATAATGCTATGCATGCGTGTTGCAGACCGTTGCACTAGTGGCAATAACTGCTAATCGCTGTCATTTCAGTTATGCATGAGAAACATTAAACGGCAAATGCACCAAAAGTGTAACGAAACAGAGCTGCTCCTTAGCTGACAATCTTTGGTTCCCAGAACGTTCCTTTCTAAAGGTTTGTTTTTGGTTAACCAGGAAAGCGGAAACCGAACGTTCAGGTTTTTGTTTGTACAGCTTTATTTTAACGTTACCCTAACGTTACTCTAACGTTCCCCAACCCTCAGTTCATCATGTTTATTCTTATATTTGTGCATTCGTACATCTTTAATCATAAATAAAACAGTATCATATGGACGCTTATAATCAGTATTAAACAAACCATATCTTGTTTTTTTTATGGTTTAATTAATAAAAACAATCAGAGATGTGATTGGGTCTCAACCATCACATGGAAATAAGATTAAATTTGTCAATTTTTAAGTAAGATTTACTAGATTTCATGGAGTACCCAGATTTCTTAAGCACCAAATAAAAATAACTTAAACTTAATATTAAATGTATTGATATAAATCATTTTTAGGTTATTTAAAAATAACCACCTTGCAACATTCTGGGAATAAATTATTTTATGGTTGCAAAACAATAAACTAAAAATAACCATTAGGGAACGTTATGTATAAGGGCCCTATCATACACTCGGCACAATGTGACATCAGGCGCAAGTGTGTTCTGCTAGTTTCAGCCCGACGCAGTTCTCATGTTCACGTCCAGCTCCTCGTTGTTTAAATATCAAATGCACTGGCGCATCTGTTCACCCATGGGCGTCTGGTCTGAACACCAGGAGTTCAGGAGCATTGCTGGAGCGTTGCTATTGTGAGGAACTGAAAACCACTGCGCCATTGACCAACACACACCTGCTCTAAAGTCAAGAGCGCAGTATTTGTGTGTTATTTAAAGGGTGTGTTAGTAACATGAGCCTATAGGTGGAGCACAACACTCTGATTATTACACACACAGGGACGCACAGCAGCACACACACTTTTAAATATTAACAATAAAAGGAGTACAATGTAAAAGATTATTATTGTGTACATAAATATAAAAATGCCTACATGTCATAATGGATAGTCATTGCATGCATCAGAATTACCTATTTGCAGTAATGATGAATGAAATTGGATAATTATTTAACCAATCGTGGCAATACACACATGTATTTAAACTGACTCGTCAGGTTGAAGGTGTCTTTATTCCTCCATGTAAATAGCGAATCCGCCATGGTGCGAGTGCAATGGCTTTTAAAGGGAATGGGAGATGAGACTCTGATTGGTTTATTGCACGTTACGCCCAAAACACACCCATGACTCATTAAGAGACTAGTACAACCCTTTTGGACCATGTGCCGGGCGCACCGACTGTTTTTTCCATCGTTAAACTAGCAAAAGTGGATTCCGACACGCCCTCAGTGCACCTGCGCCGTGAGCTTCAGACCGTGTGCTCAGATCGTTAAAATAGGGCCCCCAAGTTATTTTTAGGTTATGTAAAAATAACCACCTTGCAACGTTTTGGGAACATTATTTTATGGTTGCAAAAAATAAAACCTAAAAAGAGCGTTCCTAGAACGTTATTATTTGGTTCCCAAAAAAACGTGAAACCAAATAGTAACGTTAGGGGAACGTTCTGTGTTTGCTGGGTCATTTGAACTGCGCGCCACACGTAACGTTATCAGCTCGGCTCAAAACACACCACAGCGCGAGCTTAGAGCGAATGCATTTACTCTCTAATCACGTGACCACTACACAGCGCAGTGAGATCTGGTGACAAGCATTTGGTTCGCTGCAGAGTTCTCCCATACACACCACAAATCAAATGTCTCGTGGTTTAAAGTAGCTGAACCAGCGCTGACACTCTCAACAACACTGACGCGGAAAACAGAAGAAACATTGAAAGCATGGAATTGTGGCGGAAGTGTGGAATAATCATATCAAATTGTATTATATTATTAGTAGACATTAAATGTATTAAAGGAGTAGGGGAGAGTGGGGTAAGATGGGCCAGTGGGTAAGTTGACCCACCCCCTTTATCTAGGCAACCGTACACTTTTATTGTCATGCATTGTCAGATGGTGCAACTTACCCACTGACTCGGATCAACTTACTCCTAACCTGGGGTAAGTTGAGCCATATGAACACTTTTTTTATAAGACATATTTTTAGAACCCTTTGTCATAGATGTATTCTGATCATTTAAAACGATAGCAAACATCTTGAAAATACTTCAGATACTTTCATTGCACTTATGGCTTATTTTATCTTATCTTGAGGACCACATAAGTAAAAAAAATGGCTCATCTTACCCCACTGTCCCCTAATGGAATATTCACCGTATTATTGTTGTTAAGCTATAGCATTGCATTTGTATTCTAGTCTACAAAATTTCTTAAGGCTATGGTTTTATGTGCAGTGTGTGGTTTTACCTGTGGTTAACATGATCCAAATACTATGGAATACCAACGGTTAACTTTAATCCTAAATCAGAAAATGTACCCTATAAAAATGAGTTTTTGTTATTGGACACAAATTTACTTCTGCATCCCAACTCAAGCTATTGTCAAATGTGCATTTCTAAGAGATAAAACATGTAATATTAATTAGTGAAAAAAGTGTTTGTCAAGTTTGTCAAAACCACAATTAACTGTCTGTTTTCTGCAACTTATGAGCAAAAATCTGCCTTTAAACTCGAAAGAAATTCAAATTTGACATGTATTGTGATAATTATCAGTATTGACTGATATGAAAAATGTCGCTCAGCCCTAAAAATATTTTTAAAAAATGTCCTGTCTGTATTGTTTGATTTATGAGAAAGAAAAATCCAAAATCCCCTCTGAAAAAACCTTTAACTCTAAGTGTCAACAAAATCATTTTCATTTTGAACCTGGAATTATCCAATGTTCAGATTTCTGTTCTGGAAATGTATGCAAATTAGTGCATATATAATACATAATTTGCATATGTACACAAATATTTCTTAAACACACTTTTATTAAAATAACTAGCGATTTATATGTGAAATACGGTGATTTATATGAATTAAATATTCACCTGTAATGTCTTTCCCTAAAAACAATGTAGAACGCTACATTTATTCTCTTATTAACCATGTAAAATGAATATTAATATAACAGATAAAAAAAGCATCAAAGAACAGTTCAGTTAATTTAACAAAAAAAAGAAAAGAAAAAAAAGAAAAGTAACTATAATTGAAATAAGTGTTTCAAATCCTGATTCATAAACAGCTGGTTGTGGCTCTTTTTGCTGCCAGCTCTGAACACACACGCCTGAAAGTTTTCACGAGATAAAAGCGCACACATGTTAATTGAGGGATTAAGGAGAACGAGGGACAAAGTCATTAAGATAATCCAACAGAGGGATTTTGAGTGTATTTTTGCCTCAAAATTTTCTCTGTGTTTGTCTGATAAGGGGCCGTTCTGCGCATCCACCTGATTATATGTCCCTAATGGATTGAAAGCGGGTTTTTTCTGGCTAACTGCACCGCTCTGAACGGCGTGTCCCTCTGAGATATCCACCGGGGAGAAGCTATTTATCCGCTAGTCTTCAATATGTCACTTTTTGTGATTACACTGCAGCACAGATTGTAGTGCTTTACTGAGAAAAAGGAGCGGACATCTGCTGGATTCTAATATACTTAACACATTAATCACAATAACATGACAACATCCGGGTAATATCGCTTTAAAAGCCTCTCCAGCAATGTGGGCATGAAATACCGTGACCCCGAAAAGTATTTGGACACCTAAGCCACAATTAAAAATGCATTAGATAACAGAATACAGAACTCACAAAGCAGCATGAGCACAAGCTTTTCTCAGAACCAAATTTGCTTTTTTGCAACGGCTGCATGCAAAACATGTCAGACACAGGGTTTTAAAGTGCCCCTATTATGCTTTTTGGGATATTCCCTTTCATGTAGATGTGTAATAGAGCTGTTTTTAAAAGGCTGCAAAGTCTCAAAGATCACAGTGCAGATAAATGTTATTTTCTCCTAAAAAGAAAGAATCGATTCTGAACTGCCTGAAACGAGTCGTCAGTAATTCCAGTCTCACTTCCTGCTGAACCTTCGTAGTTTTGTAACTTATTTTGACGGTGGGGCAGACACTTATTTTGACGGCGGGGCAGACTTATTTTGACGGAGCGGCAGACACTTATTTTGACGGAGCGGCAGACTTTTATTTTGACGGTGGGGCAGACTTATTTTGACGGAGCGGCAGACACTTATTTTGACGGAGCGGCAGACACTTATTTTGACGGAGCGGCAGACACTTATTTTGACGGCGGGGCAGACTTATTTTGACGGAGCGGCAGACACTTATTTTGACGGAGTGGCAGACTTTTATTTTGACGGTGGGGCAGACTTATTTTGACGGAGCGGCACACTTATTTTGACGGTGGGGCAGACTTTTATTTTGACGGTGGGGCAGACTTATTTTGACGGAGCGGCACACTTATTTTGACGGAGCGGCAGACTTTTATTTTGACGGCAGGGCAGACACTTATTTTGACGGAGCGGCAGACTTTTATTTTGACGGAGCGGCAGACACTTATTTTGACGGAGCGGCAGACACTTATTTTGACGGAGCGGCAGACACTTATTTTGACGGAGCGGCAGACACTTATTTTGACGGAGCGGCAGACACTTATTTTGACGGAGCGGCAGACACTTATTTTGACGGAGCGGCAGACACTTATTTTGACGGAGCGGCAGACACTTATTTTGACGGAGCGGCAGACACTTATTTTGACGGAGCGGCAGACACTTATTTTGACGGAGCGGCAGACACTTATTTTGACGGAGCGGCAGACACTTATTTTGACGGAGCGGCAGACACTTATTTTGACGGAGCGGCAGACACTTATTTTGACGGAGCGGCAGACACTTATTTTGACGGAGCGGCAGACACTTATTTTGACGGAGCGGCAGACTTATTTTGACGGAGCGGCAGACTTATTTTGACGGAGCGGCAGACTTATTTTGACGGAGCGGCAGACACTTATTTTGACGGAGCGGCAGACACTTATTTTGACGGCGGGGCAGACTTATTTTGACGGAGCGGCAGACTTATTTTGACGGAGCGGCAGACTTTAATTTCCCCCAAAAGGCATTCCTAGAACTAAAACCATTCCCAGTTCCTGCGGTGTGAACACTCAAAAAAGTGGGTACTTCTGTGTTACTGTTCATATCACTGTTTTTAAAGTGCTGAGGAACTGCTAAAATTCAGGTAATGGGCATTTGGTTTGTAATTAGTCGACCAATCACAACAGACTGGGGCATCTGACCAATCAGAGCAGAGCAGGCTCTCGGAAAGGAGGAGTTTAGAGAAACTAACCGTTTCAGACAGTGTGAGAAAAGATTTCCCAATGTGTATGAGAAAATGAAAGTGTTTTTTGACCTTGGATGCATGTAGATTTATTGTAAGAGAGGCACTTTAAAGCAGAGAGATCACAACAGGGATCTCAAACGAACTATATCTGAAGACAAAAACTTTCCACAGTTGTGCACGGTCAAGCAAGACTGAAGACAGAAGCAAAACAGAAGCTTAAAGAATCTAGACTCGGTCACTATGGGACACATCCAGTGAATCATGATCCAACTTTAACCTCCCACACACACACACCGCAGAGCAGCAGGGCACTTCTCAAAACACTCATAAAACATCTGAAGTGTTCCTCTCAGCTCAATAATGGTGGCATGGATTGCTAATTAAGTCCTGCATAACGGAGTAAAGAATTGACAGGGTGGCTATTGCACTTCAATCACAGCCGTCCCTTTCTGCACACAAACGCTTTCCCTGTGAAGAAAGCGTCCAATTAAAGTGTTCCCCGATGAATATGAAAATCAAATCTAAATGCACCGTGTTGGGCGACTCTTCTTTAGCCTCTGAATTGATGCAGGCTTTTAAAATGCATGTCTCTCACTACCTGAATAAGAAAACCCTTTCATCACGGTAAAGAAACGTTTAGGGGTGAATCTCACAAAACCTGTCAAGAACATGTCATATTATGGGGAAAAGAATATATTTGTGTGTGTGTGTGTGTGTGTGTGTGTGTGTGTGTGTGGTGTATACTTATACAAATATAATAATATACTGTAAATAATATACAAATAAAAATAAATAATCTAATAAGAAACCATTGAGAATAATGGGAATTACAAAAAATATAAATTATATAAATTATAAATTATATTATAAAAAACCTAAATCGTTCCAGACTCATTACAGTAATAAGAGTTTAGAGGGAAATGTGCTTAATCACCATGAAAAGAACATCCCAAAATATTATCCAAATGTCAATGTTCCTAAAAATCAGCTTAATTTTCTTAATGCATAAAATATATTTTGAGATGAAATATGACTTTTTGCGTGAGATTCACCCTGGATTATATCTGCAGTCTGTGTGCACAAAAAAAGAAAAGTCTTACAAGAACTTTCTGATAAAAAAAGAAAAACTAATTTAAAACGGATGGAGAAAAAAGGAAGAAGATCTGAACATTTATTTTCAGCACATGCATGTTTTATTTAAACCTCACTGGCCGAGAAAAGTGGCCGTACTATCTGTGCATTTACATAAATGTGTCAAACATATAAATAGCAGTTTGAGCTACTGATTTATTTAAATATAGCACGAGGCATTAGTTCAGACTGAGCACTGAATGCATGACCTCAGTTCACACCCGCACATATAAAGAGCTTTGTTATATGAAAGTGTAAATGAAGCATTCGGTGAACGCTGACTGTTATCTGTCTCTGCAATGCCTATTAGGTCTGGTTTCTATCTGATCCATATCAAGTGGCTTATATAAAGACTGAGACTGAGTGACGCCACAGCCAATGAATAGAGCATGAACGACGTGGCGAATCTAGCACCGAGTTCACTCGTTTAACATACAAGTGTTCAGAACAAAGTGCACATTGACCTTTTTAACAGCGCACCACACCTACTACTGGACACAGCAGAGCTTTCATTAACAAAACACTGCAAGGTAATGATGTCAACTTGTGCTGCAACATAGAGGTGGATGGAAAGATCAGAATCAAACTGGACTAAAAAAAAAAAAAATCATGAGTAATGGGTCATTCCGTGTCAACTCAACAACAGGTCCCCGGCTCAAATTTTTGATTTTGCTCATGTTTTCTGTACAAAGACAAACATAAATAGTGCTGAAAGCCAAAATATCAAATGTCACAGATGTATATTTACTGAGTAATCCACTATTTTGTAGAGGGAGGGTCAAAATGACAATTCACATGAGATTTGGAGCCAAATTACAGGGGGGTAAAAATGACTTTAGAAAGATGGCAGCATCATTATTTAATCTTTACACAGAGATTGGTAAATCTATTAGTAAAATCTGTTGACTTTAGCAATCTTTGCTGCATTATATGCCAATGGTGACAGTTCAAAAATGGGAAAAAAGCTCTTCTTGTGTTCTTTAGCTCCAAGTTTGCATGCCTGTAACTCAAGAAGTATTTAAGATATCTTAATATCCTTTTAGATGCGGGTTCTCATCAGACTTTTCTTTTGGTATTTTCATTTTAAAGGCCCTATATGGTTCAATCCCAGAGATGTGGACATGTTAATGTGGCTCCATGAGTAAATTGTACACTTTTTCAGTGGCCTAAAACCACATGTGGGTCACTTTGCATACAGCTGATACTTTTTTCCTCTTAAAGAGGAATATATAAAGACCAAATAATGTTGAAACTAGAAATATATCTAATTTTCTTTCTATCAGCACAACTGCATAGAATATACCTGTCTGAGTGCCATAAATATTAAAGTTGTCATGCTACAAATAAGGAATATATCGTCAATATCGGGCGGAAACCTCATATCTCTATATTTCATAATTTGTTTCATAATTTTATTTTTAAAAATCAATGCTATTGGTCATCCTGTATGTGTGTTTTACAAATATCTAACCAATGAAAAGCAATGTGACTAAACCTCGTAACTCCATTGGCTCCTCAAACTGTCAATCAAACCTCATGACTCCACCCACCTCTATCATGGATGCACACGTCTCTGCTTGTTTGCAGTGCAAGGGTAAATAAAAAACTGATGTTTGAACAAATACAAAGGGGTTGTTTTACTCAAAAAAACACTATGTCTACAAAAGATTTGTATTTGAAGAGTGGAGAAGAGTCTTAGTCCAGTATTTTTGCCCTCTAGTTGTAGCCAATATACTGTTTTAAATATTCTGTGTATAGTGCTTAATTAAAACATTAATGATAGACATTCAACATTACAATATCATTGAAAGCTATATCAATATTTCAACATTTATTAGGCTTTAAAAAAAAAAAAAAAAGCTTAAAACTATCTTCACATAAACCCATTATAATAAATGTCATATTTACCTGTGGCCTTCATATATATAAATCAATATACAGAAATTGAATAAAGTTATCAAACAGTCTGCACTGCATAAATAATAAATGAAATATAGATGAATCCTTATTAAAGCTAGTGTTTCCTCTGTTCCCTTTGTTCTTTGATGAACATTAATGACAGACATCATTAGTGGCTGCTGTCACTTTAAGATCTGCCGAACATGACGTGGATCTCATTTCCTCACAACTCTATAAGTTCATTTAAGACGCTCTTATGAGGATACTCAACAAAATGGGCAGTTTGGCATTATTCTGTGTGTTATTGTTCGTTCAAGAGTGAAAGAACTGGATTCTGTTGCGTGTGTGTGTGTGTCAGACAGGTCATTCACGGTCAGCGCGTTCTCTTCTGTCTGTCTGAGTGTCATGTGTATGTGTCATAGTCATCCTGCAAATGTTTTAATCTGAAAGTGCACCGTATATAAAAAGTTATTGTCTTTCAAAAGTAAGAGTCAATTAAACGAATCGCAAGCCGTTTCGTTGTGACGTTACGATGAAACATTAGCATATTGCCCATCCACTTATTGCGCGCGCATTGTGTTTCATATTGTGTAGGTATCTGGCTAACCGGCTAACTCACGTATACTGTCTTACTGAAATACTACTGTAAATCAGCTGTGGGCCACTATTACCTAAAACTGTGTCTATTAATGCAAATCATCTGTCATTCTTACTACTTTGAGTAAAGCTAAAGTATGGAGCAAGATTTGTTTTGCAAACTTTTTGCAACGTCTTTATGTTACATCAGTCATTCACGTTAGTGCTCGGCTAACGTATGCGCTGTTATTGACACAAACAATATGTGCACCGCAATAAATCAGAAATACACACACACGGGCTTGTTGATGGACGCACACTTGCTAATGCTGATGGTTGAAACATCTCATAACGTACCTCAAACTGAGTAGCATCACTGAGAAACGTCCTGCTCAAGGTTCGGGTTGAATAACTAGTTCTTCCAATGTTTCATCGATTCGGACTCGCGCTGGGATTGGTGTAAAATCGATGTCATTGTTACTGTCTTTACAGTGTGTATAATCACTGAGCTTCAGGAAGCATCCGGACGGAGCTGGAGTTTAGTTATGGTAATGGCCGTTTGTTTCCAAAATACATGCTGTACACAGTAGACCAATCACAACAGACTGTGCCATCTGACCAATCAGAGCAGAGTAGACCAATCACAACAGACTAGGCCAACTGACCAATCACAACAGACTGTGCCATCTGACCAATCAGAGCAGAGTAGACCAATCACAACAGACTGGGCCGTCTGACCAATCAGAGCAGAGTAGACCAATCACAACAGACTAGGCCAACTGACCAATCACAACAGACTGTGCCATCTGACCAATCAGAGCAGAGTAGACCAATCACAACAGATTGGGCCAACTGACCAATCAGAGCAGAGTAGACCAATCACAACAGACTGGGCCATCTGACCAATCAGAGCAGTGTAGACCAATCACAACAGACTGGGCCATCTGACCAATCAGAGCAGAGTAGACCAATCACAACAGACTGGGCCATCTGACCAATCAGAGCAGAGAAGACCAATCACAACAGACTGGGCCAACTGACCAATCACAACAGACTGGGCCAACTGACCAATCACAACAGACTGGGCCAACTGACCAATCACAACAGACTGGGCCAACTGACCAATCAGAGCAGAGTAGACCAATCACAACAGACTGGGCCAACTGACCGAGCAGAGTAGACCAATCACAACAGACTGGGCCAACTGACCAATCAGAGCAGAGTAGGCTTGCGGAAAGAGGGATTTATAGAGACTGATTCATCCATTGAGTCGTTTGAGAATCATTAAACATTGTGGTGATGTGCAATGTATATTATGAGAAAATGAAAGTGTTTTTTGACCTTTGATGCATGTAAACCTGTTGCTGGAGACCTCCAAAACTAAATTAGGAAATAGGGGCACTTTAATATGCCATTTCAAGCAATGCGTGTTTGTGCAATTTTGTTACATTTTAGTGCTTGCTTACTGTTGTGCCATGGCAAAAAATATAAAAAAGCTTTAAAACTTTCACATGACAAATACTGTCATCTGATGCATTACATCAGTAACGGAGGTCTCCATCTTCTTTATAAGTCCATTCTGCTGAACGCAGGGGAAAACGGCTGACGGGTAGTATTTTAAGGGCACAGACTGGTCTGAATCAGGTCACAATCCACACGTCAGCAATAACAGCTGTTAAAAGTGCTGCTTAAGTCAAATAAAAGAGAACCAAACAGAGAGTGTAAAAACAAACACGTCTCACAACAGCTTTCAGTCAGTGGCGTTTTACATGTGTACTCCTAAAGTACAAAAATAGCAACTCATTTTAGTAACAGGGTTGCCCTCACATTACTGTCAGGTCATTGTTTTCATCTCAAATAAGGGATTTGCACTAATATCCTCATAACCCTGCACTTAACCTGTGCAGTTCAGTGCTGTAAGAGTTTCTAAATCTGAACGTAATGTAGCCCACGCCCCTGAGAGACCTCCTTTCACAGACCGTTAATGATGAAACCACATCCTCTGACAGCAATGAAGCAAACACGCTCATACCAATCCGCGGATTAGGACACCAACAATACTTCAGAAGCAGTTACTCGCGGGTCGGGGACTGATGTGACCTGCTACCTGATGCACCGCAATGGCCATTTCAGATCACAGTGCTGGGAATCGCACTTCATTCTTATTCTTTGTTCAAACGAATCTGGTAGAAAATGATTGTGTTTCTTTCATGCTTTCAGAAGCTCTGTGTCCTGCGGTGGCCCAATTCAACCTAATTTGTTCTTGAAAGCTACAATGCACCTTGAAAAGTGAAATTGCTATTTATACAGAGAGAAAATTACCATAATAACAGTCTCGGCAGCATTTGCCATTACTATCAAATTAACATGATGGATCTTGTTGGAGACTTCCCAGTTAATGCATGCATTATATTATCTGAGCTTTAATGAATAGGCAGCGTTTCAACAGTCGGTTTCCAGTAAGACGTGAGAAATCGTATGTGAAAACTGATTCAGTTGTGACACTGAAGACTGGAGTAATGATGATCAATTCAGCTTTGATCACAGGAATAAATTACACTTTACTATATATTCACATAGAGAACAGCTGATTTACACTGGAATAATATTTCACATTTTTTACTGTATTTCTGATCAAATAAATGCAGCCTTGGTGAGCAGAAGAGGCTTACTGAACCTTGAACCCTAGTGTATGTATAATGTTATATTCCATATAATTCTATATAAACACGCTCACATTTCTCATGTAAAACTTTGTACTTTTTTAAAATAATAATAGTCATATAAACACAGAAATTCAAAGGTCTTCACAGCAACACTTAAAAAAAGTTTGCTTTAACTTAAATTGTGACAGAAATATATTACTGTTGTACAGTAGTAATAATAAATTATTAAAACCTTGTTTTTTTTTATAAATAATCACAATTTCTCTTCCACGTTTTAATTTTAACAGTAAAGCTCTGCTGTGCTGCACTTTGTTTAATTTCATATGATTAAAAGATCAATTAAATTAATATTTTATGCCTTCATTTGAATTTAAACCTAAATACACAACAGAAATTCTGGGGGGGAAAAACGTTCAAACAATCAAATAATAAAATAAACTGTTGTTTTTATGAATAATTAGACATGCTTTTTGATTATTGAAATTTAATTAAACCATTAAAATGTAATCCAGAACATTTAAAACAGAATGTCCCGGAACGTAATTTTTGTTAAACTTTTAATAAATTGTGGTTAACTTGAAGAAATTGTGACTGTTGTACAGAAGTAATAATAAATTATTATTAAAACTTAGAGGAATAATCGCAATTTATCTTCCATGTTTTCATTTTAACAGTAAAGCTCTGTTGTGCAGCACTGTTTATTTTAATTGATTAAAAGATAAAGTTTAATAATTTGATTACCAGGGTTTTTTTTTTTTACCTTTTTTTTTTTATGAATAATATGGCTAATAATGAGACATGCTTTTTGATTATTGAAATTTAATTAAACCATTAAAATGGAACTTAAAATAGAAAACACAGAATTTGGCAAAAATAAAACGGAATTTGAGGGAAAAACACGTCCCTAAACGTAATATTTTTGTTAAACTTTTAATAATTTCATGATTCCAATTAATCAGACATACTTTTTGATTACTAAAATTACATTTAACCATTAAAATTGAGTTTAAAAGAATGGAATCAGAAAAATTAAAACAGAAAAAACGGAATTTGGAAAAAAAAAAAAAAAAAAAAATGGAGAGGAATTTGGGAAAAAATAAAACTGATTTCCTAAGGCCCTATTAGTGGACGATAACCGGCGCAACGTCCGCGGTGCTTCACGACGTCCCGACTGAAAGACTAGCATGTTTAGTTTTTTCCGGTCCTCCTCGACGAGCTCCATCACATCTGTGATGTTGACCAATAGGAGCGCAGCTTTCAAACATGGCGAAATGAAAGCGAGGCGATGGTAGTGGTGCTGATAGGAGGAATTATGACATGGAGGAAAAGACCCCAAACTTCTGAACGGTACATAGTGTCTGTATAAAATTAAAGACCCTACCAAAACGTGATAAGGAAGAAGCCTAAACTGTTCTGACTTAAATGATTTACAAAGGACAGAGAGACAATACTGTCAGTGGTGCTTATGTGGGCGACACAAGTTTGAATCCGGCTTGTGTCATTCATTTCCTGCTCCCCTCTTTTCTCCCTGTCATTTCCTGTCTGCTCTCTAACCATCCCTATCATTAAACCGGCAAAAAGAACAACACATGACAGATCTTGGTAGGTTTAAACACAACTCTCGACTGTGTAACACTGAATCATGATGATGATGACACATACATTTATCAGTAGCTTTGCTTTTTTCCAGGATGCTTTAAACATTAACATTTGTGTCTGTTGATGAGGATTTTTAGGGCTGGAGGACAAATCAAATGCTCATGATATATTTCACAATCATTTTGCTGTGTGTCAACATAAAAAAAGAATTTAGAATGTTAGAATGTTAGAGTTGGTCAATTCGAATCAATTCAGTGAATCAGTTCAAATTCCAGGTTTCAAAGAATCTGATTCAGTGAATCATTCAGTAACAAAAGATTGTGTGACATTTTGCATGCATTCAAATGTAAAAATTCACTGTTACAGGTGCATGTAACGATGAAAACGCTTAAATATACTTCCATGTGTTAATTTAGTTCTAACATTAAAGATCTATTCTAATTTCACTCCAATTATTTCATATCTGAATTCCTAAGCCTTTACAATAAGATAGGAAGCAGGAAATGTCGAGAAACACCACACATGATTTAGTCTAAACATTGTTCTGTTCATTGTGAAAGGCTATTGTGAGGCTAAAGATCAGTCGGTCAGAGATTTCCTGGACTCTTCCAGCCAGAAATGTCAATAGAGTTTCAAAGTTCAGTGCCAACCCTGACAAAAAGAGCAAAGCATTCAATACTATTCATTTACGGTTATATATACACATTAATGGGTTAAAAACATCTACACTCGGCTGAATAACACAGATTGTTTTCTGACCCAAAATTGCACCGCTGCAACTGTCTTTCATATGCCGCTATTCAGAAGAGCCGCTGCTGAATCTGTTATTGGTTATAATCAGTCTAAATCAAACACAACTTTGAATCATGGTCTGGATCAGTCAAAAACTCACTGAATCAGCTTAAACATCTCACTGAATCAGTCAAACAACTCACTGACTCACTGAATCAGTCAAAAACGCACTGAATAAGCTCAATCAACTCACTGAATCAGTCAAACAACTCACTGAATCAGTCAAACAACTCACTGAATCAGTCAAACAACTCACTGACTCACTGAATCAGTCAAACAACTCACTGAATCAGTCAAAAACGCACTGAATCAGCTCAATCATCTCACGGAATCAGTCAAACAACTCACTGACTCACTGAATCAGTCAAAAACGCACTGAATCAGCTCAATCAACTCACTGAATCAGTCAAACAACTCACTGAATCAGTCAAACAACTCACTGAATCACTGAATTAGTCAAAAACGCACTGAATCAGCTCAATCAACTCACTGAATTAGTCAAACAACTCACTGAATCAGTCAAACAACTCACTGAATTAGTCAAACAACTCACTGAATTAGTCAAACAACTCACTGAATCACTGAATCAGTCAAAAACGCACTGAATCAGCTCAATCAACTCACTAAATCAGTCAAACAACTCACTGAATCAGTCAAACAACTCACTGAATCAGTCAAACAACTCACTGAATCAGTCAAACAACTCACTGAATCAGTCAAACAACTCACTGAATCACTGAATCAGTCAAAAACGCACTGAATCAGCTCAATCAACTCACTAAATCAGTCAAACAACTCACTGAATCAGTCAAACAACTCACTGAATCAGTCAAACAACTCACTGAATCAGTCAAACAACTCACTGAATCAGTCAAACAACTCACTGTAAACTATAAAACTATAACACTGTGAAACTATAAACTTTTATCCCAGTACACATTTGTCCCCTGCTATTTAAATGTGTGTAACAAAGAAATGTGTGGTTGAAAAGGCTGTGAAGCTGCTCATCTGTACATTTCCATGGCAGCTGCTCTCTCTCCGGATCAGCGGCAGCGCGAACGCAGATCTGAATGTTGCAGTGCGATGATCGTACTTTAAAAGAGTAACCAAAGTGCCTAAAGTCTTCGGTTTAAAGCCTTTTTCACGTTACAAGTGTCAGCGGAGCGTGAACAGCGTGTTTTCGCTGCCCATATCAATGGATGAGAGCATTCACATCGGGAGCCTGACGGACGACTCTCTCGCTTGTGATGTGAAACAGCCATGGTAATAGTCATAGCGGAATCGTTGTCATTTAGAAATGAGATCACATAGGTGTTAACAATTAATCATGCAGCTCAAGCGACTCACTGACGCAGCTCAAGCGACTCACTGACGCAGCTCAAGCGACTCACTGACGCAGCTCAAGCGACTCACTGACGCAGCTCAAGCGACTCACTGACGCAGCTCAAGCGACTCACTGACGCAGCTCAAGCGACTCACTGACGCAGCTCAAGCGACTCACTGACGCAGCTCAAGCGACTCACTGACGCAGCTCAAGCGACTCACTGACGCAGCTCAAGCGACTCACTGACGCAGCTCAAGCGACTCACTGACGCAGCTCAAGCGACTCACTGACGCAGCTCAAGCGACTCACTGACGCAGCTCAAGCGACTCACTGACGCAGCTCAAGCGACTCACTGACGCAGCTCAAGCGACTCACTGACGCAGCTCAAGCGACTCACTGACGCAGCTCAAGCGACTCACTGACGCAGCTCAAGCGACTCACTGACGCAGCTCAAGCGACTCACTGACGCAGCTCAAGCGACTCACTGACGCAGCTCAAGCGACTCACTGACGCAGCTCAAGCGACTCACTGACGCAGCTCAAGCGACTCACTGACGCAGCTCAAGCGACTCACTGACGCAGCTCAAGCGACTCACTGACGCAGCTCAAGCGACTCACTGACGCAGCTCAAGCGACTCACTGACGCAGCTCAAGCGACTCACTGACGCAGCTCAAGCGACTCACTGACGCAGCTCAAGCGACTCACTGACGCAGCTCAAGCGACTCACTGACGCAGCTCAAGCGACTCACTGACGCAGCTCAAGCGACTCACTGACGCAGCTCAAGCGACTCACTGACGCAGCTCAAGCGACTCACTGACGCAGCTCAAGCGACTCACTGACGCAGCTCAAGCGACTCACTGACGCAGCTCAAGCGACTCACTGACGCAGCTCAAGCGACTCACTGACTAAGCCAGGAAATGAGTCGAGAGAATCGTTACTGTATTATCTTTTGAAAGAAATAATTGGACAAAAATGAGAATCAGACCAAGTTCAAAATACATTTCTGCAGAGTTTCAAAGTTTTGCTTTAATAATAAATATGGTTCTACACAATTCATCAAAATAAAAAGCGCTTATAAACCGACTGTTGTCAACAAAAGAGAAGCTTTAAAGTCTCCCTGAGGTTTTCTGCCCAAATAAATGCTGGAGGATTTGTTGCTCGAGGTTTGAAAATGAAAGCAAGTTATATTAGTATAGTATAGTATAGTAATTTGGCATTTTACAGCTGTACTGTAAAACATTTTTTTTATTTTACATTTTATTATTTTATTTTATTATACTACAGGGCTGTTGAATGCTTGAATCTGATTGGTTGACAAATGTTCTAAGGTGTGCAATTATTTTCAGGGAAACGCACAGATAAAGTAGTTCCAGCAGGTTTTGACCACATTACAGTTCCATATCACTCCGCCAAACGATTTCAAAAGGTCCTTACAGCCGAAAACAGCAAAAGATCCAAAACACACAACGACACTGACCGAGCAAAGAAATAAAGTTAACAATAAGATAAAAACGTCAAATTATGTCCATGTTTTTGGCCATGTATGGAAAGCACATACTCTCTTTCTCCCACTCAAACAAACACACACACACACACACACACACACACAAACGTGTTGTCGGCGCCGCTCTGATGAATTTATCAGTAAAATAGTTTAGCATCTTAAAAGCTACATGCCATTTCTCACTAGCTAACGGCGCTGTTCTTGAAGCAGATAAACGTACAGTTTCATTATTAGTAGAGACGCTGGAGCCGAACACTGAGAGACACACACACACTCAGGTCATTCACACACACTTAATCTCTCTCTCTCTCTAATAACCAGTGGTGTAATGTACTGAAGTAATAATACTTCATTACAGTACTTGAGTATTTTTTATCGGTACTTTACTTGAGTTTTTATATTCTGTCAACTTTTACTACATTTCCTAAATAAGATGTATACTTTTACTCCGATACATTTCCCCAAAGCATATTCGTTACTTACTACAAAATAAATTCGGAAGAGCACAGACTGCAAGCAAACATTTCATTTTCCGGGATGCATCTGTTGCTGGAGCGGCTGAGAAGGGTCCGCTGTCATTATACAGAACGAGAGCGGCGTCTAGAGGCGGAATAAAAACTATCACTGGCGCCTCATGGAGTTTGTTTTGACACGTGACGTGAGGCTGTGCGCGGCACAGAGCGGGACACTTCAACAGTTGTGTTATACAGTACAGTACAGGACGCTAACATTAGTAGTACCTCAAGCGGTTAAATGTGACAAAAACACGCACAACTGTGTCAGGAGTGTTGCCATCTATTTGCATTAGTTTACAGGCAAACCAAAATGTATTCAGACATCTTCCACATCTTCTCACATTATCTCAGTTTATTCACTATAGTTTAGAAAATGGTAATAAAATATGTCAAGAACACAAACTCATCTTGATAATGTCAGATAACTTTCATAGAAAGGTGTGTAATGGATTACAATCAACCAATCAGCTGTTAGATTCAAGGACACAACTAGATAATACCAATTTAGACCAAGCAATGCTTCATTGTGTTCAGTCTGTGGTGTCAAAGGTCACATTAGCAATTAAAGAAAAAACACTTCACGTCAAAGTGTCTGAATCATTTTGCTCACAAATTTTTATCAATTTTACTGGTAGTCACTGTATGAATAATTTTTGGGGTATAATATGACAGCGTTCACTTTATTTTGCTGTCCTCACTTACATAAATGAACTATAGAGTCCTGCACACACTAGTAAATAATATATCTGAATCATTTTTGGTTTGACTGTATATCCATTTGTTCGCTTTTATGCATTCGTTATCCAGCGAAGTTGCATATGCATATTTAAACTATACATAACTTAAAATTAAACATAAATCAGAAATGCATTCAGTTCTTTTCTCTTTTTTTATCAAGTGTTCTAAAATAGAAGCAAATAAAGTGTGAAAGTATACATAAACTGTGTATAGATTAGTGCTGCTTTTTTGCATTTACTTGTACTTTCAATACTAAAGTACGTTTAAAATGAAAAAACTTTTCAATAAATATCACATACTTTAAAACTTTTACTCGAGTAATATTCTAAACAGTGATTTTAACTTCTACCAAAGTCATTTTCTGGTAAGATATCTATACTTTTACTCAAGTACGGCTTTCAAGTACTTTATCCACCACTGCTAGTAACGGCATTAGTAACGGCATTAGTAACGGCATTAGTAACGGCATTAGTAACGGCATTAGTCTGCTATCAGTGGCTCAAGCCTCCGTTATGAGCTCTAGAATGACATGCATGGGATGGGATGAGATTTGTAAGAAGTTAGTCCTGCACACAAGAGCATTTAAGCACACAAACCTGACAAAAGTTTTGAAATCATCTGAACAATGTTTTGAGGTGTGGTAACCGTAGTACAAGTGGAATAATTGACTCCGGTCTGTTGAATTATTAGAAAATAATGCACACCTGAGGTGTAACGGCTGCTTTGCGTCGGGGCCGCATTACCACCTCGGGTGTTAGGGCTGTGCAATTAAACGTTTCCAATTCGATTTTGGCTTCCAATGATTATGAAAACAAGATAATCGAGGTAAAGCGATCATTGTGCCGCTGCCGTATTACGTCCAGCGCACCTTCCTTTCCTTCACAGCGGCGCGCTTTCATTCCTCGCTAAGCCAAACTTAGCATCCAAATCAGCCGAATAAGTGAGTGATGTAAAATGCAGTCTATCGTTGCTAATAGGGATGTCATGATACCAAAATTATAGTAGTCCGTACTAATACCATAAAAATTGTACGGTTCTCGGTACCAATTTCGGTAGCCTACTACAGCAAAAAAAAAAAGTACATTTTATTTAACTATTTTTTTTATTAAAATGAGTTTATTATTTATGATGACAATCATTATAAGTAAATAATACATATAAACATTTGAAGGTGACATGCTGTTTAAAAGTAAACATTGTTTATAAAAAAGATCAAGTGAAAAATAAGCATCCCTCTAGGCACGCCTAATAATAATAATAATAATTAGTAGTAGTAGTATTAGTATTAGTATTAGTATTACATTGAGACGTAGCTAAATCTACTGTACAACAGTTGTATAATATATTTGTCAATTTCTTTAAGTTAAACTGATCTTTTATTTTGACGGGTTGCCGTGAAGAGCTTTGAGTTTCTGTGTGTTTATGATATGACGTGAAACGGTAAATGCTCATGAAGTGACTCTCAGAGCGGAGTTTATGCGTTTATGTCCTCATATAGTGACACGGCAGAGGCTAAAAAGACAATGAGTGTCACGTGTGTGTGCGTGAGCCGCAAATTAAACCGCGCGTCTGCGCCATTCATTTACACAGAGACGCAGAACATGGAGGATTAATATTTAAATAGTATTTTGCAATTTAATATTCACAGACACTAGTATTTGGCTACAGTCTAGAGCCCTGCTCTTAGATAAACAGCTGCCTATCAGTGGGTACCGAATATACTCGGTACTACAGAAATGCTGGTATCGTCACACTTGTGACATCCATAGCTGCTAAACTGCAGGACGTGATTGATATTGATAATAAACAGTGTTGTTAAAAGCGCATTAATGCAGAGTTCACACTGCATGATTTTAGCCCCGATTTTGGCTCGCCGACAGGTTGAGAAATCGCCGACAAATGCCCGAAATCATAGGAAAATCTGTGCTCGTTCACGCGAGTGATCAAAGACGAGAGCATGTGGATCTGGAGCTTCAAAATCCTGCTGTGTGAAATGAGTTCTGACTGAAAATTACATCGCTGATGACCGACAGCCAATGAGAGAGCAAGATACAGGGCAGCGGGAGGTTCGGGGAGGAGTTACAGACCAGAATATCAGTATTTTAATAGATATATTTACAATTATATAAAACAGAAACAAAGCACAAACATTTGCTTGACCAGCCGCAACACGGCAAAACACGGCACATTGCAAAATTATCTATTCACCTCCAACTCTCTTTGCAGAACACAATCCTTGCTCCCCGCGTCTCCCCAACCATTTCCTCCGCCATCATTTTTTTTCTTTTTCTCCTTGCAAATCAGCGCACAGACAATTTGGATCGCAAACTTCTTGCGGGCTATCATTTTTAATAATTCCAGTCTTGCGCGAGAACTCCGGTCTGACGCACGCGTGATCTTGCGTTGTTTCCTTGTCACATATCACGTGTGATTGGTTGTGAGTTTGCGGACGAGACAGATGTCGGCGATTCTTCCTCTTGTAAAGTCATGCAGTGTGAAACCCCCTGACGCCGATCCATCGTGCAGTGTGAACACAGCAGCGACTGAATGCTACCCCGGATAGTCTAGCAGTGTGAAAAGAACTGTGATCTGACTACTTCGAAAATCGTGCAGTGTGAACTCGGCATAAGCCTGTGCGCGCGCTCCGAGACGGGGAGATAATGTGCATAAACAAAGTATACTGTGGGCTTCAGATACGTGCCGAAACGGTCAAATAGCCTACACACACATATGTCGAAATGCCATTTTGGTCAATATCCTCATAAACACAGTCAGTTATGCCTGTGAATGTAAACACTGAGAAAGAGCGTGTGTGTGTAACAGTATATTGGATCCGTGCAGCTCTTAAAGTGACAGCAGCCTAATAAATCTGCTTGAGTCATTATTGATAACCAAACAACGAGACAAAGATAAAATCTCTCACTGCCCTTGAATGAATAAACTGTAGTTTTAATAAGGATTAGTCTATATTTAATGTATACAGCAGTGTTATTTTACTGACCTTCCTGAAAAACCTAAAGCACCGTTTATTTCATTTCTATTTTTGTTCTGTTGTATTGTTTGTAATTAATTTCTTATTTTGTTTACTTGTCTCCTGTAACTGTTTTGAGGACTTTTACTTACATTAATTAACCTAGTGCTAGTTTGTGCTAAAGTATCGATAATTGTGAAATTTCACTGATCAGGGTCCGGAATGACGTCATCAAGTATATACACTTTAAATTGTAAATGTCTGTGGAGGAGCTCTGACCTCATTATAGCTCAGACAACATATACTATCATATTTATAACTTTCAGCAGTGTTTTATGTAATTTCAGGGTTTTCTGTAAAATACCAATGTATATGGGGAGACTTGTATATTGGAGAGATTTGGGTAGGCGGAAATTACATAAAAAGGTAATATTCCTCCCTTCAAATCCATTTGAATAAGTCTTGCATACAACATGATACAGACAAAATATTGTTTTTCCAGTATTTGCTGAATTTAGTGGAAACAGCCAGAACTGTCTGCAGGGTGCTAGAGCCCACAGGGCCTGAGCTATACACTTTCAAAATGAATTTATAACCCAAAAAATAAAAAAGTGCCTCTTTTGGCAGAGGGAGGTGGGGGGGGTTAGCAGTGTTTTATGTAACTTCAAAAAGTTTCCTGTAAAATGACACCAAAATTGGGTATTTAGACCACTGTATGTGGGAAGCTTTTCAATTTGGGTAGGCCAAATCCAGGCGGAAATCCCCAAAAATGGTCCCAGAGCTTAAGATGTTACAATTACTCATATCATGAGTAGTTCAATAAGACTTTGATTATATCACCCACCAATAATTGCGTTAAATAATCGTGATTATTATAAAATCGTGACACAAAATGTTGGACCAACCTGTGCATCCCTACAAACAAGCACAGCAAACCTAAGATTTAAATCCCAATTTTATCAGAAAGACGCAATTAGATGTTTTAGGACTGTCATTGTTAAGCAACTGGTTACACCCAAAACAGGCCTCCTGTTGCACAAACGCTGTAGGAAACGCTGGCCTGCCGATGCGCACAGAATGACGATCACTTCTCCGTGGTTCACCTGAGACGGCCTGTGATCGCTCTAACCACATGCTTCGACTGTGCTGAGAAACAAATGATAAATCTTTCCACAGGAAACAATGTAGTTGGTACAGGAACCAAAAGCAATGCAAAGTGAAACAAAATTAGCTGAGAGAAAGTATTTCCTCTTCTACGTCCACACTCTCCTCTGAACGAGCTGTTCGACATTTGTCACATTCTTGCCTTCTGCCAGCTTCGGTGCAGGACTTTGACCTCAGGTGGCACAAATACTGAATGTTACTGATGTAAAAGAAGAGGCTCTTTCAAAACAGTGACCGACCGCTCTATATGACCTACATATAAATGTCATCTGTCTGTCGAACTTGTACCGGTTCAAATCTTTATCTTTAGATGGAACTGACAAAAATTGTATTGTGTGTCACAAAAGTCAACATGGGGAAGTAGAGCAATATTTCCTGTCAGCTTTCTACAGTAAACGGTCAAAATTTCCCAACAACGTTCTACAAACTTACTGGAAGATTCACTGGTATTAAAGGGACAGTACACCCTAAAAAATTCCCAATGTTGGCAACCATACAGATCTCTACGGAGCCCTGCACATGACATGCACGACAAAAATAGTAGGCTAAATCATGCGCACAATTTATAAATCAAGGGAACGAATTAGTTAGGGGTGTAACGCTACACGTATTCGTACCGAACCGCTTCGGTACAGGACTTCCGGTACGGTGCACGTGTGTACCGAACGGTTCCGAATGCAATCTTTAACAGTTAACAGTCGGCTTGTTTTACTCATGATAAATGCCGTTTTGCGCTCTTTAAAGGGATAGTTCACCCAAAAATGCAAATGTGACGTTTATCTGCTTACCCCCAGGGCATCCGAGATGTAGGTGTCTTTGTTTCTTCAGTAGAACACAAATGAAGGTGTTTAACTCCAACCGTTGCGGTCTGTCAGTCGTATAATGCATGTGAATGGGGTCAAACTCTATGAGAGTTAAAAAAAACATACACGAATCCATATTAAACCCTGCGGCTCGTGACGACACATTGATGTCTTAAGACACGGAACGATCGGTTAAAAAATTATGTAAATGCTGTTCGGTTTCTCGCACAAACTGATCGTTTCGTGTCTTAAGACATCAATGTGTCGTCACGAGCCGCAGGGTTTAATATGGATTCGTATGTGTATGTTTTTTTACTCTCATACTCTAAAATGTTGCCATTCACATGCATTATATGACTGGCAGACCGCAACGGTTGGAGTTAAACATCTTCATTTGTGTTCTACTGAAGAAACAAAGACACCTACATCTCGGATGCCCTGGGGGTAAGCAGATAAACGTTAAATTTACATTTTTGGGTGAACTATCCCTTTAATGTGGATACATTACATCTTACTGAAACGCATCATATGTGGTGTAATCGCTCAATCAGTGTTTCAACGGCGGAAAGACGTCAATAAAACAGCTTGAGAACAATGTCACGTAGCATCACATGTGTCCACAGCTGTTAGTTCACTGGAGAAACAGCATTAGCAGAGATACATTTTTTTTTATCTTTAAGAAACTTCTAGTTATAATTGAATTCATTTAAGGACAGACACAATTTGTTCAGTAAACCACTGTTTAATAACAAAAAGCTATTTTATATTTAGTTTTCTCTCCCCTGCTGTACCGATCCGTCAGTTTTGTGTACCGTTACGCCCCTAGAATTAGTAAATTGTGTGCACGATTAACTTATTTTTTCTTGCATGTCATGCCCGTAGATCTCCATTGACTACCGCAGTATTTTTTCCCTACTATGATAGTCAATGGGGAACATTCTTCAAAATATCTTCCTTTGTGTTCAGCAGAAGACACTCATACAGGTTTGGAACAACATGAGGGCGAGTAAATGACAGAATTTGACTTTGTTGGTGAACTATCCCTTTAATTCATTTTACCTCTCACTTTAAACGCAGTAGCGGCCTTGAAGATGAAAAACATTTAATGACCTTAATAAAGACTTGAATCCCTAAATGGCATTTTTACCCATAGTCAACACACTAAATGTGTGTTAAACAAGCAAAAAGGCTCATTTTGCCCATGCATGATCACTATGGGCTGGAACGGCACTGGCATTAAATGTGATGAATGAGCGGATCATTTCAACATGCATTACTAGTTATGTTGGCACTAGTGTATACCAAGCTATTGGTAACAAATTGCACGGGATACACTCTAAAAAACAACCCAAGTTGGGTTGTTTTGACCCAACAGTTGGGTTAAATATTTGACCAACCTGCTAGGCCGTTTTATTTAACTCAACTATTGTATATAACTATATAAATGACTATATGGCTGGCTTAAAAAAAAGAACCCAAAATAGGTTGGAAATCAGACACATAATTACTAGAGGCAACAGTAATAATCAAAAGGCGAACATTTATTAAGCAATTTAATATACACTCTAAAAAATGATTGGGTTAAATGTTTGCACAGCCTGCTGGGTAGTTTTATTTACCCAACTATTGTTTAAAAATTACTGTATTGCTTGCTTAAAATGAACCCAAAGTATGTTGGATTTCCACCCTATTGTGGGTTTATTTTAAGCCAGCCATATAGTACATTTTTAAGCAATAGTTGGGTTAAATAAAACTACCCAGTACGCTGTGCAAACATTTAACCCAATCGCTGGGTTTGTCCATTTTTAACCCAACTTTGGTTGTTTTTAACCCAGCATTTTTTATAATTGAGCATTTTTTAATGAGCAATAGTAGAATAGTTAACATATGAACCACATATCCATGCAAAGCCACTGTTGCATTGCTTAATCATTTAAAATACGTACTAGGAGCGCACGTGACTCCATCTGACTGATGTCCATCATGAAATCACAAAACGCTTCAAAAGAACACATGATCGGCTGGAAACAGCCTTGACATGTCCACTGTGGGCTGTGATTTCCGTGCATACATAAACCCCCAAACCTGTGGATGTAGCTCACACTCAGTAATGCGTGTTTGTGTGCATCAGGGCGAGGTTTGAGTCAAAAACGAGCCTAGAAATGAGGAAAACCACATGCATTGATCGTTTACCTTAATAATGCTGGTCTTCCGTGGTATTCCAGTTTTGCCGTCCGTGTTATTATTGGCCGCCTCGTGCCCCTGGTTCTCGGGTGCACACAGCCCACAGTCCCCGTTCGAGACCGACACCTCGCTCGCAGCCCTGCCGTCCGCCTCATCTCCAGGCTGGGCGGGTTTCCCGCCACCGCTCGGCGATGAGACCCCGCAGTTCTCGGCGACAAACTCCGCCATGAGCCCCGTGTACCGCACGCAACCGCCTGTGCCTGGCACTATTAGCTGTCGGTTCGAGTATCGAGCGAGTGGAGCTCCCCGAGAGAGAAACCAAGAGCCATCGCAGGTTCAGATCTCGTCGGTGTTTCTGTTTCGTCTCGGCGGCATCTGTCGGCTTCGATACATTGTATCCGCGCGCACAAAACAGCGTTCGAATGTTTCAGTGTTACAATGTTGCAAGTGTCATTGTTGAGGCGCTCGCGCGGGTCTGACAGATACTGCCATCTGCTGAACTCACTTCACATATAACACAGCACTGCTGCTCCCAAACACCTCGCACGCGGATGCATGATCAGATAAGGCTTTACATGGAAGTGCACTACATGTCAGGACACATGCTCCAGGGAGACCGGGGCAGGTTGTCACATGGGTAAATTCTTACTCACTTTATCTCAGTGACTGTACGGTCAAAAGTTACAACACAACTACACAAACCCACTCCAGAGTTTTTATTATTATATTCTGGTCTGTAGATATGGATTTTCAAATTTTAGTTGCTCAGAACAGATGCTAGAGTAGGTATTAAATTCACACAGATTACTTAACTCACAACACGTTCCATTGCATTTTCCCAAAGGAATATGCGTGCATGTCAAAACAGATGCTGCACTTGTGCTGTTGCTTAATAGTCAAAAATGTGCAACATAAAAAAAACACCTAACCCTAAAATGTTCATGCATCTCTACTATTGCACTCTTTTGGTTTGTACACTAACTTCTCCTTCAGAAGCCGGCTACAAAATCTATTTTAGAGATGTTAAATGCATATTCAATTCATGCCTATTAAAAATGTGCATTTATTTTGCACAGAATTGCACACTTTGATTTTAAATAGCTTTGTGAGTTTTTTAAGTGCTAAATGCATGATTGGCACCATCATTTTTAAATATGCATTTGTTCCCCAAATACTCACTTTGATTTCAGTTTGATTGTACCAAAGGCCAAGCAGTTTTTACATTTTCCATCACATCACGTGGATTCATACAATTCATAAAGGATATTTTTAAAGATTGTAGGCCGTATTCATTGACCTCAGATGGCTTTGCTGATTATTAGTATTGACACTCTAGAGCCTAGATTGCATGTGTCAAATTTGGTAGAGCCAGGGAGAAAAAAAAACTTATTGGTAAACAATAAGTGCATTTTTGTATAAAACAATAGTTGTGGTCATAAAAAGTCTTGAAGCAAAGTTGTTTCAAGTGTGGAGGCTGAGTTACCTGTTTCTAATTTGAACTTTTGAAATTGATTTGTATGCACTATAAAAGTCACAATGCTTATAAAAGTTCAAGCATCTGAAACTGAGAGAGGTAAGTTTATTATAGCCATCTAACACCTGCAGAAATGTATCTGAAAACTCTGTGTGCAAATGGATGGACTAGACACACATTATCGGATGGGTTTGCTCTTTTTATTTTGCCAGCAGTCCAAAGCCTGTTTGTTATTAAATCACACCGCCTTCTCAATTTGTGAGTTTCATGCACGTGTAGTCAACAATAGCTTTTAAGCAGGTGAAAGTTGCACGCGCTCGAGGAACACAGCAGACACGGATGGATGTGTTCATATACAGTCTCAGAGCATTTAACCAGCATCATCAGGTGACTGAGGAACAAAAGAGTCTCCTAATAACAGGAAGTATAAAACGTGTGTGTTGTTCATATATAGCATGCAGCAGAGTCACCTGCTGGACACTCACGATATTACAAACATGTTCTGATATCAGGAAACATGATGCATTTTTTGTGCACTGTAATAAACAATATATGCATGCATTTAATTATTATGTGGTGGATTTTTTTCCTGCATGCATTCATATTTTTATATCATATGGACTATTATAATATGCATTTAACATCTCTATTATGTACGACTGGGTCAGAGCATCTCCAAAACTGCAGCTCTTGTGGGGTGTTCCCGGTCTGCAGTGGTCAGGATCTATCAAAAGTGCTCCAAGGAAGGAACAGTGGAGAACCGGCGACAGGGTCATGGGCGGCCAAGGCTCATTGATGCACGTGGGGAGCGAAGGCTGGCCCGTGTGGTCCGATCAAACAGACGAGCTACTGGACCTCAAACTGCTCAAGAAGTTAATGCTGGTTCTGATAGAAAGGTGTCAGAATACACAGTGCATCTCAGTTTGTTGTGTATGCGGCTGCATAGCCGCTGACCAGTCAGGGTGCCCATGCTGACCCCTGTCCACCGCCGAAAGCACCAACAGTGGCATGTGAGCATCAGAACTGGACCACGGAGCAATGGAAGAAGGTGGCCTGGTCTGATGAATCACGTGTTCTTTTACATCACGTGTTCTTTTACATCACGTGGATGGCCGGGTGCGTGTGCGTGGCTTACCTGGGGAACACATGGCACCAGGATGCACTATGGGAAGAAGGCAAGCCGGCGGAGGCAGTGTGATGCTTTGGGCAATGTTCTGCTGGAAAACCTTGGGTCCTGCCATCCATGTGGATGTTACTTTGACACGTACCACCTACCTAAGCATTGTTGCAGACCATGTACAGCCTTTCATGGAAACGCTATTCCCTGGTGGCTATGGCTCTTCCAGCAGGATAATGCTCCTGCCACAAAGCACAAATGGTTCAGGAATGGTTTGAGGAGCACAACGAGTTTGAGGTGTTGACTTGGGCTTCAAATTTGACGGGTCAGGGCTGTTTTGGCAGCAAAAGGTGGACCAACACAATATTAGGAAGGCAGTCATAACGTTATGCCTGATCGGTGTATGTATATATATATAAATGTAGTATATTTTTTACTGAATTTATAATAAAGAATAAAATATATAAAAAATATAATATAATATATATATAGTCTTTATTATAAATTATAAAAATATAATACATTAATTAAAAATGTATAAAAGGTCAATTATGTTAATAATAATTAGTAGTAAATACTATTATTGACCACTGGAACACCCTTTAACCGCAGTGAAATCACTGCATCCACACATACATGGATCTGTGAACCCTAATAACTTTTGAGCAAATGATTTTAATAAAGTGACTTGATTATATAAAAAGGTGCAGTGTTGCAGAAAACATCACATGAACATTTCAGCAAGTGCACGAATCCTGTTTTCACAGTCTTAAGTTGTGCTATTGTTTTCAGCTTTACAAGGCTTATAAAACACAAATGGCTTTACTGATATGTGATTGTATAAGCTTTACTGAAAATAAAAAAGGTTGAGGTAATAATGCAAAACAATGCAGACTGGCCTATTTCATCATGTTATGAAAGTACAGTACCCTTGATATTTTTAATCGTCATCATATTTGAGGTATTCCACATAGAAAGAATAGAAATAGAAAGAAGTTAGATTATACATGTTTCACATTATAGGAAAGAGATGCTACAACTATCAAAAGTATGGTCTAAAATATAGCCATAGAAAATTTCATTTCCTCGCAATAGCGATGATTTTGTCTTCACACAGGCAACTGGCTGGGCAGTTCTGGCTCACGATGGAGTTCTCACAGGTGGCCACTTCCTTGAAGGCATCACAGTTGATGTACTTGTTGATGTACGGACAGGGGTTGGCTAGAAGAAGCAGAAGAGAGAAGTGAAAATCAATCCGACAGAGTAAGAACATTCTGCAGTGCAAACTGTCATCATTCAGGATCATTTTGCAAGCAAAAACTGAAATGTAGGCCTACTCACTGCACAGATCGTCTTGGCAGTCGTCCGGGCAGGAGGCACACGGAGCGCCCGGCGAGTACGGAGGGACTCCTCTGAAATTCCCTCTGAAATAGAGGAGAGAAGTGTTTAAATGTTGCTGTTTGAGCATGAAAAAGCTCTTCTCTATATCAGTGTCAGTGTTTCTGAACTCCTGAAACGCCTCCATTGTAGTCTTGAGTTTCTTCCGGGAACCAACACATCACAATATTCCTCATTTATATAATTCATACACAGAATAAAGGGGTGGGGCCTGGTTGAGTTAGTTAGTAGTGTGTTGAAACTGGCGGTTACGGTAAGGGGCGGGACATTTCCCAAACACCCAGAAAGCACTTGACCAATCACAACACACTGCTCCAGCCGACCAATCAGAGCACAGTGTGCTTTTCAGAAGTTGTTGGTCTTTCATGTGAAGACTTGTGTTTGCATAAAGATGCATTTAAAGGTTAAAGGCACAATATGTAAGATTTTTGGATTCAATTATCCAAAAACCACTAGATCAATGTTATATATTTTGTTGACTTGTACATTATCCCAAATGTTTCCAAGAATGTTTAAATCCAGAGCAATCAGCCATTTTAACCAGGGCACGGACCGTGCGTCGCCTATCAATGACATCATACCTGCGTTTCCCTTGATTTTTTTTATTTTGTAGTAACCATGGAAACACCAAAGACACTTTAATATATGATGTGTTTTATTAGACAGGCGAGCAACTGTTTGGATCATTCATGGACAGAAACGAATCATTGTTATACAGCTCAACACAGTAAAGGTCCTTCCACACCGGACACGATTTTGACGCGCGAATAATTCGCGTGATGGTTTTATTTTTTGACCAGCTGTCTGTGTAATGAGTGCTTCCACACCGAACGTGAATGTGCTGCGCTGAAAAAACTAAATTAATTTTTTCCGCTTCAATGTCGATTTTTTTAAACTCTCACAGCGACAGAAAAGGATTCAACCAATCACATACAAGGAAACAAAAAGGTGACAATGTCAGTAAATGTCACTAGCTATTCAATCAACATTAACCTTTGCCAGGTATCGCATTTCTCATGAGATTACAGCTCATGTGAGTACATGTAAATCACTGTAGGCTAACGATAACATAACCTTTTGAGTTAAAACTTGTTGATTTTTTTCTAAACCTAATTGTGTCCGCTACTACAGAAAGTGAATGTGTTTCCATCAGTACGACTGTGGCACTCAACTGGAAACAGCTGGAAACATAGCTGCTCCGGATCGATTGGTTCCCTGAAGTTTGTGGTTTGTCTCATCAGATGCGGTGCTACTGTCTCTGGAGAAGCTCCTCAAATTTTCCCACGGACATTCGAAAGTAAGTGCGGAACCGTGATAAAGTTTTAGCTCCTATACAAGAATAGCATACTCCCCTTCAGACTCTGTTCTTTAAGACTGGGTGCACCCAAAACCTTCTTTTTGGTCTTTTAAAGAAAATGTAAAGCTCGTCTTCACTGGATGATGAAGTGTCCATGTTTTCTCAGCTGTCGCCGCAAAGGTTTTGGAATGTTGGAGCTCTGAAACGTCACAGATGTCGCAAATTTGTGTCGCGGCTGATGTGAATGGTTTTGAAATATTCGCTTTTCCGCTTCGCTTTTTCGTTACGCGTCCGGTGTGAAAGGGCCTTAAGTCTTATTGTTTAAATCTGGTTTTCATGATTTACCACGAGTACCATGCCTAATATGATCTAGTAGCCACTTGCTTAAATAGGTCTCATAGTAGCACCGAGCGAACGCAGAGTAGCATTATAACATAACTTTAACACACTCAAATAATGTGTGTAATATGATAAAAAAGCGCTGCGTTACCACACATACGCATGAGCGGAAGAAGTCTGCGGCAGAACAAAAGCTCCAGGCGTCATCAAGCCTCGCCTTTGTTTTGAATAAGCGACCTCTAGCGCCGAAAATTACATATTGTGCCTTTAATGACCAAATGTATCCATATAAAACTTCACAATGCTGTTGCAGATAAAATACAATGTGGATAACATTGAATAAATATCTTTTGGTCAGGTTAGATACTGATTATCACTCAATCCCCTTTATCTAAACCTCTCTACTTAAAAGACTCGCACATCCCCCATGTTTGTAGTTTTTTAACACTTTTTATTCATGTTTGTAGTTCTAATTGAATCTTCGTCCAACGGGTAATGCATTGAGGGTAATATTATCCGTTAGAGTGTGCACGGATCTACACTTCTGATTCTAACCGGAAAAAGTAGACCGGTCCTTGGAACACAAATTTGGGACACACTAATTCTAATTTCAAATACTATTTAGGATGTATTTTATGCGAGTTGTGTGTTGAAACTGGCGGTTATGGTAAGGGGTGGGACATTTCCCAAACATGCTGGAAGTGCTTGACCAATCACAACACACTGCTCCAACCGACCAATCAGAGCACATTGTGCTTTTCAGAAGGAGGGGCTTCATAGAGACAGGGACTAAACAGAGCGTTACGGACAGACTGGGAAGAGAGGAGCTGCAACAATGGAGAATATGGGGAAATGATCAACATTCAAGCATGAAAACCGTTCTAGACTTTGTAAAAAGGCATAATAGGTCCTCTTTAAAACATCATAGAGTGAAATCAACAGCTCAGTATTGAGAGAAAGACGTACGCGCGGTAGTAATGACATCCGTAGAAGTAGAAGTTTCCGCACTGAGTCACGGCGCAGCCGACCTCATACGAGCTGTACCACACCACCTACAAAAATAAATAAATATAAATAAAAAACACCACCTACAAGATTCACACGAGGACAAGCTCTACTGTAGTTTGAGACACCCCCATCTTACTTCACATTTGGCACACTAATAATAACATTATAAACATATACACTGCTATTCTGTTTGGCTCTTGTGAAATAGAAGTGCACTTAATATTATTGAGTGTGCACTTGTAGTGTACAAGTGCACAAATAATGAAATAAAAGGCCACTTTAGCATACTTAAAGAGTACACTTTCATGACTGTTTTTAAAATGTGTGCTTTGTAATAATGTCAACATTTGAAATGGTATGTTTTAAAGGGGCGGTTGATTATGATTTGACTTGTTTACCTGTAGTTAGCGTGTAATGCTGCTGTTTGAGCATAAACAACATCTGCAAAATTACGACGCTGAAAGGGAGATATTTTCTTTTACAGAAATTGCTTTTTAAGGACTACAACAACCGGCTGGTAGGGACTACAACGAGCTTCTCCGGATTGAACATAAAAGGCTGAATCGTTTCTGATATTGTCAGTGTGTGTCTGCGTGAGGTAATCAGAGCTGCTAACATGAGCTCTTGAAGCCCCGCCCTCTTCTAGAAAGGGGGCGGGGAGCAGCAGCTAATTTGCATTTAAAGGGACACACACAAAAACAGCACGTTTTTGCTCACCCTCAAAATGATAAATTTAACATGCTATAAAAAATGATCTGTGGGGTATTTTGAGCTAAAACTTCACACACACACACACTATGGGGACATCAGAGACTTATTTTACATCTTGTAAAAAGGGGCATTATAGGACCCCATTTAATAATGCTCTTCATCATTACAAATGTGTAATTAGAAGTATATTAAAATGCATGACAGTTTTTAATAGAAATGACATTAAAGTTTACCATAAATGCAGTACACTAATTAAGTGGGTTAAAAAAACACTCTTAAGTTTAACTAATTACATTTAATATAATGTTTAAACTATAATATTGTAAATAACATGCAATTATGGGTCTATTCCATTCAGTTTGCACTTATTATTTTGGTAAAAAGTACTCTTATATTAAAAGTATGCTAAATCTGTACTTCTTTTTCACAAGAAATTACAGGTTTCACCCTTAAAGATCTTCTTTTTGTATCAAATCACAACATAAAACGCAATGTAAACTAAAAGCTATTGGCTCTTTATTAGAAGACTAAATACATGAATCCTTGTTTTCATTAGAAATACATGAATGCAGGAAAGAAAAATGCATGTCATAGGCTACTACAGAATAATCACCTGTGTGTAATGTCCAGTCGACTGACCGTTGACGGATCCGCTGGGATATTCATAATTGTTGACTTCGCTATGCCAGGCATTTACCACATCAGTCCATGAATAAAGTCCAGACGCCCTGAAGAGATTCTCACCCATTTCATATCCTGTCCATCAGAGAGAAAACAGAAGAGCATTGCATCTGGTGGACTGAAGGCGATTTATGATTTTAAATGACATTTTTGTTATTTAACGTGTACAGTAGGGCTGCACGATTATAATTGTCGATTATTCCCTTGAAATTGTAATTGCGATTATTAATTTTGATTATCACAATTTACACTGAATGATGTTTTGAATAGCTTTATACCATTGTTTGAAGCAACTGTGTCATATTTTTATATAAAATAAAAAGCAAGCTTAAAACACTCTTCCTAAAATAACTTGTATTGCTTTTCTACAGCATTAAGCCTCAAATGTCAACTGTACATTGTTTGGTTTCTTAAAAAAAAAATATGCATGGTACAATGACATTTATTTTGAGAACGCCAGCGCTCACATTCTCCGTCTTCATCAGCTCACGATCTGTTTAACAGTCCTGTCTAATTTATTAATAGGTAGAACTATTATACAAAGAAAGTATTAACGTTAGCGTCTGCCATGTGGTTGATGTCCAATGTGACGAGCTGAGCAGAAATACATAATCATGTGTCGCTTGCTCCCCTCAAAGTTGCGTTGGATTTTCTCCTTAGCATAAAGTTTGAGAGGTCCATCTATCACTGTTTTCCATGTTTGTAGAGTTAGTTCGTGTAGTTATAGGTTGTGTATGTGACTTTTTAAAAATGGCGGATGCTGGTGTTTCGCATGCGTTCGTCCAGTCCACGTCCACTTAACGTTACGTCACTGGTAGTTCCTATCGTGCTGGGTTAGTCCCTAATCTGCAGTAGTTGTAATTCGCCTCTCACAGCGTAACATGCTCTAAACACACCTCTTAAGCATGCAGAATAATGTAAGTGGAGTAATGATTTTTTTTGTAATCGTGGCTTTAAACGATTACGTAACCGTGGCATCCGTAATCGCGATTAATTGTGCAGCCCTAGTGTACAGCGATGCATTTTTGCCCATGCTCTGCATGTGACTGTGACTTTCTTCCTGCACACTTCATCTGCATGTGTTAGTCAGCATGTCAACACACACACACTTGCACAATCCTCCTGTATAAATATTAGGTCTATAGGCATGTGGGTTGGATGAAAGACATCTTCTGTTTTCTCATGTCTACACTGCTTTGGTTGCATATACCGTGGCCTCAAAAAACGTATTTGGACAGTTAAGCCGAATAATAATAAAATATTAAAGCAAGTGGCATTTATTTAAAGGAAGAACGACTTTTCATGTAAAATAGCTAACAAAATGAAGTTTGTATAAGTGATAAAACAATAAATGAAGCATTAGTGGATTAGTTGATTTGATTAAAATGCAATTAAAATAGTTTGAAGGTTTATTATAAATGCAATAATGCTTATACTTTTTATGTCTGATTTAAGTCTCCAAATCTGTTTTGGGGGTCGATGTATGTGCTATAGTTCTTAAATAGTGTAGAAAAAAGGTTTGATTTTTTTAATTTTGCCCTGTTGTGTCCCAGTTTTGCACCAAATAGGTGATCAAGGAAAAGAAAAAAACAAACAAAGGTAAATAAATTAATAATGATTAAATAAATAAATAAATAGTGAGGGGGATAGGTAGATTAGCCACATAGATATTTGTATGCAATATCTAATACTAATAATCACATGTAAAACCCAAAATTAAAGAAAATAGAATATAAACCTTTTTACATATATATAGACATATTACATATTTTTACATGTATATACATACACACATTTATACATATACAAACATATATATTAATAGTTTGTATAATAATAGTACTCACAAATCCTATAATAAAAACTAAAGTAACTACAGGAATGATGATACTATTGTTTCTACTACCATCGTCATTACCATTAATAATAATAATAGAGATGATAATGAAGTATTTTTAATATATAACATTAATAATATATACATTCTTGACTCGGTTTTAAATAACCCTTTAAGGTTCTATAAGGAGAAATGTCTTATATGATTGCATAACGGTTTACTTCATTGTTTTCTAGTGATAAAGTGCATATTACGAGCTGTTTAATTCATAATATGAATATATCCATAAATGACCGTATGATGGAATAGCACCTGATGGAACCTATATAGAACCTTTCTTTCCAAGTGTGCACTTAAAGTGATAGTTACCATAATAACACAGCAGGAAATACAACACATAGAAAAGTATCCGCGTGTTTTCTTCACTGAGTTGAATATCCCTGGACCGGAGATCCGTTTAGTCAGTTCTTGTTGCGAGGAACACCTCAGATAAGAAGGTACATAGACCGTATTTCATGTTGTGTTTTCGTTCATCTTGATTTCTCACAGCTTGTGTGTTTTTCTGGGCGAGTCGGAGTGAACATGCAGCCAATTAATACATTACATTTCGGTTTGTTTTTCACCAAACACCATCATATAACCACAGAACACTTGGAATACACGGCACGTGTCACATGGGATTATTCTGTGATACTTTTGCGTCTTGATGCTGGTCTCTATTCACTGTCATTACATGCACGAGCACGAGCGGGACGTTTGTTAAAAAATCTACTTTTGTGGTCGGAAAAAGAAAGAATGGCATACGGTATTACAACAACACCAGGGAGAATAAACCTATAATGAATATTTTGAGCAGTATTTTTTAAATAAAAATGTAAAAAAAAAAAATTTAATTTGACATGTATTTAAATAATATTTTGCAAATGATTTATTACAAATATAATCATATATATATTACAAATTATATTAAATAAATTAAAAAGAAATTATATATATATATATATAATTTGTAAAAAAAAGAATAATAATTGAATATGTATATGTAAAATATTTAAATAATATTTTAAATTTTATATATATATTATATATATATATATATATATATATAAAATTTATAAAAAAATACAAAAAATAATTGAAAATATATATAAATATATAATTTGTAAAAAATAATTACACACACATACATATATATATATATACATATATATATATATATATATATATATATATATATATATGTATGTATGTATGTGTGTGTAATTATTTATTATAATTTGTAATAAATCATTTTAAAATAATTGACATACATATATATATTTTACATATATATTACAAATATATATATATATATATATATATATATATATATATATATATATATATATAATTTGAGAAAAAATATGAAATTTTTTTCAATTATTTAAAATATTATTTAAGTATTTTACACTATAAACCTATGATGACATGATTTTAGTGTGCACTATCCCTTTAAATATCTTTATATTTTCAATTATTTTGTGTATTTTTTTTGTAAAAAAATAAAAATTATATAAATATATAATTTGTAAAAAATAATTACATTATATATATATGTATATATACACATTTTTTATTTTTTTAATATAATTTGTAATATATATATATATATAATTTTATATATATTATTTGCAATAAATCATTTTAAAATAATTGAAAATATTATTTAAATATTTTTTACATACATACATACATATATATTTTACATATATATTACAAATATATATATATATATATATAAAATTTGAGAAAAAATATGAAAAAATAATTTAAAATATTATTAAGTATTTTTACACAATAAACCTATGATGACATGATTTTAGGGTGAACTATCCTTTTAAATATTTCAGGGTTCGCCTTTGACTTTATAAAGGTGCTTTATTACCTACAAAAGAATGAATTGTCATATATCATACCGTCAATCATGCGGCTGCTCGGCGGCCCGTGTGTCATGTTACACTGATCGATCCAGCCGTGAGCCGACTGTGCCACTGCATCGCTCCAACTCTGCAAACAACACAAAGTGTCTTTCATTCAGCATGTGACACTAAGATGCATGCTAGAAATGCAAATGTGTATTATAAGCGTGTGATTGACCATTTTCAGCATGTTGCTGGCAGGCGGATCCACAGCCCTCCGGAAGGCGTTGTGCACATCCACGATCTCTTGCTGGACAGACGTCAGATCTGTGCAGACGCCTGTGACGATACAGAGCAAAACAAGTCTGAAGTTTCCAGATGATGCATATTAAACAGTTATAGTAGGCATTATAGTATAGTATATGTAATAAATGCTTACCTGGCTGGAAAGCCCACCACAGAAACGAGACGTGCATTAGAAGGATATTTTTGTTAGATCATTACATCACATCACATAAAACTGTTAATTCAATCATTTTTGATATATATTGACCATAATGCTCAAATGTATTTTTGAATGACAAAATTTGAATGTAGGTTCAATGTATATTTGACTACACAATTTCAAACAAGCAGAAGCCTTTAGACTGAAACATTTTATGATCGTTAGAAACAAAGTTTTCACTGGTTATGTAACTTACTCACAGCAAATAATCAGTTACAGTTATCATGAGCAAAATAGCAATTTATTAAATTTAAACTCACCAAGCTGCAGGCAGTGCCCATATGGAGCAATCCCAAGATACAAACTGACACTGCAAACATTTTGCGTCCCTCCGTCCAGCAGACTGTGGAAGCAGTAATTTTTTTAATTATTATTTTTTTTGTATTTTTTTTTTACAAATTATATATATATATATATATATATATATATATATATATATATAATTTCTATTAAATCATTTTAAAATAATTACAAATATTTCAATATTTTTACATACATATATATATATAAATTTGAGAAAAAATATATAATTTAAAATTACTGAATATTTTACATTTATATATATTTTTTACATATATATTACAAATTATATATATACATAATTTGTAAAAAATAATTAAATATTATAAAAAAAATTATATATATATAGATATAATTATAATTATATTTTCAAAAATTATATAATTTGTAATAAATCATTTTAAAATAATGTAAAACATGATTTCAATATTTTTACACATATATATATATATATTTACATATATATTACAAATTATATATATATATAATTTGTAATATATATGTGCGGAAAAAATATAATTTAGAATATTACTTAAATATTTTATATAAATATATATTTTTTACACACATATATATATATATATATATATATATATATATATATATATATATATATATATATATATATATAATAAATATAAAAACATTTAAGATATTATTTAATTATTTTAAAACTATAATCGAGGTAAAAATGTTAGGAAGAAACTTTTTTTAAAATTATTTTGTAGCTCTTTTTTAGCAAATAAATCTGCATTATTAAGTGTGCTCCTCACCTGCCCATATGAGTCGAGGCGTCTGAGATGTTGTGGACACTTTTCCTTTTATACTCCCAGCCTCCTAATGAGCTCGAAAACATGTTCCCATGTCACAGTGACATGTGACACCACTTGAGCAATACGTTCACAAAACAATACAAAACCTCAGAGGTTAATAGAAGAAGCAAACATGAGAGTGTAAACACGAGGGTGTAGTTTTAGTTTAAAGAACACCATGAATTACCTCGCAGAAGAATGAGGCAAGATGTCTAAAGAACCTGCAAACAAAGTAACAATGATAAATTGAATTGACAACGTGGCAATGGACCAGACCATACAGTTAAAGAATAAACATTATACTTTCTATTATGAGGAACTATTAATCAGAGTAAAATAGAAACTGTAGACTTTACTTTCTCTCAATCACCCACATGCAATCGGACTATTAGAGCGTGACGTGTGCTATTGTAAACTGAACTTCATCAAGCAAACAAGGCATTTTTGACACTATTTCAGTCCAACTAAACAGAAACATTAGAGTTATAATGCATTGGGATGTAATCTGACCTTCTATTGCACAGAATTGACTAAGATCTTTAGATTTGGATTTAACTATTCATTTACTTGTCTTAATAGAGCCACAGGGTCATTTCATGTATTGAATGTCATTTCTCTGATGGAGTGACGGGTTTATATGAAGTTAGCGAGTATAATGCCTCTCATGAGAACAATTGTTGAATGATAAATGACTTTTATGGCAGGCTGAGCAAATCTGCCAAGATCTCTGTGTTCATGCCTCACATTGAGAAGTCAGGCACAGGCAAATCATTTACAATGAGCCATATATAATTGTGAAATACATCTGTAATATGCTATATTATATGCACTTGTAGTGGACAGCACATTCCAGTGCCCAGTTTATGGCCGGGCTCCTCTCTGCCCATAACAGTGGACAAAGGTTTGCTACATTTTGATTGGATCTTGTTGGACTAACACAAACAAACTGTCCAACGCCATCAGATAAAGATGCCAGACACATCTTAGAGGGCAAGAAGACCACCTCTCGTACCAAGCCCAGGAAGGACAGGACTTCTCATTGGTCCACATGCAGTTTCTGCTCTTCAACCATCTAGAAACTGATCCCTAATGTCCTGGTCTGTGACTGCCATAAAAATTCCTCAGGACCTCAGCAGTTGTGGGTGAAACAAAGAAGGACCACAATGATCCATCCAAATCCGTTCATAACTTTAGACTGATGTAAACTACACACATCCATTTCATACTTATTCAGAGAAATAAGTATTCTCAGTGACAGCTATTTGTAATGTAACATCTTACACAGATTCAGCTGTTATGGAACAAATGAATGAACGCATGACAGTTTCCATCATGTTTGGTGTCTATTTGTTTAGAATATTGCCAAGGGTATTCTGATGGTGGTTTGGAAAGTGATAAATGCATTGGTAAACTTTAAAGACACTTTAAAGACTTCTAACTGTGTACAGTATGCAAATGAGTTCCACAGGGGAAAGAAGGGCGGGCCACACGGTGTGCCCCCTCTGATGCCAGCAGCCAATCACTGGAATGGAGAAGCGCCAAAAAGCGCAAATACCCTTTCAATAGACACTCCTTGTTCTGAGTCTCTCCTTGAGAGAGACAAACAGTTAACCAAGTTCTGAGTCTGTCCGGCAAGGATGAGACATAACAGATACACCGTAACATTCTGAGCCTCTGGTTAATCCAGAGACACAACAAAAGATCCGAGGATCTGAGTCTACAGCTTGTGAGGCAGCAACAGATACGACCACGTTCTGAGCCTCCAACCTGTGAGGAAAGAGACATTAACAAACACTACGTTCAGAGTTTTAGTCTAGCAAGACAGTGACGACCCCAGCACGTCCTGAGTCTCCATGCCAGAGAGACCACAGCGGATTGACCAAGTCCTGAGTGTCTGGCCAGAGAGGCAGAAGACACAGAGACATCTGCAACAAGGTTACGCTCAGGAGAGCAAACCTTCACTTCAAGGTTCCTTCGTCTGCGTGTTCCAGATTAAGGACCTTCTGCACCTACTTTAGGGCCTCATCTGCGTGTTCCAGATTTTAGGACCCTTTAGTGCTCCAGAAGATCAGCATCCCACAGATCTTAATGTTCAAGACTGTTGAAACGGATTCCAGCTCCTTTTCCCACTGCAATGTCACAACCAGTGGAAGAAGTCACTGCCATCGGACTGCTTACTCAACCACGTGGAACACAAATATCACTTAACCAAACCTCTTTGCAGGAACCAGACCTTGGCATTGTTGTATATTATCAGTATATTATTTTCTAATTTACATTAGAGGTAATATAACTGATGCTAGTTAATAAATAATCTCTCGTTTATTTGTTTGATGCATAATAAGGCTCTTCTCTTAGTTTCAGAGAAACAGCAGTTTATCTTTCCATAAGATAACGCAACTCTTCCATAGCCACACTCAACTTAATCACATGTATTTAATGCATCTTATGCACTTTATTCCTTTATCATTCATTGTATTCATTTAGTAGTTGTGTTAGTTATTCTTGTTTATCTTTGTGTCTTCCTTGTGCTGATAATACAGAAGAGGCGAGAAATCTCACCAATCTTTCAGATAAATCAGCTGACCAACTCTCCCCACTTTACATTCATTCCCAATGATTGACAGCTCCTGTCTGGAGTGTTCTCATACAGCCGAGGTAAAAGACCTCGACTAGTGTCCCAAACTAAGAGAGGGGGAAGGTGGTCATCTGATGTACTCATAACCACACCTTAAGTGACGGGTGATCCAAAAATCACAACGTCAGCGGTGACGTGAGTACCAATCACTACCTTACTTAGCGTCCTTGGATGGACAAAAGAGAAATCGCTACACACTTAAGATATTTCTGGGATATTATTATATATGTTATAAATGAGAAAGGCGTGTCTCAGAATGACTCTGCATCCATAGCATGTGTTGTTGCATATCCTCCGGTATAATACCCAACATCTATCCATCTATCTATCTATCTATCTATCTATCTATCTATCTATCTATCTATCTATCTATCTATCCATCTATCTATTTACACTATATTGCCAAAGTATTGGGACGCCCCTCCAAATCCCTGAGTTCAGGTGTTCAATCACTTCATGGCCACAGGTGTATAAATCAAGCACTAGGCATGCAGATGCTTCTACAAGCATTTGTGAAAGAATGGGTCGCTCTCAGGAGCTCAGTGAACTCAAGCGTGGTACCGTGATAGGTTGCCACCTGTGCAATAAGTCCATTCCTGACATTTCCTCACTACTAAATATTCCACGCTCAACTGTTAGTGGGATTATAACAAAGTGGAAGCAATTGGGAACAACAGCAACTCAGCCACGAAGTGATAGGCCACGTAAAATCACAGAGCGGGGTCAGCGCATGCTGAGGGTCACAATGCGCAGAAGTCGCCAACTTTCTGCAGAGTCAATAGCTACAGACCTCCAAACTGCTGTGGCCTTCAGATGAGCTCAAGAACAGTGTGTAGAGAGCTTCATGGAATGGGTTTCCATGGCCGAGCAGCTCATCCAAGCCTTACATCACCAAGAGCAATGCAAAGCGTGGGATGCAGTGGGGTAAAGCACGCCGCCACTGGACTCTAGAGCAGTGAGTTGTTTTCTCTGGAGTGACCAATCACGCTTCTCTGTCTGCAATCCCATGGACGAGTCTGGGTTTGGCGGTTGCCAGGAGAACGGGACTTGCCTGACTGCATTGTGCCAAGTGTAAAGTTTGGTGGAGGGGGGATTATGGGGTGGGGTTGTTTTTCAGGGGTTGGGCTTGGCCCCTTAGTTCCAGTGAAAGGAACTCTTAATGCTTCAGCATACCAAGACATTTTGGACAATTTCATGCTCCCAACTTTGTGGGAACAGTTTGGGGACGGCCCCTTCCTGTCCCAACATGACTGCGCTCCAGTGCACAAAGCGTCGGTCCATAAAGACATGGATGAGCGAGTTTGGTGTGGAGGAACTTGACTGGCCTGCACAGAGTCCTGACCTCATCCCGATAGAACACCTTTGGGATGAATTAGAGCCGAGACTGCGAGCCAGGCCTTCTTGTCCAACATCAGTGCCTGACCTCACAAATGCGCTTCTAGAAGAATGGTCAAAAATTCCCATAAACACACTCCTAAACCTTGTGGAAAGCCTTCCCAGTAGAGTTGAAGCTGTTATAGCGGATTATGGATTAAGAATGGGATGGCATTAAAGTCCATGTGCATGTAAAGGCAGGCGTCACAAAACTTTTGGCAATATAGTGTAGGTCAGATGTATCTGTTATATCTGTTTTTCTCTTTCTCTCTCTATCCATCCATCCTCATCTATCTATCTGTCTTTCTATCTCTCTATCCATCTCTCTATCTATCAATCCTTCGTTCTGTCTGTCTTTCTATCCATCTATAATTCGTTAGATCTTTCTCTCTCTCTATCCATCCATCATCATCTATCTATCTATCATTCTGTCTCTTTCTGTCTCCATCCATCCATCCATCCATCCATCCATCCATCCATCCATCCATCTATCTATCTATCTATCTATCTATCTTTAATCTTTGAACTTGGTATGTAGACAGAACTCCCACAGAAGCATGTGCTGTGATGAAGAGAAGGACAGGAGGTGGCGCTGTGGCACCAGTCTCAGGATTTCACAGACAGAAAGTTTCTTGAGCTGGTCTTAAACATGTTTCTTGTTTCTTGTTTCTTGAGCTGTATTATTTTTTCTCAGTGGCTTTGCTGCATTTCTCAGATCTCAACTGAAATTCAACTCGTTCAACCTCCACATCATCTAGTCACTTTATATAACGTTGCCAATGTAAACTTTTTACTAACAATTATACTATAAATCTAAAACTATAACACTAGAAAACAGGCTGTTGCTAGGTTTTGGAAGACATCTATCAATGAAATGCCTCAAAATAGCCAAATATTGTCTGATTGATTGGCCTCAGTTCATTTGAGCATCTTGTGTGTGTGTGTGTGTGTGTGTGAAGGTTGTTCTGCTCCAGTGAAACAAAAAGAGTGCAGTCCAGCAGAAGACGAGTAAACGCTCTCCTCCCCATCAGCGCTGATGGGGAGGAGAGCGTTTACTCGTCTTCTGCTGGACTGCACTCTTTTTGTTTCCCTCTAACAATGTAGTTAGTGAAGTGTTCAGTGTTGTGCTACAGCTCTTTATTTCACAGGGATTACGCAGTGATTAGTTCGCAATAAACGCAGCGGTAATTACGCAGTGGGAGGTCTCATTTTCCACCGTCTGTCCTTCCTCTTCAAGATTCAATGAAACAAACGTGCTTGGTTGACATATCAAACCATCTAGTCTGTTTTTTTGGTATTGATTTTAATTGATATAAGGTAGGGTTCAGAAGTCTGAGAGCGTTCTTTTCTAATTAGTTACAATTGTTTAATCACTTGTGATAATTTGCTTTGATTAGTGACCTAAAAATAGTGCAGAATATTTATTCAGGCCTTTCTGTTTATTTCCAGGTTTATCAAAAAACATTGAAACTTTTAATGCATCTAATATTCGGTATCACAATATTAATAATAATAATAATAATGCATATACACATAAATAAATAAATAAATAAATATATATATATATATTTTTTTTTTTATTTAAAATACAAACAAAATAAGTAAATAAATGATCATTTATATACATGAAATAACAAAGAAATATAAATAAATAATATTTTATAAAATATTCTAATATATTCAACAATGTATATATATATAATTGTATATTATAAATTATATTCTATATATATGAAATACAAAGAAATATGACACATTAGACATGATTATACATTTTATATTATAATAAATTATAAAATATTCTAATACATTCAACAATATATATATAATTGTATATTTTATTCAATTATATTCTATATACATGAAATATAAAGAAATATTACATATATATGTTTTATACATTTTATATTATATTAAATTATAAAACATTCTAAAATATATACAATAAATACTATATATACACATATTAGATGTACTATAAATATATAGTATTATAAACATATGATGTATTATATTGTCAAGTATGAAGTATTTTAATCAGTAATTCAGCATCCTACCTCATGGTTTAGTTGGAGTGTTATGCAGAGATTGTTCTCGAGACAAGGATTTCCTGTTTCAGAAAGATCTGTATTCTTTCATCTGGGCTCATGTCATTAATCTGTGTCCTGGGGTCAGCGTTGTCGTCTGCTGTGCATAAAACCACCATCAACAGCCTCTGAAACGGGAGCGTCAATCATCTCGAGTGCCTTAAAGACAGTATTACCCATTAAAACACTTAGACTTCTGATGAAATGCTGGTGTGTCTTTTTCATCATAGAGACGTGATGGATGAAATTACAGTGATTATGGTGTGATTCGGACCGGGCCGGAGTGATTTGGGCAGGGTGTGTGTGCGTGTGTCTGTCCCCTCTCAAAGCCCGCTCTGAATAATGGATTCACAGCTATAGGGGGCCGCAACTGGGCTTTATGAAAAATACATCTCACAGTCGGGGACGGCAGACACAGACCCTCTCGCCCCAGAACAACCACAAACCTCTCCAGAGGAGAACGTGAGGGCTCAGAGGTCGCTCTTTCATTGCTCCAGAGACAGTCCTCTTAAAACTCGTACTATAGAAACAAAAGAGAAACCTGTTTTCATACTGTCAGGGTGCAGTGATCAGAACAGCAACTCAGATCAGCTACTTTGATTGAATACTTTTAATCTCTGCAAATCTGATCACAATTAAGGCATTGTTGAGATCTTCTGAAACTACACAAAGTCATTTTCCATCCCACATACTCAATCTAGAGCATTGCATTCACAAGAACCACTGGTGTTTCGCCTTCAATGGCATTATGGTTTTGATGGCAAGAATATTTACTTATGCAAACTTTAGTTTAGGTTCCAATTCTCACTATTAACTAGTTGCTTATTAGCTTGCATATTACTAGGATATTGGCTGTTTATTAGTACTTAAAAGTCAAAAAGTCGTAGTTAATAGTGAGAATTGGACCCTTAACTAAAGTGTGACCAAGTATATAAAATTTTTGGGGTCGATTTTTAAAATATTTTTCAAAGGAGTCTCTCCAAGGCTGCATTTGCTTGCTAAATAATACAGTAAATATTGTGAAATATTATTACAATTTAAAGACTGTTTTCTATTTTAATCTATTTTTAAAATGTAATTTATTACTATGACGGCAAAGCTGAATTTTCAGTTACGTGGATCACTTTTATTTCCTTTTTGCTTGACCGTTGGCTTCTTTCTTTAAGAAGTGATTCTTCAGCACTTTATTTCAGTTGTTTGTCTGAAAGCATAGGATTTTGTTACAAATTCACTGCAAAAAAATCATGCTCTTCCTCAGTATTTTTCTCTTGTTTTGTAGAACAAAGATCTAAACAATCTTAAATCAAGGTACATTTACTGGAGAAGCATAATGACTTCAGATATTAAGTCTTGTTTAATGATAAATTGATCAAAATGAAGTGAGTTTATGCTTAAAACAAGAACAAATATCTGACCCAACTGGTAGACATTTGTTCTTGTTTTAAGCTTAAACTCACTTCATTTTGATCAATTTCTTAATAAATTATGTAATTTTGCTTAATATATCCCTTTCATTAATAGAGCTCACTGCAGTGGACAGCTATTAAAAAGCTTTTTCTTGCATATGCATGGGTTTTGATGGCATAGTTGCACATCAACCTCTAAAGTGGACCCTAGTGCATTATCCTATACATTGCCACCAAGTGGCAAGTAAATAAATGTATTTGTGTTATTAGAATGTAATTTGCATTATCATCAAAAATGTAATGTGATTACATACGCAATGTGCGTTACAAGTAATAACAAGTAATGCACGATGCCTGTAATGCGATAACTTTACTTGTAACATCAAAAAGTAATCCGATTACGTAATGCATGTTACTTGTAATGTGTTACTTTATTCCTTACATCAAAAAGTAATCCAATTACGTAATGCATGTTACTTGTAATGTGTTACTTTATTCCATAAATCATAAAGTAATCCAATTACGTAATGCATGTTACTTTTAATGTGTTACTTTATTCCATAAATCAAAAAGTAATCCAATTACGTAATGCATGTTACTTGTAATGTGTTACTTTATTCCTTAAATCAAAAAGTAATCTGATTACGTAATGCATGTTACTTGTAATGTGTTACTTTATTCCATAAATCATAAAGTAATCCAATTACGTAATGCATGTTACTTTTAATGTGTTACTTTATTCCTTAAATCAAAAAGTAATCCGATTACGTAATGCATGTTACTTGTAATGCGTTACTTTATTCCTTAAATCAAAAAGTAATCCGATTACGTAATGCATGTTACTTGTAATGTGTTACTTTATTCCTTATATGAAAAATGTATCCGATTATGTAATGCATGTTACTTGTAATGCGTTACTTTATTCCTTAAATCAAAAAGTAATCCGATTACGTAATGCATGTTACTTGTAATGCGTTACTTTATTCCTTAAATCAAAAAGTAATCCGATTACGTAATGCATGTTACTTGTAATGCGTTACTTTATTTCTTACATCAAAAAGTAATCAGATTACGTAATGCATGTTACTTGTAATGCGTTACATTATTCCTTAAATCAAAAAGTAATCCGATTACATAATGCATGTTACTTGTAATGTGTTACTTTATTCCTTACATCAAAAATGAATCCGATTACGTAATGCATGTTACTTGTAATGTGTTACTTTATTCCTTAAATCAAAAAGTAATCCGATTACGTAATGCATGTTACTTGTAATGTGTTACTTTATTCCTTACATCAAAAAGTAATCCGATTACGTAATGCATGTTACTTGTAATGCGTTACTTTATTCCTTACATCAAAAAGTAATCCGATTACATAATGCATGTTACTTGTAATGTGTTACTTTATTCCTTAAATCAAAAAGTAATCCGATTACATAATGCATGTTACTTGTAATGTGTTACTTTATTCCTTACATCAAAAATGAATCCGATTACGTAATGCATGTTACTTGTAATGTGTTACTTTATTCCTTAAATCAAAAAGTAATCCGATTACGTAATGCATGTTACTTGTAATGTGTTACTTTATTCCTTACATCAAAAAGTAATCCGATTACGTAATGCATGTTACTTGTAATGCGTTACTTTATTCCTTAAATCAAAAAGTAATCCGATTACGTAATGCATGTTACTTTTAATGTGTTACTTTATTCCTTACATCAAAAAGTAATCCGATTACGTAATGCATGTTACTTGTAATGCGTTACTTTATTCCTTAAATCAAAAAGTAATCCGATTACGTAATGCATGTTACTTGTAATGTGTTACTTTATTCCTTATATCAAAAATTTATCCAATTATGTAATGCATGTTACTTGTAATGCGTTACTTTATTCCTTAAATCAAAAAGTAATCCGATTACGTAATGCATGTTACTTGTAATGTGTTACTTTATTCCTTACATCAAAAAGTAATCCGATTACATAATGCATGTTACTTGTAATGTGTTACTTTATTCCATAAATCATAAAGTAATCCAATTACGTAATGCATGTTACTTTTAATGTGTTACTTTATTCCTTAAATCAAAAAGTAATCCGATTACGTAATGCATGTTACTTTTAATGTGTTACTTTATTCCTTAAATCAAAAAGTAATCCGATTACGTAATGCATGTTACTTGTAATGTGTTACTTTATTCCTTAAATCAAAAAGTAATCCGATTACGTAATGCATGTTACTTGTAATGCGTTACTTTATTCCTTAAATCAAAAAGTAATCCGATTACATAATGCATGTTACTTGTAATGTGTTACTTTATTCCTTACATCAAAAATTAATCCGATTACGTAATGCATGTTACTTGTAATGTGTTACTTTATTCCTTAAATCAAAAAGTAATCCAATTACGTAATGCATGTTACTTGTAATGTGTTACTTTATTCCTTAAATCAAAAAGTAATCCGATTACGTAATGCATGTTACTTGTAATGTGTTACTTTATTCCTTAAATCAAAAAGTAATCCGATTACGTAATGCATGTTACTTGTAATGCGTTACTTTATTCCTTAAATCAAAAAGTAATCCGATTACATAATGCATGTTACTTGTAATGTGTTACTTTATTCCTTACATCAAAAATTAATCCGATTACGTAATGCATGTTACTTGTAATGTGTTACTTTATTCCTTAAATCAAAAAGTAATCCAATTACGTAATGCATGTTACTTGTAATGTGTTACTTTATTCCTTAAATCAAAAAGTAATCCGATTACGTAATGCATGTTACTTGTAATGCGTTACTTTATTCCTTAAATCAAAAAGTAATCCGATTACGTAATGCATGTTACTTGTAATGCGTTACTTTATTCCTTACATCAAAAAGTAATCCGATTACGTAATGCATGTTACTTGTAATGCGTTACTTTATTCCTTAAATCAAAAAGTAATCCGATTACGTAATGCATGTTACTTGTAATGTGTTACTTTATTCCTTAAATCAAAAAGTAATCTGATTACGTAATGCATGTTACTTTTAATGCGTTACTTTATTCCTTAAATCAAAAAGTAATCCGATTACGTAATGCATGTTACTTGTAATGTGTTACTTTATTCCTTAAATCAAAAAGTAATCCGATTACGTAATGCATGTTACTTGTAATGTGTTACTTTATTCCTTAAATCAAAAAGTAATCTGATTACGTAATGCATGTTACTTTTAATGTGTTACTTTATTCCTTAAATCAAAAAGTAATCCGATTACGTAATGCATGTTACTTGTAATGCGTTACTTTATTCCTTACATCAAAAAGTAATCCGATTATGTAATGCATGTTACTTGTAATACGTTACTTTATTCCTTAAATCAAAAAGTAATCCGATTACGTAATGCATGTTACTTTTAATGCGTTACTTTATTCCTTAAATCAAAAAGTAATCCGATTACGTAATGCATGTTACTTGTAATGCGTTACTTTATTCCTTAAATCAAAAAGTAATCCGATTACGTAATGCATGTTACTTGTAATGTGTTACTTTATTCCTTAAATCAAAAAGTAATCAGATTACGTAATGCATGTTACTTGTAATGTGTTACTTTATTCCTTAAATCAAAAAGTAATCTGATTACGTAATGCATGTTACTTGTAATGTGTTACTTTATTCCTTACATCAAAAAGTAATCCGATTACGTAATGCATGTTACTTGTAATGTGTTACTTTATTCCTTACATAAAAAAGTAATCCGATTACGTAATGCATGTTACTTGTAATGTGTTACTTTATTCCTTAAATCAAAAAGTAATCCGATTACATAATGGATGTTACTTGTAATGCGTTACTCCCAACACTGCTCATTTCAGATGAGATTAAAAACACCTGATCGCTAGGTTTTCTCAGGGGAGAGCTGTGGTAGAAATGTGTCTATCTTGAACGTAATCAGAACTATCAGCTAATAAGGGTAAATCGACATACTCTGGTACACTTGAGGGAGCATGAGTGTTTTCTACATAATCTGAGTTGGGTTTCCACAGAGATGTTGTAGAGATCTCTGATGGAATCACGTCCTCATGTGCTGATATCAGAGATACGCAACTTGAGTGAAGTTCATTTGCATTCGCAATATTTTGCGTTTATATTTTTTTGCAGTTTTCACATGATTTTATATAAATGTATTCATTGGTTTGTTAAATAAACACAATATTTCTGTATTACTACTGTATTATGTTTAATACAGTATCTCTTCAGTTAAAACCATAAACACATACTGTCCACTAAAGTGAACATCTGAAAATTAATTTGAATAATAAGAGTAAAAATGCCCTAAGAGCAATAAAAACACATAGGGAAAAAAATCCCGACTGAGGTTTTCATAATTCATGCATATGTTTTTTTTTTTCTTTTTTGAGGTAGATCCTGAGAATATCTGCTGATATAAAGAAGCTGTTTAAATACTCTTCGAAATCTCTCCTTTTTTTTTCCGCAGCATTTGGACGATGAGAACCTTTAAACTAATTTGCTCTCCATTTAATCTCATTGCAGAAACATTTGAGATATTAGAGCTGAATTTTCACTCAGTGTTTTGGTCATTTTCATGCTCTTTCAATCCTCGGGCATGTTGCATTCTCACCAGTCTTTCTTTCTATTTCAATGTAATTTCCAAAATAACTGCTCCCCCTCTCTTTTTCTCCCTTTTATCCGTCTCCCCTCCTCTCCCTCTCTCTCTCCTCGCTTGTTCTCAGCACCTCCTCCTCCTCAGTTGGATTCTTCAGTTGGTGGGCAGGAACTGTGTCGGTTGCTGAAGAAGCCGCGCGCGTGAGAGAGAGAGAGAGAGAGAGAGAGGGAGTGAACTGTGTCTGGGTCAGCTCGGTCTGTCATCTCAGACAGTCAGAGAGCGAGAGAGAGACAGACGGCACGCAGGCAGCAGGATAGAGGAGGTATGTCAGAGGATGTGGTTTCCCTGAGCTTGCAGAACATTGCACAGACATACTTTGAGCATGACCTAACGGCAGTACGCAAAGTGAGTCTACTGCGCTCCGTTAGCTGCCTGCCGCAGGAGGACTGATCCGCTCCGCTCAGCGTCCGGGGATCCTCGCTTCTTCTTCTTATTATTATTGTGCTGTCACATCCAACGGGATTCGTACCAGCACTCTCGCCGGACGGTGGATCGCTGACTCAAACTTGCAGCGTCTGCGTGTCGACACCTTCACAACAGGTAAGCAGCCGTCTCCATTGATTCACTCACTTCTGCGTGTTAAAGGCGCTCGGTAGGAGCTCTGTGATGCATGCTGTCTGTCTAGGAGGAAAGTGAACACTACAACAGCACAGCTGATAAAAAATCAATCATGGGAAGCCACAAGCCACAAGTTTGCCACTGTGTGAGGAGGTGCAACAGCGAACGTCTTTATCCATGAACACACACACACACACACACGCTGCTCGTCTCACAGATCAATGCTTTAGTTTGAGTCACATGTGCAAAGTGTGATACTGACAGGAAGACTGCATACTTACCTTCAGTGCTTGACCGGTGGCTTCTTTCTTTAAGATGTGTTTCTTCAGCACTTGTTTGTCTGAAAGCATAGGATTTTGTTAAATTAAACGCAAAATTTCTCAGTATTTTTCTCGTTTTCCAGCTAAACATTCTTAAATCAAGATGCATTTAAGCAGACTTAATGATAAACTGATCAAAATGAAGTGAGTTTATGCTTAAAGCAAGAACAAATATCTTCCAATGTGGTCAGAAAAATAATCAAGTTTTCGCTTTGAATTCAGTTTATTTTTTCTGACCACACTGGCAGATATTTGTTCTTGTTATAAGCATAAACTCACTTCATTTTGTCAATTAAACCGGACTTAAAAACTTGTTTAATTTTGCTTCTCAAGTAAACACACCGAAAGCGAAAATGCTGTGTAATGTAGAACGATCTGAAGATATCTGATGTTTAAAGTCAGCATGAAATGAAAATTTCATCATGTTATTGATCTTACTGTGAAAAAATCATTTTTTACCCAGTAATTTAAATCAAACTCGATCTTCTGGCGAAACGACAGACTTGTGACGTATGTTGAACGTCTCCAATCATTTTGTCCGCTTAAACCCCGCCCCCTTTCGCTATCTCACATTCAGATCCGCCTCCATTCAATCGACAATCGATGCAAATCCCAGTCCTACTTTTTTCTTTTCCGCTAATCGGTTTCACTTGGATATACGGCACAATATGGAAGAAAAAAAATCTGTGAACGCTACTTCCGTTACAACGCGACTTTAATTCCAGCTGTTATGCGGAACGCGGTTTTGGACCAATGAGATTTCACAGTAGGCGGGGCTTCCTTTCACAATACCGCAAAAATAAAAATCTAGCGTCCAACAACATTTCCTGTCGCTTGTCAAATGTTAGTTCATTACTGACAGAAATATAACACAAAAATAGACTTTTTAAACCTTGAGGTGAATGTTTTAAGCTTTTATAAGGATTCTGCACAAAAATCACTGGGAAAGAAGGCTGGAAATAAAAGTGCAAAATGTATTAAAAATATTACCATATTATAAAAAAAAAATAAATAAATAAAAAAATAAATATATAATTTTTTTTATTTTTATAATATGGTAATATTTTTAATACATTTTGCACTTTTATTTCCAGCCTTATATACACACATACATATTATGCAACAATAAATGTTATTTCAGTATTATTTATATATTATAGTATTAATATATTGAATGAGCTTTTATTTTTATATTTAAAATTAGTTTAATTTTAAGTAATTATATGTATTGTATTTTTTTTTTATATTTATATGTATATTTCAGTTTTATTTTAGTACTCTAGCTTACACTTATTTCAGTTAATTATCAAAGGCAACATTTCTAATTTTTAAGTTTTAAAATTTAAGTTTTTCATCTAATATTTATATTTTATTTATTTTTTCCAAAAATACATACATTTATCAAGGCATAAATGCTTCTTTACAATAAAACTAAAACATACGTCAATACAAAGACAGCATTACCACCCATCATGTCTTATATTTTATTTCAACTATTTTAATTACTGAAAACAACTTTTAATAGTTTTAGTTTTTTTTTGCAATAACTGGTTTTTAAACGTTGTTGTCGCATTACATTGCATGTGGCATCATTTTGGAAATAATAAAATAGCTCTTGTATACATTTTTTGGCGTCCTGATAAAATAACGAGTCAAGAAAGAGTTAAAAATCACTGTCAAAACCCAAGTCGAGTGCATTGCACTGTCACCCGTGTTGCATACTGCACATTTTGTAAAGTATTCCATACATACCTATAGAAAATCTGCACACAGTATGCATACTAAATACTGAAAGAGTGTGATTAGTATGTCAGTCTGCTAATCTATTGTTGCCAGTAGGCGGCCCGGCTGTCGCTCATATTGCCAGAACTCTCCTTGTAAATGAACGTCTTACGGACGCAAATCGCTGTCAGTGTGAACGCCCTTTAAGAAAGGAATGTAAGAAAAGAGAAGCGAACAGGCAAACTGTCATTAATCAGTTCCAGACGGCGGTTCAGAGGTTTGCGCTGTGCCGGGCGCCTCAGGAGTCGACACACAGAGCTGCTGTTGTCCCGGAGGAATCTGGTGCATCGCATCACGGGCTCCGACCCCACGCGTACTCACTGTTGCTCTCGCAGCGGACAGTAATGCTGACTTCAGTGTCATGTGCATCAGCTGGAACCTTTTATTACAGCTCAGAGAGAAGAAAAAATACAAATACAGATTTTGTACATTTTCGGAGTGGTACTCGCCTGTGCAGAAGTCGCAGACATGATGCTATGGTGTTATGGGTGGTTGTTTACTGGGATAATCAGGTGTGTGGGATTTCTTAGGGTACGATTACACAACAATGATGTACTAAAAACATTGTCCAAACGATCCCTGTTCACACGGATCCACGGAAACGACTAAAAACGCTGTATTCTGCTCCCAGGCCAGTAGATGGCGATGTCACTGAACACGCAATACGCATAAGCACGACATCACTGTTTTATGGAAGCTTGTTTCTGCTAGAGAATAAAAAAAATAAAGGTAATTGTGACATTTTATCTCACAATTCTGACTTTTTTCCCAGAATTGTTCAATTGCCAGTTATAAAGTCAGAATTGTCAGTCTTTTTTTTCTCAGAATTGCACTTTATACCTCGCAATTGCGTGTTTATTAAAAAAGTAATTATTGCAAGATATAAACTCGCATTTGCGGGAAAAAAGTTGGTTGTGCGAAATATTCCTTTTTCAAATTGCCTGAAAAACCACCTCATGCGGGTGTAATTTAAAAAAAATGTTTTTTATGGCGATATATGGGAGTTTTTGCGTAATTGGTGTGTTTCCATTGGGCGTATTTTCAATTCGCAATTTCAATTTGCGCAATTTGAAGGGTAATGGAAACACAGCTAATAACACTAATTGTGAGATATAAACTCGCAATTCTGAGGAATAAAGTCATTATTGCAAGATATAGACACATTTGCAAGAAAAAAGATAAAAAGTCGCAATTACCTTTTTTATTTTTTATTCAGTGGCGGAAACAAGCTTCCAAACGTTTTTTCACAAATTCGTGTTTTTGTAGTTTACAAGGAGACAATTGCCTGTTTTTTTTTTTTGCGATATTTTCTAAATGTGGATAAAAAACTATTGTGACATGACGCCATTTCCATTAACTGATGTTATGTGTCAAAACTAAATGTTTTCTTCTCGCGATAAGTCATTCCAAAAATCACGGTAACGGATGTTGATATGTTTATCGTATATCGCATATTTTGTATTATTTTAATGGGAGACGTAGGCGTGTTATCCAAGCATTAATGGCAAGGAAAGCCCTTATACTTGGGAGCGGCACGTATGAGGTGTTTCTGGGAGGTTATAGTCGCAATTTCACAGAAGAATGATCATGTGACTTTTTACGTACACCAGGTGACCTGTAAATGCGGAAAAACTGTTTCCATTGCAGTTTTTATGCGAAATATTCCTTTTTCGAATTACCTGAAAAACCACCTCATGGGAGCGTAATTTTGTTTTTTTGCGATATATGGGAGTTTTTACGAAATTGACGTGTTTCCATTGGGCGTATTTTCAATTCGCAATTTCAATTCGCTCAATTTAAAGGGTAATGTAAACGCAGCTAATAACACTATGGTTTTTAAAAACTTGCGCTTTGAAACCAGTTTTCAAAAGTTTGCATTTTGCAAAAACATGGACATAATTTGACGTTTTTATCCTATCCTATTGTTTACTATTGTTTTGGATCTTTTGCTGTTTTCGGCTGTAAGGACCTTTAAAACTGAAATCATTTGGAGTGATATGGAACTGTAATGTGGTCAAAACCTGCTGGAACTACTTTAGCCGCGCATTTCCCTGAAAAAAAAGGCATACTTTTATATTGATATCTCTGAAATTTTGATAGTAGACTTTGGTATACGGAGCCACTATGTTTGCTCAAAACACACTGAAATATAGTTTTTCCTCCCACCTCATATTATTTCCAATGCAATTTTTTTTGCAAGCAAACGCAAAGTTTCTTGGGGGAATGCAAAAGCACTAAAACAAATTTTTGAACAAACATTTTTAAGCGGACACAAAGTTTCTTGGTGAATGCAGAACTTTTGCAAGAGAATGCAAAAGCATTGAAATATAAATTTTCCTCCCATTTCATATTTTTTTTTCCATCACTGTGTCCGTTTAGGGGCTCCATAGGGCAACCCTTGGCAAACCTGGGCAGGGCTTGAGACATTTGCTGCATCCCACATCGCATACTATCCATACTAAATGGTTTTGAAATTAGAACAAGTGTGTCCCAAATCGTAGTGTGTTGAAATGAGTATCCAAAGATGCCCGGATGCTCAACTTTTTCTGGTTAGAATCCGAAATGCAGATCCGTGCACACGAACAGCTAATGTTGATAGATTAGAACTACAAACACGAATAAAACATGTTAAAAAACTACAAGCATGGCGGATGTGCGAGACCAATGGTTATGGGGTTTGAGTGAATAACAATCAGTATCTAACCTGCCAAAAAGATATTTATTCAATGTTATCCACGTTATATTTAATCCGCAACAGTATTGTGAGCTTTTATAAAGATACGTTTGCATAATGATGCATCATGACCAAACACATGATTAAAGTCTCTGCATAACTGGCAGATCAATGTGATACTAAATTTCTCCGATATGGGAGGAAATTAAATTAAATTGAGGATTTGGAGATGATTGACAGGGCAGTTTAAACGGTGACAGGATGCATGTAAGCAACATAGTTTGTCCCAAAGCTTGCCTACACTGTAAAATCTAATTAATTAAACTTACTTTTAAAAAAAGGCATGCGAACCGATTGCCTTAGAAAAACCAAGTGAAATAGGAATAGTATGTTGTGCTAACAAATGCTTAGTTAGTATAGTTCACTTACACAAGAGTTCTAGTAACTAAAAAAGAACTAGAGTGTACTTCATCATTTACTTTAGATTTACTCTTGACTTAGTATAGCTACCATTGTTGTGTTTTGATGCTGAATGTTGAAGTCTGTGTGTGACTGATCAATTGCAAGATATTGTTACAAATATACAACATGAAGGAAAGTATTACATAGATTGCTTTTAAAAGGTGACCTAATTTCTGACTAAGTATAGTTAATTATTCAGTCAGAAGCTAGGTCAATTTTAAAGCAACCTATTTATTACTTCTCTTCCTCTGAAATCAAATAACTGTGATTTCTTGTTGCATCGCCGCATCAATAGGAAGAGAATTACAATAATATAAATGAAGTTCCAAGTGCCCAACCGAAGGGAACATTGATCACCATAATGGTGATTTTTCGCTTGACAAAATGGCACTCAAACCATATTTTGAACATTGTGGGGGCCAATTTTTTTAAATTTTTATAAAGCATAAAGAAACAGAACAGGGAATGAAATTCTAGGTCTAATTCTAGTTGGGAAATAATCCTTTTGCAAACAATATTTGCATTAATTTGCGTCACATATTAGTCCTGAGATTCTTTGCATTAGTGAATGAATACATAGATCTGCTGGGTATATTTGAAGTCTCTAGTGGGCTGGTGGCAGAATTTTTGTAAACCGTGTCAAAGGTTCTAATCCACTCTCATATAGTTTTTTTTTCTTCTTCATTAAAATCAAAGCTATTCATCAATGATTGTATATTAAGAGCAGGGGCACGTTTGTGTGCAGTTTGTTTTGTGATTTAACCGGAAAGAATACGGCATTAAGCGATAGATTGACGCGCTCGTCTGTATGTGCAGACCGTGCACAAGCACGACTTAAAAGAGAACGTAAAACCCGCCTACTTTGATTTGATTGGCCATCTCAGTCATTTTGACATTGACAGGGCTGTTAGACCACTGAGGCAAACCTTTAAACCTTTTTGTCATCCTAACAACAACAACATACAGAGCACTGCATAATGAAGTGCAGCAGAGCAGTGCGAGAATTTCAAATATTGGGGGGGGACAATTTGGCCATTTCTAATTATTGTGGGGGGACCTCAATGTCTATGGTGGTTACGGCCCTGACTCAAACGAATCAAACGAAGGGTTTTCTAAGTAAACAAGGTATAGTATGTGGATTGTACAGATTACTTGATTCTTACAATTAAGTTAAGACATTAACTAAAAAGTGTTAGGTAGAATCACTGTTGGATTTTACTTGTAGGGCGCAGTATACGTAGATGAATTGGGACGCAGCACTTGTTGAGATCTCTGAAACTTTAACTGTGCAGGTTTGAGATTACTGAGGTCTGATGAGAATATCATGTATGTATCTGTAATTCCCTTCACATTATAAATAACATGCAACAAACGTGTAGATAATTTCGTCTTTTCGAACTCCAGATGTTTATTCTACCTGTATCATCATCATCGGCAGCTTGGCTGGTGTGATTAATACACATGAAGCTTCAATATTTTGCTAACCTAATTAGGATAGAGAATCCTCTCTTGAGCTCAATTAAATCTAATTTAGATAATTGGAACGTGCATTTGAAACGTTATTCGCCTCGTACCGTCCCTTTCCGCCTTCCCTGTGATCTCGGTGAATCAGGACGGGCTCTCCTCCGTGAACAGAGCCCTTCTCCGAGAGGAGATGTTCACCCTCTCCTGTGATTAGACAGCCTACAAATCAGATGTCACATTCGCTGTCGGCGCAGCTTCTCCTCGGCTGAGTCAGTTGAGGAGATGAAACGCAGCTTTAGCGGTGCGCCTTGATGGAAGATGAATGGTAATTTTTGTTCTTCTCCTGCGTGAGGTGCCACTTTGAACGGATTACGCTTCCTGGATGCGCGGGAAGATTAGGTTCTTGCCTCCTGTCGCAGCGACGAGCTCCTGCCACAAATATTCAGGCCTCTGGCGATGCCTAGACACAACAGAGAAGAATCAAAGCGGGAAATGTGCAGGAAAACACACGCTTTCTGTGTTTAACAGGACACAATAAAGCAATGTCTTGAAAACTTGGCCTGGAAAATTGCGGCGATATTAATTGACTCATTATGTTGCTCGAGTGCAAAATGTTGTTTGTTTTAATAGAGAAGCACATCATGTAGATCATACAGGGATCACTTTCTGGTAAAGTGCAGATTTTGTTTGAAGAAAAGAGACTGATTGCTTTCATCACCACATTGCAAATTTACTGGATTTTTTCCACTGAAAACAGTCTCACACTCTCGCACAACATGCGCTCTCCCATATGGACACTGGGGAGGGTGCGATGATAAAACTCCCATTCGTTTTTAAAAATAAACGTTCTTAACTGGCATTGATGGTTCCATGAAGAGCATTAAAATGTATCATTGCACTAAATGTTCTAAGGATAAAAAACAGTTTGTTAACACTTAACTTAAAGCCTTTATATATAATGCATAATAAAAGTATAGTACAATGCATTATACACTGATCAGGCGTAACATTATGACAGGTGAAGTGAATAACACTGATGATCTCTTCATCACGGCTCCTGTTAGTGGGTGGGATATATTAGGCAGCAAGTGAACATTTTGTCCTCAAAGTTGATGTGTTAGAAGCAGGAAAAATGGGCAAGCGTAAGGATTTGAGCGAGTTTGACAAGGGCCAAATTGTGATGGCTAGACGACTGGGTCAGAGCATCTCCAAAACTGCAGCTCTTGTGGGGTGTTCCCGGTCTGCAGTGGTCAGGATCTATCAAAAGTGCTCCAAGGAAGGAACAGTGGAGAACCGGAGACAGGGTCATGGGCGGCCAAGGCTCATTGATGCACGTGGGGAGCGAAGGCTGGCCCGTGTGGTCCGATCAAACAGACGAGCTACTGGAGCTCAAATTGCTCAAGAAGTTAATGCTGGTTCTGATAGAAAGGTGTCAGAATACACAGTGCATCTCAGTTTGTTGCGTATGGGGCTGCATAGCCGCTGACCAGTCAGGGTGCCCATGCTGACCCCTGTCCACCGCCGAAAGCACCAACAGTGGCACGTGAGCATCAGAACTGGACCACGGAGCAATGGAAGAAGGTGGCCTGGTCTGAGGAATCATGTTTTCTTTTACATCACGTGGATGGCCGGGTGGGTGGGCGTGGCTTACCTGGGGAACACATGGCACTAGGATGCACTATGGGAAGAAGGCAAGCCGGCGGAGGCAGTGTGATGCTTTGGGCAATGTTCTGCTGGGAAACCTTGGGTCCTGCCATCCATGTGGATGTTACTTTGACACGTACCACCTACCTAAGCATTGTTGCAGACCATGTAACCACAGCTCATCTTCAGGGGTCTAGTGGAGACCATGCCTCAACGGGTCAGGGCTGTTTTTACAGCAAAAGGGGGACTAACACAATATGGTCATAATGTTCTGCCTGATTGGTGTATTTTTTCATAAGTAATTATAACCAAAGTTAAAATGCATTGTAATATTCAGAGATTCCTTGTTGCATCTGAAGTTGGTTGTTTGTGTTTTAATGCATTATATTCTCTAAAAAGGTTATTATAACTGTGGCTACAATTATGCATCCAATGCATTACAAGGCATAACTAACGCATTAAAATACTTTTATAATGCATTATACATAAAGGCTTTAAGTGTTCCCAACAGTTTTTCTTTTATGACATTGTATGAAAATCTCATTCTTAAAATTGTGCATATATTCAAATGCCTATTTTTTAGGATAATACATGAATACTTTATATTTTTAAGGAAGATACTGCATTTCACCATTTTCACTTTTCATCTGAGACTTGTACGTAAACCTAAAAATATGATTATTCATAATAAATGAACAAGTCTGACTGTTAAAAAAAGTTCACTTTAAGTTCAAAACAATAAAACTAATATTATAAAACAGATAACTTAAAATAAAGCAATTTGAGCTCATGAGTCATAACTTTGTGTGCATTTATAGTGCACGAATAATATAAAGCACACCGTCTACTCATAACCACACATACTAGGAAAATTGACATCACCATTTATTCAAATATTATTATTAATATTTTGTCAGAATATTGCGTAGTTGTGCTTGGAGTCGATGGTTTTATTTTTAAGGATTATGATTATGAACACATGCCAAAACAAGAGAACCAATGAAATATGAATAACTGATTATATTGCTTTTTCCTGTCAGCTTTTTGTTTTTCTATGCATTTTTTTTTTTGCATAGTAAAATTAAACCTGTAGACAAAAATAATTTTGTCAGATAAATACCAAGTTTAGTGTTTTGTTCTTCACTCATATTTAAAATATAAATATATATATAAATATATATATATATTTTTTTATATATTATAATTACACACACACACACACACATATATATATATATATTTATTTTTTTCATACTTTGATGATGTAATCAAACTTTGTATTATTATTTATTTGTATTATTAGTATCATTAAAAACAAAATATCACTTTTGGATACTAAAACAGTCTAGCAAAATCTCAATCTACCATCACAGCCATTTAATAAAGGAAATTATATTTGCCTTGTATAATAAAATATGGCATATAAAGCAAATTAGAATCGGAAAAATCAGAGTGAAAGCCAGAGAAAGGAAAGATGAGACAGAATGAGAATATGAGAGAGGATCTCAAAGAAAGCGAATAAAGGGAGAGAGATATTGCTCTCTTTTCTTCTCTTGGGTATGAAATCGTTGTCAAGGGGCCCGTTCCCATGGCAATTCCATCCGCTGTGTCTGGGTTTCCAGTGCGGCCGTGCCCAGACCTTGGACGGCGAGCGGATGGGTTCTCTAGGTTCATGCCGAACAAAAGGGAAAGAGAGGGAAAGAGAGGGAAAGTGTCCCCCCTCCTCCCATCCAAGGGCTGCGGCGAAAGGGATTTTAAAGAGACAATCTGTCAAACGAGTTGCAGTGTGTCTAGAACATGCCGAGATTATATTCAGTGGCTTTTATTGTACCTGAGCCTTATTTTTTCTAATTATTCATAAACAGTGTGAAGCAGCGGCCGGGAACACGAGCGGGTCGGGAGCTTGTAGGGACATAAAGTAGGAACGCTTTCCCAAGACACCAATTAACCCCGATTTTTGTCTAAATTATGCTGTGACATTTTGTTTATCTTTACCCAGGAAATGCGTCCTCATCTCTCGTTTAACTTCAGCCGAAAGTGAAAGTGGTTGCACACTATATTCCGTACACGTCTCTGGAAGGCATTTAGGGAACACGGAAACATTAAGGCATTATTTACTGAAAATCTCACACGTTTGAAGCGCTTCCCAAATTAACACATTTCAGCTCATATCCCTAATCATATTTTTTGCTGCATCTTTGAGAAGGTAATTTGATGTTTTTGCTAATTGATCAGCAAAATATTGACACAATGGAATTTCACTAATGAATTTTCTCATTTGGAATTTTTATAGATAGCATTCATCATAATATGATTATATTTATGAATAAATAACACAATTATGATTTGTAATTCTTGTTTTTAGACAAAAATGTACACGGGAATGTTTTATGTAAGACATAAGACAAGCTCTTCCAAGTAATTGACAATAGTGAGAAAGTTCAGAATAATCTGTGCTTTTGGGACGAATACTGAATAACCCTCAATCTATCTTCCCAGAAGTCCCACATATTAAATAAATACAATGTTTTTTGTTTTTTTGTATTTAATCTATGGGACTTTAAATTGATTAAGGGGACTTAAATTTGGGGCTAAAAAGTTATTATACATTCCCCTTATTTTTCTTTTTTCTTTGTAACTCTCTGGTGCTCTTCAGTCATTTTTGACCAATTGTTTGTTTTGTTTTTAAAGATTTTTTTACGTCATCGGAATAGTACGTTTTGGCACTTGCTATGTGGACACACACACACAAAAAAAAATCACAGACATGATTCAAAAAGGTTAAATGTTTCTGAAAAAATAGTCACACTTGTGTTGTTCACAGTCAAAAATGAGCGCATTGGGAATTAATTTCATCTAGTGGAAGCAAACAAACAAAATCTGACTGAAAGCTCATTTTTTGGGATATCAACCTCACATTTGGAGCACAACTAGTTTAGATTTATGGTTTTGATTTTCTCGCAGTTTTAGAGTAAAATGTATTTCGGAAAATATATATTTCGTATAAAAATTTAAAACAGTATTTTTGTGCATTTTTCATAACAATAAACTTTTTGTTACCTTTTTTTAAGTTAACTTTTTAAACCGTTTTTTTTTTTTTAAAGTGTCTTTAAAAAGAGATTAATTTAGTCTGTGCTCCAAAGCATTCAAGATTTTGACCGTTTAAGTTTAATAAATGGATCATAACTGCTGCATAAAAATAGTTTAGTACCATAAAATCCCATAAAAATACAAAATATTAGAATAAAAAATAAAGAATACATACACAAAAATATACTACATGCATTTCTTTGCCTTATAATATAACACATGCATTTCCATAAAAAACACATAATATTAAAAAATATATATATATAATATAATACATGCATTTCATTGGAATTATATATATACATGGAACGTGAAGAGCACCGGAGGGTTAAGAAAAACTGGGTTTGGGCCATTTTCCATTATCCATCATGTGACCAAAAGACAATAATCCTCTAAAATCTAAAAAATGTGTTTTTTTGTTTTCAAATCAAATGTAAAAAAATATTCTAACATAATACGTACCATACAAGGTTATGATGCTTTTATGGTACTTTTTGGATCTGGACTCGTCCTCAAGTGTGTCCACATTCCCCCACAATGCCCTGCTCAGGTGAGGGCTCTTTGTTGGGACCAGGACGTCCAGGAAGGAAGGAGGAAGTCCAAACAGGGAGACTGCCTCATTCCTACCCCAGGAGAGCATTTCCCTGCTGAACCGACAAAAACACAAGTCAGGAAACGGTGCCTTGTGGAGGTCTGCCTTACATGCCACATTAAAGAAAATGGGTCAAAGGCAGAGTTGTTGTTTTCAGTCGCTCTTTGAGAGAACGCATCTCTAAACACGAGACGAACCGCAGCTTTGAGCAGAGCCGCAAACCGTGACATTGAAGTTTTGTCCGTTGCATGTTACTTATTGAATTAATAGTTATTGAAGTCCGTCTGAGCAGGAATGAACGGGATCGTCATCATAGTCGGCTCATCGCTTCTCCCCGATGGGTCTTTGCTGTGAAAATCATCATTTTAACAAACATTTCCTGTGGCGTCTGATATAAGACGTCTAGCTGAACAAATGAACGCTCATCAACAGGCTTGAGACAGATTTTACATTATGAAAAGTCACAGAAGAAGCGTTTTCTGGACTGTCATGTGTATGCAACGGAAGTGAAGTGTTTTCTTGTCAGTCTACAGTGCATGAGGGAGCAGTTGCCAGGTTGACTAGAGAGACGGCGCTGCCAAAAGCTCGTAGCGTGAAGCAGAACCTCGGGGAGGGAGTAGTCTCTCTGAAATCATAAACATCTCCCACTTCCTCCATCAGCTCTAAAAATACCTTCCCGCTTCGTTTCATGCCCCCCTCCCATCAACTATGCAAATATCAGCCCCTCCAACCAACTTTGTTTTCCTCACGTATCGCGCTCTTTATTCTGCGAGGTTTCTCTCTCCACCGGAGCACACGCTTAGCCTGTAGCCTCCAGAGAGCATGTGTCTGAGCTCAACACATGGAGCGATGTCTGGAGAAGACAGTTGTTATGTCAAAGACGGCTATTTTTGGGGCGGTCTGTTGTTTTTGCAACTGATGGAAAGATATCAGAAAAGAGAAATATTTGAAAGCGAGCTGTCCTGCCCTTTAGGATGAATCAAGGCCTGTTCACGCCAAAAGCGATAACTATAGTTCTAAAAATCATTCTAAACACACTATATTGTCAAAAGTATTGGGACACCCCTCCAAATCATTGAGTTCAGGTGTTCAATCCCTTCATGGCCACAGGTGTATAAATCAAGCACTAGGCATGCAGACGCTTCTACAAACATTTGTGAAAGAATGGGTCGCTCTCAGGAGCTCAGTGAACTCAAGCGTGGTACCGTGATAGGTTGCCACCTGTGCAATAAGTCCATTCCTGACATTTCCTCACTACTAAATATTCCACGCTCAACTGTTAGTGGGATTATAACAAAGTGGAAGCAATTGGGAACAACAGCAACTCAGCCACAAAGTAAAATCACAGAGCGGGGTCAGCGCATGCTGAGGGTCACAGTGCACAGAAGTCACCAAATCGGGAGATTTTTCAGCCTTCTAAAAGGACCAAATCTGAGGTGTGTTTATATTTTGGCTCTGAGGGAAACTAAATCGAGGATGGTCACCCTGTCTGAAGGACATGCAAAAAGAAAGTTGCTACAATAGTGGGAAACACTTCAAATCTGCAGAGTCGTCTTCGTGACCATCACACACTGTTGTATAGCGAACGCAAGGCCAGTTAACTTTGACCCTTAATACCAAAACTACGTCTGGACACAAAATGTTGTTTTGAGGTGAAATATTTTATCTCACTCACTTACCGCAAATCTTCCGCGTAGAAAAGTTCACAGCAAGTGGCTTTGAGCCAAAGACGAACAAACAAGACTATTAAGGGTGACATTTAAGGGATAATAATGTATATTTATTGTACACTTACACCACATAAATAATTACGGGGGCATATTGAATTGAGATAAATCTTACCCGTTTATAAATCCATTTTGTACAGCGTACATAACAATAGTCCACAGGCCTGTACCACGATGGTAGTTTAACAAACTCAGGGTTACAGGATTAGTTTTGAGTTGACAAAACCAAACCAATCCAATCTGGCTTTGTTGGTCCCATGATGCTGATCATCAGCTTTCTCTGTCAGCTCAGGCTTTGATCCTGAGTTCATGGAGCGCGTGCACATGAAAGTGTGACATCAGCAGTGAACAGCCAATCACATGCCTTTCAACACAGAGAACGTGTGATTCACTTCTCGCGAGAGAGCCGACGAGATTCAAAACTCTTCTGCCGAAGATTAAGAGATTGAAGTATATAAATGCATTTAGAAGTTAAAAAGAAGATAATAATAAAAATAAAGATAATATCAAAATAAAGAAAATATCTTGCTATCAGTGCAAGTTGTGAAATCCGTTTATATAGCTGATTTTATATATATATAGGCTAAACTCAGAGACTCAAACATGTAAGGTCACATTTTTAAAGCTTTATCTATTTATTCTACAGCTTATTACATATTATTGGTATACACTCACCTAAAGGATTATTAGGAACGGCATACTAATACTGTGTTTGACCCCCTTTCGCCTTCAGAACTGCCTTAATTCTACGTGGCATTGATTCAACAAGGTGCTGAAAGCATTCTTTAGAAATGTTGGCCCATATTGATAGGATAGCATCTTGCAGTTGATGGAGATTTGTGGGGTGCACATCCAGGGCACGAAGCTCCCGTTCCACCACATCCCAAAGATGCTCTATTGGGTTGAGATCTGGTGACTGTGGGGGCCATTTTAGTACAGTGAACTCATTGTCATGTTCAAGAAACCAATTTGAAATGATTGGAGCTTTGTGACATGGTGCATTATCCTGCTGGAAGTAGCCATCAGAGGATGGGTACATGGTGGTCATAAAGGGATGGACATGGTCAGAAACAATGCTCAGGTAGGCCGTGGCATTTAAACAATGCCCAATTGGCACTAAGGGGCCTAAAGTGTGCCAAGAAAACATCCCCCACACCATTACACCACCACCACCAGCCTGCACAGTGGTAACAAGGCATGATGGATCCATGTTCTCATTCTGTTTACGCCAAATTCTGACTCTACCATCTGAATGTCTCAACAGAAATCGAGACTCATCAGACCAGGCAACATTTTTCCAGTCTTCAACTGTCCAATTTTGGTGAGCTTGTGCAAATTGTAGCCTCTTTTTCCTATTTGTAGTGGAGATGAGTGGTACCCGGTGGGGTCTTCTGCTGTTGTAGCCCATCCGCCTCAAGGTTGTGCGTGTTGTGGCTTCACAAATGCTTTGCTGCATACCTCGGTTGTAACGAGTGGTTATTTCAGTCAAAGTTGCTCTTCTATCAGCTTGAATCAGTCGGCCCATTCTCCTCTGACCTCTAGCATCAACAAGGCATTTTCGCCCACAGGACTGTCGCATACTGGATGTTTTTCCCTTTTCACACCATTCTTTGTAAACTCTAGAAATGGTTGTGCGTGAAAATCCCAGTAACTGAGCAGATTGTGAAATACTCAGACCGGCCCGTCTGGCACCAACAACCATGCCACGCTCAAAATTGCTTAAATCACCTTTCTTTCCCATTCTGACATTCAGTTTGGAGTTCAGGAGATTGTCTTGACCAGGACCACACCCCTAAATGCATTGAAGCAACTGCCATGTGATTGGTTGATTAGATAATTGCATTAATGAGAAATTGAACAGGTGTTCCTAATAATCCTTTAGGTGAGTGTATATTAATATTCATTTAAACTATATGCTTAATAATTTATAAACTAAAATGGTTTGTGTGTAATGGATTAAGTGTATATTAATTTTATATATCATTATATAAATCATATAAAATTATTATATTAAGTAATTATCATTAAGGCCAGACAATATATATTTGTTTATCATATAGTGACCTTTAATTTGGAGCAAGCGAAACTGGGGGAGGGACTTTAATGCATGTCACTTTGCTCACAGCTGATTGGTCCAGTTTCAGTTTGAGATCTCTTATCTGGAACATAACCCGTGTTAGCCGGGGAGCGTTACTATGATGATGAACACAGCTAAAAGCCAAGCCACTTTTATGGTACCTAAAACCCAGGATTGGCGCAATCTAAACTGAAACTTACCTGGCTAGCCAGCGAAACCGGCTTCATGGCACAGGCCCCAGACAAGATGATCACAACAATATTATAGTAGTATTAATAGTAAAGTACTCTGATATCATTTTCAATACAATCAAAAACGGAGACGCAAGACGGCAAGCTGCATTTGAATGAAACGAGAGAGCGCGTCCATTGTGATGCATGGATGTGTGCTGTTATAATGCGTTGCTATTGACGACGGTCATCATTATAAGGAAGGAAATGCCACAGAATAGAATTTTGCTTTAAAAAGTGCTTGATTTATTTGTTGAATTTCAAATATAAAACTTGTTGAAATGTTTTCAGTGTGTGCATCAGTTCTTTTTGAACACTTTCAGCTCATTTGAACAAAACCGTGATAATATTGATAATCGTGATAATTTTGATATGAAATTTTCATACCGTCCTTACAAATGAGAGCAATAGAAGCAATCAGACAAACACGGGGCAACAGCGTGCGAGTGCTGTAACCAGTCTCAGTTAGTCTAGCGCGGTACACAGGGGGGGGGGGGTTTATTGAAAGAAAAACAAATAGAATAGGTAAGTGCTAGTCTTAAATTGTCAGGTGCTGCTGGAAAAGATGTGTCTTTAAACGGTTTTTGAAAATGGCTATGGACTCGGCTGTTTGAATTGAGATCGGCAGGTCGTTCCACCAGGTGGGAACGGTCCAGGAAAAGGTCAGTGAGTGATTTCGTGCCTCTTTGGGATGGCACCACGAAGCGTCGCATTTATTTTCAATAAAAATGAAGAAAATATTCAGATATAAAGTGTCTAACGTGTGTTTAATAATAAAGAGTTTATCGGTTAGGGGTAGGTTTAGGGAGGGCTTTATTGCCCCAATAAGACAGCATCTATTTAATAATTTTAATATAATAATAATGTTATTATTGCATACCGTTTAATGTACAACACCACTGAGGTGCAAATAGTATCTGCCACTATTTATAAGTATAAAATCATCTAAATATACTTATTGCAAAGAAAATACTGTTTTTTTAGTGTAAATAGAATATATCACTATTTTCACTTAGTGTGAAATTATTTATCAAAATGTAATTATTAATTGCTCAGTATCGAACTCCCTTTTCAAGCCTTTCCTTTAAACCATGTGACTCAATTCTGATACACTACTGTTTGTACTGTATGTTCGGAGTCGGTATGATTTATGAATTAATATCTGACTGTGAAGCATCAAAGCATCATTACTCCAGTCTTCAGTGTCACATGATCCTTCAGAAATCACTCTGATATGCTGATGTGCTGCTCAAGAAACGTTTATTATCATTATCAATGTTGAAAACGGCTTCATATCTTTGGGGAAACCATGATACATTTTTTTCAGGATTCTTTGATGAATAGAAAGTTCAATACAACAGCATTTATTTAAAATAGAAATTGTATTTAACAAATATGTTTACCTTCATTTATCATTTATCAATTTAATGCATCCTTGCTGGATAAAACTTTCAACTTTTAGTATCAAACACCTTTGCAAACACTTAGCAACATCCTAGCAACCACCTAGGTTACTATAGCAACCACCTATAAACACCCAAACAACAACCACCCGTAATACCATAACAACGCCCTAGAAACAACTCAGAACACCCTAGAAACCGCATAGCAACGCCCTAGTAACCACCTAGAACATCTTAGCAACCACCTAGCAACTGCGTAGAAACACCCTAGCAACCGAGTGCCGAGTTGTGCCACTGCAAGCACCATTTTCTTCAGGAAATGTACGTTCTAGTTCTCATTATGCTCTTAAAAAATAAAGGTTCTTTATTGGCGTCGATGGTTTCATGAAGAACATTTACCTTCCATGGAATCTTTTCAATCCACAAAAGGTTCTTTAAAGGGGGAAAAGGTTGTTTCATACTAAGAAAAAAATGGTTTGAACTGATCAGTGAAAGGTTCTTTGGGGAACCAAAAATGGTTCTTCTATGGCAAAACCCCATTTTAAAACCTTTATATAGCCAGTTTAGTTCAGAAATACATCAGATTATGACATTATAATAGGTTGTGCGCCCGGAAAAACTCTACAAGTCAACTCTACGATCTTCCCGGGTTTCATTCAATCGATCAAACGAGAAAAATCAGATTGCTGATGCATGACTGTTGCACTCAAGATGTCATTGCACCCCGATTGGATTCAGCCACGGATAGCCAAACGCATCCATTCATGTCCATGTCATGAGAAACAGTGATTCTTATGACAGCGTTCATAAATCTGCATGGCCTCTCGTCTGGGTCCTAATTAAAGTCACGCTGCCGCCGGAGCTGCCGGCACGCTGTCTATTATCCCGACTCCTAATGAACAATCTGCTTGATTTTCTGTGATTGATTCTCACCTTTTCATTCGAGCGGTCCACCTCATTAACCGTGGATTCTCTAGAACCCTCGGCCGTCGCTGCCTCTCAGATTATTCGTCCGCCACCGTAATTAGACAGGAACATAATAGAGAGTATTCTTCATCAACGGCCCACCCCAGGTTTAATCAGCTGGTCACAATGGGATATTACCTGCACCCTTCTGATCCGCTTGCGACTGTCGCCGCCTGTCACTTTAGATTTGGAAAAGGGGTATTTGGCTGACGAACAGAGAGCACTTTTGGCCTCTCCGTGGCAGGACGTGTTAATTCCCGGCTTGCCAGTTGAGAGATTGGGCTCCCATGATGAGCTGAAGCCCTTATTTATTTATTTAGTAATCTAGTGTGCCCTTAATTGGGTCTTTTTCTGCTTGCTTTCTGCCAAACAAGCACAGGATGAGGCTGTACCTGGCTGAAAGGAACTGAAAAACAGCGGCGTACAGTCTTTTATTGCGCACGCAGAAGCAAATTAAGGTGGTACATGAGAAAATAGACAGATCACTTTCCTCATGGGAAACACCTGAATGGAGTTGCTTATAATGAAACCGAACACAGAGTCCCTGAAATTGGAGTTTGGTGGTTTTGTAGTCCTTGTCTATTAGTTTTGAGGACATGCACACACATAAACCTTTAGCCGATATACGCAATTATCGAAAACAGACTGAATGTTTCTAGAAGATGCTTCATTGAGCCTGAGAGACTGATGAAGCCCTAAGAATAATAAAGGGGGGGGGGGGGGGGTAATGCTATTTCATGCATTCTGTCTTATTTACACTGGTAAAGAGTTGATTCTTGTGCTAAACATGGACAAAAAATAAATAAAAAATGAGTTTGACGTATGACGGAGTATTTCTGTGCCAAATACACTCCTTCAGGATTCAAACAAGTTTCAGAAAGTTTTTTTCGAGTATGTCCCTGTATGACGTCATAAAGGGTGGAATTCCTTATATGGGCACTTCTCCCGGATGAGCACACACACACACACACACACACACATCAACCAGAGCGAGAGCAAGAGCGTGTCCATCAACGAGCTTCGTACGGGAGCCGTCGGCGGCGCTGGCGTTGTGTTTTTAGACACGAGATCAACAATGTCACTAAAGAAGTGTGTTTCTGGTGTGAGGGAAAGATCACCTTGTTCAGCTTCCCAAATAACCCAGCGTTAAGGGAACAGTGGATGCAGTTTGTGTTTCTGGAGTTCTGCAAGTGTGTGTGTTTGTTCCCGGCCATGAGTGGAAACCGCAGGCGGTGAGTGAAACTGCATCAAATGTGTGTGTTTTGTTGGCAATTGGCGCGGAGTGCAAATAATGTGAACAACACCAACGTATAGTGAATCGACAGTTATCCAGGGATAATGCCATGATGTATGTGTGTGTGTGTGCTCGTGACTCTTTAGCTCCGCCCACTGCACGCCTCCACAAGCTCGGCTGTTTTCTGAAAGAATCGGTACAGTGTATCTGTCTTTTATAAATATGATCAAACTAAAGACTCTTGGGAGATATGAAGGATCAACACTACTCTATAGATACTCAAGATTAACATGAGAATGGCAGAAACTGTGTGTGTTATGGACCATTTAAACACAAAGCAGACACCTTGCATACTGTGTGTCCTGACTAAACGTACTGATGACTACAGCAAATGAAGCGAATGTCATTATTAAATATAAATATTAAGTAGAATGAGCACCACCTACCAATGACAAGCAATCATTATTATGGACTATTTGAAAAGAGGATGTGAATTATGCAAATAATTATTTCAAACAGTAGTTTGTTGTCTTTAATAAGTGGTGTCTATTATGCTTTTTTTTAATATTATCTTTCATGCAGTGTGTAATAGAGCTTTTGAGAATGTAAAAGTCGGCAAAGTGCACAACAAATAAAGTTATTGTCTCCTAAAAGAAAGAATCAATACTGAACTGCCTGAAATGAGTCGTCAGTAATTCCATACCTAGGTAACAATGTAACAAATTTGCATAATGCCAGCCTGTGGTCTTGATTGGCTGAACAGCGTCTCTTTGCCCCACCCTCAAACACTGTAGTTGTATCTGAGACTGGAAGAGTTTGGTTGGTGTTGTTCATGTCGCTGTTCGGGCGTTTGGTTTCCGATGTAGAAGCAGGCGTTGATCTTCTGTGTTTAGTCACACTATTACGTAATAAAGTGGCACATTCCACATCCTGTCGTTATGGCAGATTGGCTTCAATAAAAGCTAACGAGAATGTTTTCTGAAAAAGATGTTTTTATAGTACAATGACCTCTTATATGTCAAAAGATCATGGGAATTTTGATTTCTGAGTTCATGACCCATTTAAGGCATTAATAAAAAAAATTCACAGGAAAAACTTTTAAATATGTAATCAAAGATGAGTTTTAAGGGATAACATTATTGACTACAGGGGGACTTATTATATTTATTATTATTATATAATTATTATATTTATTAATTAACATTGATAATTATTAATACACTTTATAAATTAATAGTATAATAATATTATTATTATACTTATTATTTTGCCTTCTGAATAACATTTTGTATATACCTAACTCCTGAATAAAAATAAAAATGTGTTTTAAAAAAATAATTTTAAATGGATTTGATTGGTTTGTCGATAGTGAGCGTGGAAATGTTTGGTTGTGTGCTAAGCATAGCGCTTAACGTTAGCTATCTCGTGTGACGTGACCATGTATATACGGCGTTTCTTGCTGTGAGACGCGCTGTGGTTCTGCTGTGATCTTTGTTTGGAACTATTTTCGCTACTAAAACAGAACAAAAACAGTCAATATTGCGTCTAAAATCTATTTATTGTTTAAACCTCTGACCGTGTCTCTCTCCTCCCAGGCGTGAGTGCGCAGGCGTTCGGCAGAAATGGGCTGTGGCTTGAGGAAGCTCCGTCCGACGGAAGACAACAGTCCGGGAAAGATTTACTCCACCCTCAAGAGACCGCAGGTGGAGACCAAGACCGGCGTCGCCTACACGTACCAACACTTGGACTTCCTGGTGGGGAAAGACGGTAAGTCGCTGGTGAATTCACTCTGAGGTCGAGTCACTTTTGAAAGAGATGATCAGCAGAGTTAGAAATGTTGAGGTAAGGATAATCTGCGAGGAACTTTTGAAAAGAGAAATCAAACCGAGAGACTCTCCAGAAACGTTCCTTGATTCTTTGCTGCTCTGCAAATCCCCGAAGTGATGACACTTGCAAATGACAAATCCTCCCAGAGTTGTGTGTGTGAATCCCAGCGCCGCGACTGTACCTGCTCTCAGGTGTGTGGGATCCGAGAGGAGGCTCCGCTGAGATGCTGTGAGGTGGATAATGGGGGAGATCCAGAGGGCCTGGGCTAAATATAGCTGTCAGTGTTGTTTCTCACCAGCGGAGCTCGGCTTGAGCTGTCGAGATGGGAGCCAGAAGTCTCGCTGACATCCCAGAATAATCCTGTGCGGAGGATTCAGACGAGCGCTGGGGTCAATCTCTCTCTCCACTCAGATCTAAACACACATCTATCCATATCCTCCTCTTTCCTCCTCTTGAGAAATTCATGTTTTCACTTTTTTATCTATCCACCAATCAATCTATCTATCTATCCATCCACCAATCCATCCATTTATCCGCCAATCTATCTATCTATCTATCTATCTATCTATCTATCTATCTATCTATCTATCTATCTATCCGTCCATTTATCCGCCAATCTATCTATCCATCCATCCATCCATCCATTTATCCGGCAATCTATCTATCTATCCATCCATCCATCCATCCATCCATCCATCCATCCATCCATCTATCTATCTATCTATCTATCTATCTATCCACCAATCCGTCCATTTATCCGCCAATCTATCTATCCATCCATCCATCCATTTATCCGCCTATCTATCTATCTATCTATCTATCTATCTATCTATCTATCTATCTATCCACCAATCCGTCCATTTATCCGCCAATCTATCTATCCATCCATCCATCCATCCATCCATCCATTTATCCGCCAATCTATCTATCTATCTATCTATCTATCTATCTATCTATCCATCCATCCATCCATCCATCCATCCATCCATCCATCCATCTATCTATCTACAGTATCCGCCAATCCGTCCATTTATCCGCCAATCTATCTATCTATCTATCTATCTATCTATCTATCTATCTATCTATCCGTCCATTTATCCGCCAATCTATCTATCTATCTATCTATCTATCTATCTATCTATCTATCTATCTATCTATCTATCCGTCCATTTATCCGCCAATCTATCCATCCATCCATCCATCCATCCATCCATCCATCCATCCATCCATCTATCTATCTATCTATCTATCTATCCATCCATCTATCTACAGTATCCGCCAATCAATCTATCAATCTATTATTTTTCTAAACTTTCAAACAATGCTTTATTAAGTCAACATTCAAAGTTCGTGCTGACAAGCCTTTCTTTTCTAGTGATTTTCTTTGAATTTCAATTCACTTTAATTCTACTACCATGCTACCATTCAAATGCGAATTGCAATCACGCATTCTCTTTCCGCCGATTCAAATTCAGGAAGTGAGAAATAAAAGCAGACACAGATGAGACCATACAGTAAAGTACAGTGCATTATTATATTGATAACACAGTAGACATCGATGAAAAGTGTTCGAGCTTATATTGAAGTTTGACATTTGATTGAAACCTAATCACAGTTTGATACATTGTTGAGATCCCCTCTGAAACCCAAATTACCTGGGCTAAATCAAACTTCGAGATGATTGACATCTGGAATTATAGTTTTCCAGCGCTGTTGCGGTAATGACTATAATAGAGCCGGCTGGCCATGCGATTGCTCTATATGTCCTTGAGTTCCTGAGATGGGTTAATATGTGCTCGGCAGCAAGACCCACGTATGAGGTTATGTTTAGCAGTTTTGGCCCATATCTCACACTTCCCCAACACTTCATTTCTCCGTACTGCCTCTGTTATTGCAAATATATTGCTATTCATAAAGGTGGAGTAGCAAAGCAATTTAAATGAGGGGGAGGAATGAGCAGCAAATGTCTCATCTACAAGGCGAAGACAATAAACTTCCTCATGCAAGACTGCCTAGCCTAATGTTCCCTGACGCCACACAGGCGGAAACATTACACTGCACATTCGTTAATCGCCTTAATCAAATTTATGCATCCATGGTCAACCTGCACCATTGCTTTCTTTCACTGCTACGTCTGTTTTAGAGGTCTGACCCATCAATCTCTCTTAAGATGTTGTGGTGATACTCCGACATGCACCAGATGTTGTGATTACGTAGAGACGAGCACCAAGCAAGCTACGATATTAACGTAATTGACTGCTCTAATAACACAGAATAGGAAAATCACACATAATGCCTCAATTTTGTCACCTCGATTTTTGCATTAACTTCTAAACTGTCCTCAGATTTGAAGAACCTGCAGATCTCAATATGAAATCAAACATTTCTCATCAAATTAAAGACGAAATTATATGAGCTGCTATTCAGAATAATTTTACAGCTCTGTTCTTTTACTCTGTCCGTGTTGTTATAATCAAATCCATAAAAGATGTTTTCGTTTCTTGAAAATTAAACATATTATTTTTCATCTAGTTGCCAAAACAACATTTCTAATTTTCTTCTAGTTTAACTTGATGCAATAAAATAACTACAACTACAATCAATCAAAAAACTACATATTAACACACACTCACAGACACTCACTCTCACACACACTCAAAAATACACTAACACACACACACACACTTACTTACACACACTCTCACACACTCACAAACACACAGACACTCACTCACACACACTAACAAACACACTTTCACTCACAGACACACACTCACACACTCACAGACACACACTCACAGACACACACTCACAAACACACAGACACTCACTCACACACACTAACACACACACATTCACTCACAGACACAATCACTCACACACTCACAGACACACACTCACAGACAGACACACACTCTCACTCACACACACACACACGCACACTCACACACACAAACACAGACACACTCACACACACAGACACACTCACAGACACACTCACACACACAGACACACTCACTCACACACTCACAGACACACACTCACAGACACACACACACTCTCACTCACACACACACACTCACAGACACACTCACACACACAAACACACACACACACACTCACTCTCACAGACACACTCACACACACAAACACACACACTCACACACTCACTCACACAAACACTCACACACACTCACAGACACACTCACTCACACACTCACAGACACACACTCACAAACACTCACAAACACACAGACACTCACTCACACACACTAACACACACACATTCACTCACAGACACACTCACTCACACACTCACAGACACACACTCACAGACAGACACACACTCTCACTCACACACACACACACACACACACTCACACACACAAACACACACACTCACAGACACACTCACACACACAAACACTCACAGACACACTCACACACACAGACACACTCACTCACACACTCACAGACACACACACACTCTCACTCACACACACACACTCACAGACACACTCACACACACAAACACACACACACACACTCACTCTCACAGACACACTCACACACACAAACACATACACTCACACACTCACTCACACAAACACTCACACACACTCACAGACACACTCACTCACACACTCACAGACACACACACACACTCACACACACAAACACACACACTCACAGACACACTCACACACACAAACACAAACACTCACACACTCACTCACAGACACACACACTCACACACACACACACACACACACACACACACACACACTCACAGACACACTCACTCACACACTCACAGACACACACACACACAAACACTCACACACACAACTCAATTACTACAACTTTAAAACTAAAATATGAAAACTATAAAAATTCAATGTTTAATTCAATGTTTCCTAAGGCATTTCAGGAGAAACATTTGAAATCTGTATGAATTTCCGTCCTGGTTTAAACTGGTTTTCTTATCTGGTCTGGATTTTCAGGATGAAGCAGTTTGACCAAAAACCAAAAAAAAGTTCTTCTGAGAAGAGAAATTGCAGAAACGCCCTTTGAGGCGAGCGAATGGGCCTCACAATGCGCCGGTGTGTGGCGGAACACGCCGGTGTGTGTGCTTAAGATGCCCTGCACGTTTTTATTTCCTCAAATGTGATTTCAAATGTTTAGAATGTCAAGAGGAAAACACACTTACGGACGGCTCCTCGGCCACACGCCGCCCTCCAAATCACACGCCTGACATAATCAGCAGATTATTAAAATGCAATGACACCTAATACCTTTCCTCGGCCTGTCAGTCATTGTTGCAGGAGGGTTTTGTTTGCGGAGCAGCTGAAAGAGGACGGGATCCTGCAGTTGTGTGGGATTAGAGCAGGTGATTCAGGCGCTGGTGCTTTTATTCTGCAGCCGAGCGCCGTGAAAATTGAGTCTGCGGGAGTCGCATTCAGAGGAGAATTCATTGCTTCTCCACATTACTTTCCTTCATTTCACCTCCGCCATGTGGACGACTGCCACGGCGCTGATGGGTTCGGCCCCGGACCCCTCCGAGGAGCCATAGTTCAAGGCTCTCCTGTTGTAAGGTTAAGGGTTTGAGCTGAAGCTGTATTATATTCTCTGTGATCGATTCCTTCAGCTCTTCAGAGATGCTCCTGCAATAAAGATCAAACGGGCCGTTTGTACGAGTCGATCGAGACGCAAATGCAAAGCTCTGCTGTTGGTGTAGAGTTTAGTTTTGCCTTTTCATCTAAAGGTTTACGCTTACACTTCAAATTCTGCAAATTCAGAATTGGTTTCCTTTCAAATGTGTCCATCCATCCATCCATTATCTATCATCCATCCATTCATCCATCATCTATCTATCCATTATCTATCATCCATCCATCCATTATCTATCATCCATCCATTCATCCATCATCTATCTATCCATTATCTATCATCCATCCATCCATTATCTATCATCCATCCATCCATTATCTATCATCCATCGATCCATCTATTATCTATCATCCATCCATCTATCAATTTATCCACTATCTATCCATCATCTATCATCCATTCATCCATTTATCATCTATCCATTCATCCAATATCTATCCATCCCTCCATTATCTATCATCCATTCATCCATCTATCATCCATCCATTCATCCATCTATCTTCTATCCATTCATCCACTAACTATCCATCCATCCATTATCTATCATCCATTCATCCATCTATCCATCCATTATCTATCATCCATTCATCCATCTATCATCCATCCATTCATCCATCTATCCATCCATTATCTATCATCCATCCATCTATCAATTTATCCACTATCTATCCATCATCTATCATCCATTCATCCATCTATCATCTATCCATTCATCTACTATCTATCCATCCCTCCATTATCTATCATTCACCCATCTATCCATCCATTATCTATCATCCATTCATCCATCTATCATCCATCCATTCATCCATCTATCTTCTATCCATTCATCCACTAACTATCCATCCATCCATTATCTATCATCCATTCATCCATCTATCATCCATTATCTATCATCCATTCATCCATCTATCATCCATCCATTCATCCATCTATCCATCCATTATCTATCATCCATCCATCTATCAATTTATCCACTATCTATCCATCATCTATCATCCATTCATCCATCTATCATCTATCCATTCATCCACTCTCTATCCATCCCTCCATTATCTATCATTCACCCATCTATCCATCCATTATCTATCATCCATTCATCCATCTATCATCCGTCCATTCATCCATCTATCTTCTATCCATTCATCCACTATCCATCCATCCATTATCTATCATCCGTCCATTCATCCATCTATCATCTATCCATTCATCCACTATCTATCCATCCCTCCATTATCTATCATTCACCCATCTATCCATCCATTATCTATCATCCATTCATCCATCTATCATCCATCCATTCATCCATCTATCTTCTATCCATTCATCCACTAACTATCCATCCATCCATTATCTATTATCCATTCATCCATCCATCTATCCATCCATTATCTATCATCCATTCATCCATCCATCTATCATCCATCCATTCACCCATCTATCCATCCATTATCTATCATCCATTCATCCATCTATCATCCATCCATTCATCCATCTATCTTCTATCCATTCATCCACTATCCATCCATCCATTATCTATCATCCATCCATTCATCCATTTATCATCGATCCATTCATCCACCCATCTATCCATCCATCCATTATCCATCCATCTATCTATCTATCTATCTATCTATCTATCTATCTATCATGCAGATGAGAGCAATGCTTTGGCTTCTTATTGAACTCTTTTCATTAGCAGAAAAATAAAAGATTAAATGAACTAACTGACCTGAAATGCGAAACCAGTCAGCATCCAAGACCGTAACTATGCCATTCTAATGTAAATCATTCCTGCTGATGAATTCTGCACTACAAATACACATGAAATGTCAACAACTAAGCCGTAAAGATGGATGGATTATTTATGATATTTTTTTGTCTTGATATGGTAAGTGCACTTGACCAGGAGACTCTCTTTTTAGGTCTCCTTTAATCTCGTGTCTGCCTTGGAGAACAACTAAAGAAGAGATCAATGCGCATTAAACTTACAGTCCTAAGGTGGGAAGCTATATACTTTATCTCCAGTGTAAAGTAGACAGACATAAATAGCACTTTCACACAAATCAGGTGCAAAAAAAGATCTGAAACTCTTTCTGTGCCTATGAAGGAAAGCTGCAGAAAAACAAAAATGTGGGACATGTTTTTGGACAATATAAGTTAATAAGTTAATAGTACTTTAACTAATATTAATTCAATATCTAATGTTGTTTGGTTGTTATTTAACTGGCCAAAATCATCATTATTTAATTTTATGTTTGGATGATTTGTGCTTCTAATGCTTTTAAGAAAGTAACAGGACACCAAAGTATTCCCTTGCTTCTTTTGACCGTTATTAGGCTCCATAGGCGTGTAAAATCAGTTTTGTTTTTGGTGTGTTGTCAGCAGTGAGTGTGTGCCGAAAGTGTTCTCGTCAACAGGAAGTGCAGATCTCTGCAAAGTTCCTTCCTCTCTTTCGACAGAGTCAGTGTCAACGCTCTGCTCGCTGCAAGTTTGTTTCAGATTAAAGCTGCTTGTAGGGGAAGAAATTTATCTTACTCTGCTCAACATCTTTCCTGTGTCAGGGCGCTGTCATCTAAATGGCTTTTGCCAGAGTAAAGTCAGTTTAAAGTCAGAGTAAAGCCCATTCATTGGTGCACATCTCCAGTTTGTCACTCTGAGGGAGAATAGGTCCTTCTGCATTGATTGGCCTGCCGGTGTCTTGATAAAGCTGGTTTGCTTCACAACTCTCGCGTGCGGATGTTTGCCCTCGGCCCGAGCGTCAGCTTTACATCACAGCATCTGTTCAGAGCATTGAACTTCCACAAGCCAATCATCTCACATCAGCATCACAGAGGCTTCAGACACAGCCGTATCGATCCTGCTCAAACGCAATCTTCAGCGGCGGGTCAACAACACTGATTTAACAAACGAGCTTGTGTTCTGTGATCTTACTCTCAAAGAGACAAAAAAAGATATTTAGATCTAAATCAGCCATCCATCCATCTATCATCCATCCATCCATCTATCATCCATCCATCTATCATCCATTCATCTATAATCCATTCATCTATCATCCAACTATCTATCTATCTATCTATCCATTATCCATCCATCTATCTATCCATCTATATATCATCCATTCATCATCCATCCAACATATATCAATCTATCATCCATCGATCATCCATCCATTCAACATATATCCATCTATCTATCCAACATCTATCTATTTATCATCCATCCATCCATCATCCATCCATCATCTATCCATCCATCCATCCAACATCTATCCATCTATCCATCTATCATCCATCTCCTATCCATCCATCCATCCATCATCTATCCATCTATCATCTATCATCCATCACTCATCCATCCATCTATCATCCATCCATCTATCATCTATCCATCCATCCAGCCAACATCTATCCATCTATCCATCTATCATCCATCTCCTATCCATCCATCCATCCATCATCTATCCATCCAACATCTATTTATCATCCATCCATCATCTATCCATCTATCATCTATCATCCATCACCTATCCATCCATTCATCATCTATCCATCCATCCATCATCTATCCATCTATCATCCATCACCTATCCATCCATCCATCATCTATCCATCCATCCAACATCTATCGATCTATCATCCATCACCTATCCATCCATTCATCCAACATCTATCCATCTACCATCCATCATCTATCCATCCATTCATCATCTATTCATCCATCCATCCACCTATCATCCATCCATCATCTATCCATCCATCCATTCATTCATCTATCATCTATCCATCCATCCATCCATTCACCTATCATCATCCATCATCTATCCATCCATCCATTCATCTATCATCTATCCATTCATCTATCATCTATCCATCCATCCATCCATTCATCTATCATCTATTCATCCATTCATCTATCATCTATCATCTATCATCTATCATCTATCATCTATCATCTATTCATCCATTCATCTATCATCTATCCATCCATCCACCTATCATCCATCCATCATCTATCCATCCATCCATTCATCTATCATCTATTCATCCATTCATCCATCCATCCATTCATCTATCATCTATCCATCCATCCATCCATTCATCTATCATCTATTCATCCATTCATCTATCATCTATCATCTATCATCTATCATCTATCATCCATCACCCATCCATCCATCTATCATCCATCCATCTATCATCTATCCATCCATCCAGCCAACATCTATCCATCTATCCATCTATCATCCATCTCCTATCCATCCATCCATCCATCATCTATCCATCCAACATCTATTTATCATCCATCCATCATCTATCCATCTATCATCTATCATCCATCACCTATCCATCCATTCATCATCTATCCATCCATCCATCATCTATCCATCTATCATCCATCACCTATCCATCCATCCATCATCTATCCATCCATCCAACATCTATCGATCTATCATCCATCACCTATCCATCCATTCATCCAACATCTATCCATCTACCATCCATCATCTATCCATCCATTCATCATCTATTCATCCATCCATCCACCTATCATCCATCCATCATCTATCCATCCATCCATTCATTCATCTATCATCTATCCATCCATCCATCCATTCACCTATCATCATCCATCATCTATCCATCCATCCATTCATCTATCATCTATCCATTCATCTATCATCTATCCATCCATCCATCCATTCATCTATCATCTATTCATCCATTCATCTATCATCTATCATCTATCATCTATCATCTATCATCTATCATCTATCATCTATTCATCCATTCATCTATCATCTATCCATCCATCCACCTATCATCCATCCATCATCTATCCATCCATCCATTCATCTATCATCTATTCATCCATTCATCCATCCATCCATTCATCTATCATCTATCCATCCATCCATCCATTCATCTATCATCTATTCATCCATTCATCTATCATCTATCATCTATCATCTATCATCTATTCATCCATTCATCTATCATCTATCCATCCATCCACCTATCATCCATCCATCATCTATCCATCCATCCATTCATCTATCATCTATTCATCCATTCATCCATCCATCCATTCATCTATCATCTATTCATCTATTCATCCATTCATCCATTCATCTATCATCTATTCATCCATTCATCTTCTGTGATCTTATTCTCAAAGAGAGACAAAAAATATATATTTAAATCAAAATCTGACTTTTATCTCTTTTAGTCCACGTCTGTCAGCTTTGAGGCTTTATTGTGTATAAAATTCTTTGATATACACAGTATTTCTCTTACGGAAAAGATAGACTAAAAATGCTGATGACTCATTCTGCACTACACAGATTTTTGTCCAATCAAACTACACTGTCCCTCCCCCCTAACGTGCACTCATGTTCATGCGTGTGATGTAACTAAAGGCTAATGTCGTCATAATGTCAAAAGGGGATTTTGCTGGGAATTTCTAAGCTGCTCTTGTCCAACAAAACATATGGTGTCCACAACTGTAAAACGAAAAACTTCAAATGCAACTGAAACTGGCTTCATGCACTAGGCATTTATGTGATCAAAAATAAAGAAAAAAAACTGTAATATTACAAAATATTATTCCAGTGTAAATCAGCTGTTCTCTATGTGAATATATAGTAAAGTGTAATTTATTCCTGTGATCAAAGCTGAATTTATCATCATTACTCCAGTCTTCAGTGTCACATGACCCTTCAGAAATCACTCTAATATGAGGATTTGATGCTCAAGAAACATTTATGATTATTATCAGTGTTGAAAACAGTTTTGTGGAAACCGTGATACATTTTATTCTTTGATGAATAGAAAGTTCAAAAGAACAGCATTTATTTGAAATATAATCTTTTGTATCATTATAAATATCTTCACTGTCACTTTTGATTAATTTAATGTGTCCTTGCTTAATAAAAGTATAAATTTCTTTCAACATAATGGCAAAATATTCCTTTGAAGATTAAAAGTTAACACAATCTTGCAAGTGAATTCTTCTGCGGCCGGTCACGTTACTCAAAGGTCATGGAAAAGTTCATTCCTACCCCTTCTCTGGATCTCAGCCAGCATCTCCATTCAGTTTTGTTTTGTGGCTTCATCTGACCTTGATCTTGTAGGGTTCTGGAATAAAATAAGAACATAAACATGTTATTTATTTTTCCCTCCAAAGCCTCCTTTTCAAGTTTCAATTACTTTTTTCTTTTCTCATCTTTTCTGTGTGCCACTATGGGTTGAAACATGTTAAGCATTCTGATATAAACTGAAAGACGAAGAAGATATGCAACATCTGAAAGGTTCACTTTTGAGGGGCGTCAAATGAAATAATGAAAAAGAGAAATGACATTGCTACTAGATGGACGGTGCATAAAAATGCAATTCATACACAATGCCTTGAATATACCACTGACGTGATGGGCATGTTTTATTTTATGATTTTTAATAACATGACAGGAATGCAAAACAATACAAGTACATTAGGCTATCACAGGATAAATCTGCAGATCTCTAGAAAAGTAATTACTAGCTACTAATTACATCTTCAACACTGTAATTAGATTACTGTACTAATGACTCTATTTAAAAAGTATTGCATTACTTATTACTTTCTAAATCCCATATCAGCCTCGACCAGTTGAGCAAGGAAAGACATACAACTGCTCTTTTAATTCTTTCAAATAAACAATATAAAAGTGCATAAATTATTCCTGAATTAACCAAAGTATTTAAAGGGAAAAGGTTACATTAATCTCCTTAGCTCTGGGACAATTTAGGGGATTTCCGCCTGGGTTTGGCCTACCCAAATTGAAAAGCTTCCCACATACAGTGGTCTAAATACACAATTTTGGTGTCATTTTACAGGAAACTCTTTGAAGTTACATAAAACACTGCTAAAAGTGATATACATTGAAGTATATGTTGTCTGAGCTGTAATACCCCCCCCACCCCACCCCCCAAAAAGAGGTGCTTTTTTATTTTTTGGGTTATAAATTCATTTTGAAAGTGTATAGCTCAGGCCCTGTGGGCTCTAGCACCCTGCAGACAGTTTTGGCTGTTTCCATTAAATTCAGCAAATACTGGAAAAACAATATTTTGTCTGTATCATGTTGTATGCAATATTTATTCAAATGGATTTGAAGGGAGGAATATTACCTTTTTAATGTAATTTCCGCCTACTAAATCTCTAAAGTCTCCCCATATACAGTGGTATAAATGAATATCCCAGTGTCACAAAATATTTTTTTCCAGTGCTTGCTGACATATGCAGCTAAAACTGTCTGCAGGGTGCTAGAGCCCACAGGGTTATACACTTTCACAAATGAAGTCCTTGGAGTTTAAGAGGTTAAAACATACATTTTAACATAGAATTGTAACGTTAAATCTACTATTGTTTTATATAGAATTATTCTATAAGTATATAGTGCAAATCCATCATAAGTAACTAATTAAATTACAGAAAAATGAAAAGTAATCCCTTATTTTACTGTAATTTAATTACCTTTCCCTTGAAAAAGTAATGCATTACATACATATGTATATTATTTAATGTGCAAGACAGCTTAGCAAAAAGACGAACACTGCTACAATATTACAGAAATATTTATTTATTTATTTTTTGGTTTTGTTGTTGAAAATGATGTAACTATTTAAAAAATGTATGAAGCCATCATGAATATGATTGCATTTTTAAGAACTTGGCTTATGCATTCTGAATACAATATTTGAATTGGTTTCCCTTTTTTATCCTTATTTGTCATTGAACTCTTTTCAATTCTCAGAAATCTCCATTCATACTTGGATTGGACTCTAATCAGAGCTGAAGTGACGCTAGATTCAGCTTGTCTATCATCCACCGTTTTCTTTTAGGGCTTGATGAAAATCTTTGTCAGGTTATTTTTGCAGATAGACTTTTCTCAAATGCACTAATTTCTCATATTTCCACTCCCAACTTGAGTGAATTTTAGGACTTGTGTTTCCATGGAATCAGCCTCCATGCTGGAATCACGGATCTGTTTCCATGACGATCCACCACCTGTTGTTCAGTTCTTTTCACACGTCTGCCATGAGATGATTGGCATTTGGGAATAACAAAGTATACAGGTTTATTTCTTTGTTAGGAAGTGTCAGGTCTATGGCATCTCATTTTCAAGTCTATATAGCCAACGTGTTAAAGATTACGAACAAATTTAGTGCTATAGTTTAAAAAATTTTAGTACTTATTTTAGTCCAAGAACAAAAACGGCCCTAGGATTCAATAGCAGGTCAATACTGACCTATTCAGTCTCATTGATGAGAAGAAAGCCCTAAAGAGAAGCTTTCAATGATGTTTTAACAACTAATGCTTCTGCAAAGACTTCATTGTACAAGGGAAAGGCCAGTTTAATCATTTCCTTTGCATGATTAAAAAGACTTTCTTAAGAATGTCAATTCATAGAAACGAAAAAGAAGAACTTCCTGTATGCTATTTTGAGGACGTACCCTATTGCTGTCATACTGTAAACACTGAAGCAATCTTGTCATACTTTGACATGCAGATGTTTAATTGCATTTGTGTAGTTGTGTTCAGTCCCATTGCATTCTGGTAGCAATTACAGAGGGTTTGTACTGTATGTATGCACATTATGGAATGTTTAAAGTACAAATCCCACAGGAATTTATGGGAGATCATGATCAGAGGAGTCTTTGCTTCTTACTCAACACAAACACAAAGGCAAGAAATCAGTCTGGCATCCATACACAAGGTCATATCATTTCACTATATAATCTCAGCTCACAATGTACACTGTTTAAATCTATTCTGCAGATTTCCCCCTAAAATAAGTGCAGAAAAACTCCACCGATTCTAAGAAAGATGCTAAGCTGTTTGAATTGTTGGTCTGAATGCAAGGATATTCATTATAAAAGCCTCAATGACAAAATAGAAAAGTAGCAAATATAGCTGCAAGCAGCAGTTATCGGGGTCAAGCACAGAAAGGACCATGGCGACAATGACACATAAAAGGTTTGGTGTCAATACGCCAAAGCATTGCAGTTACAGCCTCAGAATCAGCTTGGCATCATGCCAGCAAATTTGTTAACGCATTACTCGAGAACGGTTTGGTCTATCAGAAAGCTTTTGATAATGTTTTGCCGGCATGGTCTGAAGATGCTCTGTGCCAATTTTGGTGAAAATCAGACCAACGGTCTAGGAGGAGCTAGAAAAAGTATGTTTTCAAAGAAATTCAAAATGGCGGATAGCAAGTTCGAGCAAATATGGCATAATTGGTATCATTTTTCTCGCCGTGACCCAAGGAATCTATCAAGACCAGTTAAATTAATCAAAAGTTATTAGCATTTTTGGACATTTCATTATGACTGTTGACCACAAGGTGGCGCTGTTTCAAAACTTTGAGTAGCTTCAGGGCATGGTCCCGTTGACACATAAAATACAGCATTTTAGGACAAAATTCAAAATGGCCGACGCCCCACAATAGCCAATATGGGAAAATTAGGTATCATTCGACTTGGCACTGAATCAGAAGAGACCAGTTTGATTTTTGAGCAAACCATTCAGAAGGGCCAGCAAAAAGTAAATTTTTATATCCTTTGACCAGTAGGTAGCGCTGTGCCAAAACGCAGTATGAAGCCCCAGGTCGTGCTTGGGATGACATGTACCAAGTTTGGTTATTCGAGAACGGTTGGGTTTATCAAAAAGCTTTTGATAACTTTTGCTCTGAAGATGATCTGGTTTAATTTTCATGAAAATCGGACAGACCATCTAGGAGGATTTGGTGGGAAAATTTCCACTACGGAAAATGACATCATAGGGTGCAATCGAATCATCTTGAGCCAAGGAATCAAGCCCTTACAGTTCAAAAGTTATTAACATAAATGTAAGTGAAATTTTGGACAGTTGGTGGCGCTAGAGGGATTGAGTTAGAGACTCCAAATTTGCTGTGGTGAATGTTTGGACTGTCCTCTATCAGTGTGCCAAATTTCACAACTTTTTACCATACGGTTCTATGGGCTGCTATAGACTCTCATGGCAGAAGAAGAAGAAGAAGATAACTATTTGGTGCTTGGCCCCTAAATAGCAAACATCTCTCATAACGGGCATTATGAGCCCAAAACACCTCGATTTGAAAGCACTATCATTTTTATGATGTCACAATGGTCTTTATGATGTCATAATGCCCTGATGTTACAATATATACACTACTGTTCAAAGGTTTAAGACATTTATAATGTTACAAAAGATTATATTTCAAATAAACGCTGTTCTTTTGAACTTTCTATCCATCAAAGAATCCTGAAAAATAAAATGCATCACGTTTTCCACAGAAATACAACTGTTTTCAACATTAAATGTTTCTTGAGCATCAAATCCTCATATTAGAGTGATTTCTGAAGGATCATGTGACACTGAAGACTGGAGTAATGATGATAAATTCAGCTTTGAATCACAGAAATAAATTATATTTTATAATATAGTGAAATAGAAAACAATTATTTTAAAGTGCAATAATATTTCACAACATAGCTGTATTTTTGATCAAATAAATGCAGCCTTGGTGAGCAGAAGAGACTTCAAAAACGTATTTTTATTAATATTTTTGAACACTTGTGTATTCCTATATTTACAGGATGCATATATTGTGATTTGCGTTGTTCTGTC